>VDFB02000003.1:629850184-629886865 GCA_007258455.2 Sequoia sempervirens
ATATTGTGTAAGTTATTTTCCTTAAAATTTCGAATCTAACTTCATTATTTATGGTGAAGAAGTAGAAAATAAGAAAAGAGAAATGAACCAGGAACTAGAAAAGGGAAATAATAGAATCACATTACTGAATTCCTATTCATGAATTAAGCATCTCATGTACATTAGTGATCTACTTGATGTCAAAAGCCTCTTTTGTGTAAATTTTCTGAAATATATATGCATCGCAGGCTATTTCATGGGGGGACCCCACTGAGATCTCCTCCAGTCTGATGTTGGAAACCCCACCGAGATCTATTACGTGGTGTGTTGCACACTCTTGTTTGTCTCCATGATGTGAAAGGTAATGCAGGAAACATTCATCGAGGCTTGGAGACTTCACATGCGGGCATAATTTCTATATTTTGATCTATTGTCTCAATTCCTCCATTGAGGTGAAATTTTGTTCAGTCCCCAAGCATGAGGTGTTTCATTGATTTTGTGTTGTGCATTATTCATTTTTTGTATCCTCTAATTCCTTCTTATTTTTATCGTAGATGTGATTGTAAGCCCTAGATAAAAATATGAATATGATCTATATATATATTTAGAGAAAATTGAATGATTTGTAATTTTCTTTTTTTGATGATAATTAAAATGTGTAATTTGTTGGATTTATACACCTTAACATTAGAACCTTGGTCTCTTGGTTCAAGCCTATTTTAATGTCATTTTTTTGTTTCTTGTTTCTGATAACACGGTTTGAAGTGGGTTCTTGTATTACAGTGTTTTGTTGCTTATCCCAAAGAAATGAACTTGTTTTACATGAAAATTTCAAGATTAAGATTAAGTATTACATAATGCTAGATATTAGATGGCCATGGAAGAACCATATTAAAACTAGAAGTTAAATCTAAAAGCATTTCCTCATAACGGGATTAGAGAAACCTAATACAGATAGGTGTTATATGCCAAACATAGAACCTTAGAAAATTTATTAAGGACATTCAATCTACAACAGTGCCATAAGTCAATATAAAGCAGAGTAGGAAAGACAAAAAATAGATAGCATAAACAAGAGCTCACAGGATTACATTCTTTACCCTTGAGTAATAGTATCCTCTATGCCTTTGACAGGAAGATTTGAAATCTCCTTTGGTGATGGCAATAGTTGAGTGCATTGAGATAGAGAAAGAGAGAGAGAAGGGTGAAGAAGCAGAGAGGGAAGGATAGAGAAAGAGAGAGAGGAGGGGAAAGAAGTAGAGAAGGATAGAGAAAGAGAGAGAGAGAGGAGCGTAAAGGGATGGAGGGAGGTAGAGAGGGATAAGTAAGATAGAGATAGGGAGAGAGAGAGAGATGGGATATAAAGAAGTAGAGAAGGAAAGATAGAGCCAAAGAGAGTGAGAGAGAGAGAAGGAGGAGATTTAGGGGATGGGGAGATGTAGAGATTGGGGGAGGAGGGTGGGAGGAATGATAGGGTGAGAGGGAGTGGGGGAGGAGGAGGATTGAGAGAATGGGTGGGATGGATGGAGGTTGGTGGGGAGAGATTGGGAGGAGGCAAGAGGGAGAGAGAAGGGAGGAGGGAGGGAAGGAGAGGTAGAGAGGGATAGGTGAGATAGAGAAAGAGAGAGAGGAGGGTAAAGAAGTAGAGAGGGAAGGATAGACAAAGATAGAGAGAGGAGGGAAAATAAGTAGAGAGGGAAGGATAGAGAGAGAGAGAGAGAGGAGGAGGGTAAAGGGATGGAGGAGGTGAGAGAGAGATAGTGAGATAGAGATAGGAGGAATGGGAGATTGGGATGGAAAAGTAGAGAAGGGAAAGGGGCCGGAGGGTGGGAGGGACCCAGGAAGGGATGTAGAGATGGGGATGTAGAGGCGGGGAAGGGATGAGCCGGTGGGGAAGAATAGAGTGGGGAGGGAAGTGAGATGGGAATGAGAGGAGAATGGGTGGGATGGGAGGATGGGTAGAAGGGATGTCATGATGTAGAGAAATGGGGGAAGGAGAGGGAGCAAGGGGAGAGAGGTAGATGTAGAGGGGGATAGGTGAGATAGATCATTGCTTTCTTCACGTCGTCCACCACTTTCATAGCCGTAAATAATGTGGGCTCAACCTATCCGTGTAAGTATTGCACCTTATTGGGGTGCAAGTGCTAGTCCTTATATTCTTGACCATTTTCATTAGGCCATTACCTAAATAGAAATTCGTTCCTATTTTGAAGATAACATTTTGATAAAGGAAATGCAATGGAACTATTGGTTAATTTGGTTACACAAGGAGTGAAATTAGGCATAAATTTTGATATTCCACCACAAATCTTGAACAAGGATGATTAAGAGGGAAACCACTCAGGAATAAAGAATAAAATGAAGAAGAATGTGATCTAGACTCAACGCAGAAAGAAGAAGTTTCCCCACCTCTTTTCTCTATTTCCTACCCATGAAATAAAGGTAGCTAACAAGAGATATGTAAGATTAAAAGATGGATTTTATTCAATTAAAGACATAGGATGCATCTGCTCTAATAGAAATGATTTAAAGTTGATGCAAATAATTTTCCAACAGTTTGACAAGAGTTTGATGGCAGATTTGAACAAGACGAGTGCCTTGGAAAACAAGTGCACAAAAGAGGAAGAAAAACAATATACAAAATTGAGCAGCAATACACCTCCAACTTGACATAGATTATTTTAGGAAGGGAATATCATTTAAAGGCGAGGATTCTTATCAGATGTTGAATTTTGCACGTGCCCTCGAAACAATTTAAGAACACATCAACCGTTTGATAGAATGCCCCAAAGAAAGTTGTCTCATGAATGACATGATTGCAGGTTATGCACAAATTAGATTAAATAAGGGAGCTTCAAATACTCGATTTAATGGAACACATGGTACACATACTAACATTGTAAGCTTTGCTTTATTTTTAGGAACATGCAAAGTTACGTAGGTTTAGTGGATGAGGGCTGCAAATACTTCACACATCGGTAATCCTTATTACATACATAATTGATCTTTAAGAGCACATGGATGACCTCCATGCCCGAGCTGACTATCAAAGGAACACCCTAAACCCTTCTACTAATCTGTCAGTCGAACCTATGGCACCTATGGATCATAGAAGAATATAGGTTGAGTATTTCTAGCAACACAAAATGTTGTGACTTAGATTCTACTCTAAAGCGTCTATGCAGAAGTGGCTCTAAATGCAATGAGTTTCATAGTAAGGCAATTAATGAAAGATAAATGGATTAAGAAGACACCCTGCAAAATATTCCAATACAAATCAAATGAAATGTATTTGAAATTCCTACCACAATTACAAGAGAAAAGACTCAAAAGAATGCCATAAGATTTTACATTTTCACAAAGTTTAAAGAAGTGAATCTAACGGTCATACACAAATTTATATTTTAGAATAGTTGTTGAGTGGACTACCTAATTCAAAGACAAGCATGCACTACATGGTATAATTCATTCAAACATTATCATATTAAAATGGGGAGATTGATGGGTACCTATAATAGTTGTACTCAATCCAATAGCCATATTTAGGCCTGCTCTCTCTCTATCTATTCTCCTTTCATCCCTCAAGTTGGAGTGATAGTTTCCTATGTGTCAAGACACACCTTCAACACTAGTAGAAGCCAAGGCCTTATTCATCATCAAACTCCTCACACATCTTCTACCCAATGTGGGGAATTATTTAGGGAAAGGATTAATGTGACAGGTAGGCTTAACTTTCATGTAGAAGTTCATGACAGAGGAAGGGATAGAAAGAAGAGCCATTGCTAAGGGTGATTGTGTAGAGTGTATTTCCTCTTTTGAAAAGAAAACTCTCTCTGTATTCCTCCCTTTTTTGGAAAAGAAAAACCCCCTATAAAAGATAGAATTACCCTCTTTAATAGTGTGCAAATAATTGAGAGCAAGTGGAATTTCCTCCATTCTCAGTTACAAAAGCACCTAATGCATGCTCTTCTTCCAGATAAATTCCCATTTAAAGCGGTTACAAAAATTGTTACATGCAATGATACTTATTTAGATCTGACATATTAATGAATTTAAATTTGATTTATTATCACTTATTACTTCCATTATTAATTTATTTTATTTTATTTTCTTTCCTAACTATTTGCCACTTCCACTCTTCAATTTTCTTATTAATTAACATATCTTTGTTTATTTACACACAATAATTCCATCTTGGAATATTTAATTCATTAATTTTAACTTTACAATATCATTATTTTAATTTATTTAAATTAGATAAATCTCAAATCAAACAAATTGAATTAATCCAACAACATACCAAACAATACCTAACTTCTCAAGTGGGTCAAATGCAACAAAAAGGTGACACAGATAGAGGGGCACTACACATAATCAATTGAAATAAAAGAAATGTCTTGAAATCTTTCTTCCTCATTTTCATCGTATGTTTCTAAAATGAATAGTGGCACCATATCCCATTTACTAACATATCCAATTTATTGGTTGTTGCATGCATGATATTTTTCTGCAATGCACTTAATGTAGAAACAAGAGTAATCTCTCATGTATAATGTCCCTCCGTAGATAGATAAAGGGCCCATCTCCCAGTGTCGTGGTATAATCGTGCCTGCCTCGTAATCCCTAGGGCCTTTCTCAGGTGTTGATCGAAAGCATGCCAGTTCCCACCCATCCCATTACGAATCGGATTCCTTACCCGCCCCTATGTATCTTAATTGGGAAGCACATCTTTCCACCGTGTATCAAGATGCCATGAGTTATCCATAATTATGTATATGAGAATCAGACCCACTCTATCTCCAACTATAGCCTCCCACCCAAGGCCTATCCCAGCTATCCTCCCACGAATATAATCTACCGAGCCCCTTAGAATATACGGGGGGTCGGTCCTGCATGCACGAAGGGCCAACTACCAGCCGCCCTACTATTCGCTAGGGGATGGGGCCCGGGCCCCTAAAAGTTTTCTATGGTAGGCTTATCCTAGTAGGCGTGCCTTCGGCGCCAACCATATTGGCCTTACGGTGGGGTTTGTGGTGGGGATTATAGTTCCCATGCAGGGGCAGCTGGTACTTCGTAGTGAAAAAGGGAAAGAGCTTTCATGTGGCTTGATACATATATAGAGTAGTGGACCCAGCGGCCAGCACCTGGCCCTATTCGGGATGTCTCCAAATGCTAAGGAACTTGTTTGGACTAGGTTTCTTGGAAATGCTCTTTATTCAGTCACTCGACCGGTTCGATTGATTGGATTGAGATAGCCCAAGAGTTCAGAACTCGCCTTAAAGAGCACGAGAGCCCGAGAGAGAATAAAACCAACTGGGTCAGGAGAGGTAGGTAGGAATAGAGGACTTAACTACCCCCAACATCATCGACTTGCCCACCCCAATTGATTATTGTCTATGTATTAAAAACTAAGCCTACCCGAACTATTCTCATCCACGTCTTTACCAATCATTGTTCTTGTCATCTCCCTTCCACCTCTCATGTCCACTTGTACCTATCTGATTGGGAATTCCAAGCACTGAAATGGCTAGTAAACCCTAGCTCCACCCTAGTGAAATCATCTCAATGAATGGAAAAAAGGCTATAGGGAACATCTGGAATCTTCTGTCTCAAATCGTATCGAATCATTATTATTATTTCTCCCCCTACGGCCTATGATTCGAGTGAGGGAGCATGTATAGTTAGTTCGTTGATCCATTTATCTGGGTGGGAGGGACCCACTAACACTTCCTCATTCCGGATCCCCGGGCCCTTGTCGGTTGCGAGAAAGGACTCCACTCGATAGATAGCTAGCTCCACCTGCTTCTGATGTCCACTCATATGAATAAATAGATCTGATTCCCCACACCTTTGGGCGGGTTGAGGAATCCCACTTGATCAGCAGACTCTGACTCCCTTCTGGCGGATGAACCAGGGGGGGAATGACCTAGAAATGCCTAACTTGATCCGACCTGCTATCGATCAATCACTCTTGATGGAGAAAATGAGGGTTTGGTCAGAAGTTAATCACTCGGCTTGGCAAAGCCATACAGATCGGGCTTTCTCAGGGTTGCTCGGTTGAAGGCTTTATCAGTCGCCATAGAATTTTAGGGCTAGATAGGGGTGGCCTGTTGAGGGTGATAGCCAATGAAGCAAAACTCGGTCACCCGCCCTACTATTCTAAGCATGATCCCGATTCAGATCAACGGGCCTTAGAATAGTAGGGTGGGTGGGGGGGGTTGCCAAGGTTGGGTGGGACTAGAAGGTTCCCAGGCTTAGGAACGAGATCATTAGATAGAGGAGACGGAGTCGGGTTAGCCATAGAATTTTAGGGCAAGGCGGATCTGGAGGGATGAAACCCGCTCGACCCGATTCCGTTACTGAGCCAAGGGAAGGAGGACCGGCAATAAGGGCCCCCACCCTATATCTCCCCCCCACCCGGAAAGTAAACACCCCCCATGAACCCCGGGCTATAATTCTCTTGGGGGCGGGTGGGAGCCCATAGAATTGTAGGGGGGAAAGGGCCAAATTTGAGGCTAAGATTGACCTTAGAATAGTAGGGGCCCCACTACTATAATTAATCAGAAATCTATAAGTAACATGCCCAATTATAGTAGTGGGGGGCCCCTACTATTCTAAGGCATAGGAGTGGGGAGTGGGCAATCTTTCGCATCTTTGTAGAGCCTTGTTTGAGAAGCATGATAGGTGGGGTGGTTAAGCCGTAAAGAGTGCCAGGTAGGTTTGGTGTGCTTCCACTGCTTCCACCCAACACCGGGTAGGGGCTTTCCCATCCCCCGTCACTTTCCACCCACCATGAAGGCCCCCTTCTTTCATATTATTGGGCCCACCCAACCTAAACCCATAGAATTTTAGGGGCCCTCCCCGCTGGGTGGGTGGTTAAGGCTATTCCACAACAACAACAGAAGGAACCGATATAAGGGGGGGGGCGAGGAACCGACGCCCCCCGAGGGTTTGCCCAACCTTCATCCAAGTGGGAGGCAGATGGGAGGGAGAGGTCAAACAACTGGGAACAAGTGTTTCCATTGTCGGGGATGAACGTATGGTCGAATGCATTTGATCAGATGCCTATGACGCTGGGGGACAGTGCCCGGTGCAGGCCGTTGAAGGTTGCCTGGAGTGGTGACGTGGATGCCGGTTCCAGTGCTGATACATTGGATGATTTAGAACCATTCACGCCGATGCTGCTCGATGGCGGGCCCCAGTTGCTACGATACCGGTTCCCCACCCGGAATAGGGTCTGCTCCCCCCGATGAACCCTGGTATCGAACCTCCGCTACTAATGAAACTCCTGCCTCTTCCGCGATCTATCATTGCCGCTCGATCTGGAACTGGCATGGATGCGAGAACCAACAAGCTCTTGCCCCTACAGGGCGCCCCGGTTCCCAAGGGAGCACCACTATATGTAACAGCTCCATCCACGTTCCACATTTGAACTCATAACATAATGCAAATATCTTGTTTTGTCTACCCTCTTTCATCCATGCATCGATCTTCTGTTGACACCTAGATACATTTACAAAAAAAAACTTATGTGAACAAACATGTATATATATATATATTAAATTTAAATAAATACAATTTTTTGAAAATGTGATTTATACATAACTGATATCTCCCAAAACACTCTATGTGGAATGTTTCAAATTTATTCTTAAAGATGTGTCGACTTCATTTGATGCAAAGTGTTTCTTACACCATTCAACAACATCATTCGAATAACTCATTTGATGCTTTCTTAAAGTACGTTTGATGCAAGCTCTTATGCCATCATGATCACCCTTTCCATGCCCACTCTCAAAGAAACTCCAAACATGTGGTATTTTGTAAATTTTATGATATCTAGGTACTGCATAAAATGGCCATGATGATTTGAATTGTGTCACACATCCATCTAGCCATACAAAATGCTTTTCAAATTTTACACCCTTGCTTCTCAAATTTTGAAAAAAAATTGTAAAGCAATGTTGTATAAAAAGTGTGTCATGCTCTTTATCATAACTAATATAAAAGTGATAATCTTTCTTAATGGATCATTGTTCATTTGTACTCTCACCACCATCTAATTTTAATTATGAATTTTGATAACACACATGAACCATAATAGTGTTCTGCTTTGAAAAGTAATATTCTGATATAATCTCTTTTTAATGTACAAAAGAGTAATTTTCTGCAAAGTCAACTACTGATAGAACTGTTCCAAGTGGGAAAGTGTCTCTTAATGTTTAAAATTGTTGTGATTTCCACAAGTAGCAAAAAAGGAATGTTGTATGTATGGTTGTATCAATTTTTGAAAATCTTCCATAAATTTTCCAATAGGAATATCCTCTTCTACATAGTTTAACCTTGTGGATTCTTTCCCAATTTTTTTTTTTAAACTTTACATACTTGTAGTTGTTGCAATCTACTATCTTTGTTAGGTCAATATCTTCATTGGGTATGTGCAAGATCATGATAGGCCAAAAAGTGGTGATATGATGGGTATGCGTAGGGTATGTGGCAAATGACTTTTTTTATATAAAAATGATGAAACAAAAAAAGGTTTTTAAAGGAGATTCTCATCTTTCCACCAATATAAATTATGCTTTATTTTTAATTTAATAAATAATTATTATTTATTTTCTATTTGAATTACGACTAAAGTCCTGATTGATAGGCTGATTGAGAAACATCTATAGATTTCAAACAATATCACATTTTTTGAATCTGAAACATGCGCCACATTCTATGCTTCACATACTATAGGATTAAAAAAAAATGAATTTTATGAAGTTTTGACCAAGTTAAGATGGTTAGACATACAATTTTTTATATTTTAATAAAAGTTGTAATAAAAAATTCATAATTAATTATTTCCTTGGAAAACAATTACAAAAAAATATGCATCACATCATGACATGAGTCCTCTACTTATATATAAAATCTTATAAAAAAATATTATCATTTTATTGTGGTTAGGGTGGTCAGACAGACACCTGCTTCTTATTTTTTCCTTGAAATTTAAGTGCTACTGCATTGAAATTTCAAAATTTCATGACATAGATTTTTTTTTAATAAACCTAGTAGTTTAGAAGCTACATTCAATTTTCTATAGATTATATTCTTACATATTTTTGAAATAATATAGATAACTTATTCAAATTTTTACGTCAAGTTTCCTAACTCTAATTTTTCTAAATTTCATTACCACTTAAGGGCCTATTTTTTCCATGATGTTCCTGCACATAGCCCATTTCTTGAAGAAAATTTATCCAAATTTCCACATGTTTCACAAAGTCCTTTTATGCAGTTTATTTGAGGTCCATTTTCATGATCACATAGCGTATCCTTTATGAATAAACTTACCTATTTAGGAGGTGTATTTTGAAAACCATAACTTGCCTCTCTCATCTTTTGAAATACTTGATAGTAGAGATGAAATTCAATATGATAGTGACAACAAAAAGTTTCAAAAAACTTGTTTATCTTCACATAATATGGCTTAAAACTTTCAAACATTGTTTTCCCAATGTTTATATGAGGATACTTATTACAAAAGTTCATATACATCTCAAGTTGTGTTATGTCTAGCCAATGCTTAATATGATTTTCATAAATATTGGGCCCAATCCTGTGTCTCATAACATCTCTAGTATTTGATGATGGACGAGTCTCTTCATTCCAAAAACTTGAGATCAAGTTGCTAAGAACATCTTCAATCCTATCAGAATGGGGAGCTCTACACCTAATTACCCAATTTCCTTCTGAACTATCATCCAAAACCTTTCTCTTTTTCTCATATTTTATTAGTGTGGTTCTACTATAACCAATTTTAGATGAAAGTGCAGACATTTTTCTTTTTCTTGCAATATCTTGATTTAAAATAAATGTCAACATCAACCTTCTTGTAGTGGCCTTATCCACTAATCGAGATCCTTTCCCAATGGAATCTAAACCATTTTTAATATTTTTGTCATTCCATGTGTTTCTTCTTATTCGATGTTGAATGTACACCCAACAATTGTAATGACTCTTTTAGCTCATTATGAAGAAGTAAACATTTTAACAATTGGGTTTTTTCAAGTGTTTCAAGATGATTGAAATGATCATTGATTATTCCATTTATAGATTTATTCATTGAACTCTTAGTACTATTTGCAAGTTGGTCAACATAACATTTCAGTTTCTCCATATCCATTTCATGTAAATGATCTAAATTTATATTAGAATTTTTTTTCTTCCCCTGTTTAGCTAGTTTTAAATGCTCAGATGTCCATACTAGTAGAAGGAAGTGATCCTGACCCCTCTCCAACATGCATTGTTTGAACTTGGGACTCCTCCCTAGATCTTCAAAGTCCATGTGTTCTTCAATAGATTCATTTGATCCAATATCTAGATTTGGCTCAACTTCTACTTGAGAACTTCCTGCTTGTTGAGCCCTTTCTACATGTCACAAAATATTTTGCAAAGAAAGTGAGAGATGATGTTGTATAATTGGAGTTTATGTATGCAAGCAAAAAAAGTGAGATACATTATGCTATAAGTGGAGTAGAACTTTCAAATGACATCAATCTTGATTCTTGAACTTAAGAATTCCATGGAACAAATACAATTGGAAATGGATTCAATTTAAGAAAATGGAAAAATGAAATTTCAAAGTCACTAGGTTTTGGAAATTAGATACATTAATTTACATGCAAGAAAAGAAAGTGAGAGACTATGAGCTATTTAAGTGGAGTTGAACAAATAAAATCAAAGATTCTTGAAATTATTAATTCCATGGAACAAATGCAATTGGAAATAGATGATAAGGAATTTAAGAAAAATGAGGTTTCCAAGTTATCTAACATGGTTTCCATAATTGGAAAGATTTATAAGGAAAAAATTGAGGTGTTAATAAAAGTCCTAAACACACACAAGAGAGAGAGAGAGAGAGAAGAAATAAGCATGTACATTGTTTCTTTCTATGATAATTTTCCAAGTTTTGTTCGCGCCTCTTTATTTCTTCTTCTTTTGAAATTTTTTGTTGAGCCTTATTTTTTCTTTTTCCTTGTTCTCCAATTTTCCTTAAAAATGCTAAAATCTCTTCTCCAAAATCTGCTCTCCAAGTGATATAAACACAAATTAATCTTGCAATTTGATATGGAATAATGAAAAATAAGCTTGTATTTATATGCACATGGGAAAAAAAATAAAATTAAAATGCATTCATCAGCCAAGGGTTTGAGCTCAAATTCACCTTCAATTATAATCAAATTCCATAACATTACATGTGTACATGTACATGTGTAGAACTACATATGTACGTACATTTAATGTATTTAATTCTCATTTAACATGTGTTTAATACATATAAATCATAAATACTTGAGTGTGAGTTCTCTAAATATAGATTTAAAATTTGTATAAGCACATTATTGAGTGTAAACATGTACACGTACACATGTACATCTATTAATGGATAAACATTTAAACATAAGAAAACACCTGTACATGTAGATAGATTCAATGTATAAACATAAACATGTTATAAGAAAAGAGGTACATGCACGCAAATTGAATGAAAATAAACATATAAATGTAGATTATATAATTACTCTTGATTTTACTAAACATGTACATGTACACATGTAGATTAATGTGTAAACATTTAAACATAAGCAAGCACATTTACATGTAGATAGATGAACATAAACATAAACATTATAAGCAAATCTAGGTACATGCATGTACAAATTGAATGAAAATAAACATATAAACATAAGAAAATGTGTATGTATATCATATAAGCAAATGTACTAGAGATCATCAAATGTAGTTGCAACAAATTATCAACAATCTAACAAATGTACTATCTAGATCATCAAATTTAAGTAATAATGTATCAACAACCTAGCAAACATGTACTAGAGATCATCAAACATGTAGCCCAAGTCATATATAATGTTAAGCAAATCATAAATCTAGTGTAGCTTAATATGAATGTCGACTCCTAGTCGAATGATCATCTGAATGACAACCTTGCTCTGACGAATGTGCCGAGCCCTGGGGATAAAATTGTGCACACAATGTGTTAAATACATATAATATATTATAAATTTTATGAAATTTATTTAAGAATGTACATGTATTTTTAAATATCTATCTAGATCTATGCATACATATGCATGTACATATACATGTGTATATATAAAAAATTTAAAACTCACATGTCCACTAGAAGCAGAATCATCCATAGAGTCATGTCAATGTACACAATATAAACCAAGGCTAGGAGTAACATGAGGTATGTCCATTTACAATATATACACATATATATTACATGAATATCTAGTTAAAACTAAAATTTAAAAATAATTTAAAAAAAGAATTGAAACATGCACATGCACACATACATGCACATCATTTGGTATCGGATGATCTAAGTCCTCTGCAATGGTCGTCTCCACCAAATCAACCAAATTCTTAGTCAATGTGTCAAGATATACATCCATCCAAGCTATCACATGTCATACAAGAAATGATGAGTGAATGAGGCTATGCAGCTGAGATAGCATCGACGATGACAAACTGGGACTGGTCAACATATCCATAAAACCCATAGTCTATGCAACAACTGAATGATTTGTAGGTGGATCCTAATGTGCACTAGTGCTAGGATGAGAGTGATGGGATCATGGATGTGAATGAACTCCTAAATCCAAACAACCTATGACCTAGTCTATAGAGATCCCATAGTTTGATGTGATGAAGGCATATGCCTCTAACAGGTCCTCAACAAAAAAATGCATATTCCTTCGTGCCATATCTCCTACAAGTTCATTGAGCTATGTGGGTGTAGGGATGGCCCACATGATCAATAGATATCCTAGTGGTAGGAGTTGCAATGACGCCTACACTATCAATTGCTTCTTTTTGGGAAGCAATGACAACTTGATCCACGAAGGGGGCTAGATCTATGGTGAGAGTAGAAAACTTTCCACCAACCAATACCCTAATGTTCACTGGAGCAGGTCTATCTACTCGACGATAGGTGGGCCTATCGACAATCTTACCATGCCCCTGACCAACATATGGTGGAATGTCTAGGTAGTTTATTTTGAGGCTTGAATGGACCTAAGCATACAACTGTTGAACCAAATATTGGTCATTGTTTGGATATTGATAATGTGCTGCAAGAAATCATGGGTAGATCAATCGGGCCATAACATCATCGACCCATTTGGTGACCTGGTATCCCCTCAGCTTAGGTTTATTTTGATAGAATGGAAACCATAGGTTTTTAATCATATCTTTAGTCACAACATCATGTATTTTTTTATAGGGAACCTCACCATGTACATCTTCTTGAATGTGGGAAAGAATAGCAGCTACTCTATCTAGGGAAAGTGCACTAGTACCCCCAAGTTTATCTCTTATTTGTTCTAGGCTTTGTAATATGGACATGCAAGTTTCCGCATATATGCCTACATTTCTACCATTAGTTAATGACTCTCAATCTCTTAATCTCACTATTAGTATTTGCAAAGAGTGTTTCTTGAGGTGGAACATGTGAATTTTCCATGTGATATGTATGTAACTAAAGGAGAAATGAGACCTTGGTTTAATATATCTAGATCTAGAGAATAGAAGTAATATTGAACATGTACATGTGTTCAATTTAAATTTAAAATAGTTCTAAATAAATACAAGTGTGCGCATGATATGGAAGACATAAATTAAACATGAACACTAGATATATCTAGATAATAGTTCTCAAGTGCATACATGTGCATTTAATAAATTTATTGTAACTTAAATCTAGATTACTAAAAACCTATGAAACAATTAAAATAAAAATTTACATAATTCAAAATCATGCACAAACTCATTTCACCAAAATGTAGAAACTTCTAACTATAGATTTAAATATATATAAAGTGATCATAAATATATTCAATCCACATGGGTTACAAATCATAGGGGGGCCAACAACTGCTAAATTAGCTTGAGATTTGAAAGCACACATAGATTAGAGATAAGGTCTAGTTCAAACTATTTAATAAAATATGTTTCACATTCCTTATATAGAAGTTTCAAGCTAGCATGTATGTAAATTGCAATTATCTATGTTCAAAAAAACAATATTTAAACTTCATAAAATCAAAAGGCATATCAAATTTAGATAAGAAATTTATAAAATACAAAACTTTCATGTGTAATGTCTTACTTAAGAGTTATTGGTCAAACCACACTAGAGTTTAAATAAAACTTCCTATAAGTGCATGAAAATTAACATTATTTAATTGTGCCATTAAGAGGGTTTAGTGGAATTTAAAGGAATTTGTGACATGGTCTAATTATGAGGTGAAGATAGAAAATATGCTTAGATCCAGAGAAGAAAAGTGCATAAAACAATTGATGTATATATACAAAGTTGTGTCTTGAGGGTGAAATGCATATGATAGATAAAGAGAGCATAAGTGCTAAATATAAAAATTATAATATATAATATAGACACCCCTCAAGTATGTACAAATGACTTGAAGAAATCCTAATATAGAAAGTAAAAGAGAGTATATAAAACATAACAAACATGACTAATGAAGGTGTGTAAAATGAAAGGACACCAACATATAAATTATAGATGAAGTAGCAAGGAGGATCACACCAAAGATGACATAAATAGAAGGCTAAAGTAGAACTTCAATACACAATACACCATGGATTTACCAATCTTTTAATAAAACCATGCCATATCCTAAAAATAAATAAATAAGTAGAGTCTCCAATGATAAATATTTGAATTTCTAGTATTCAAATAAGAATTAAGAATCTCTTGAGAATGAATCCTATGGAGAGAAGCTATTATTTATCAAGTATCAAACTCCTGGACGAGGCACCCAAAACTCTATTAAAAAGATCTTGTATTTTATTAGTTAAAGAGGAGGAATAAATATAAGTTTTATGTTGATGAATGGCTTTCTCTAATGCATTCATTCTATAAATGCACACCAAAATGTAGGATGACAAAGTTTGTAAAAAAATATTTAAATAGAGTCACTTGATTTCTTCTTCATCTTGGAACAAAACTTGAAGTAGACTTTGAAGGTTAAGGGTTGCTAGTTTTGTGATTGAAATTATTATTGTTAATTCTAGGTGCCTTATTCTCTATTGATTAACCTATGGATGGTGTAGATTTTATTTTGAAACAATATTGTCCTGTGGTATGCACAACTACTATTTTTGGTTTTACTAGGTAAGATGAATCACCAAGTTATAAGACAATAAATACTTTCAATATGGACCTACAAGTGTGTGTATTCCCAAGTAACATGATAAGTTAAAAGAAAAGAGAGATGAATATAGGTCACAAATAAAAAGGGTGTAGAAAAAATCCCTTTCTATTTGTATGAAAAGTTAAGGAATATAAAAAAATTTGGAAAGACTAGACAAAATGCCAACAACGACTAAACTTGGGACTTTAATGTTTCTGTAGTCTCAACTTCCATGTCGTCCATTTCTTGAACCCCCCTCTTTAGGATCTGGACCATCAGGGTAGTAGGAGGTGCTTTCCTCTTAAGGTTGGCATGGGTCCTTTTAGATATTTATTGATCCTCGTTCTTTCTTTTATCCTTGTCCGCTTCAAGATCAATAGCTAGCAAGCCCTGTTGTGATTTTTCCAACTTTTTAGACATTGCATTGGTGATAATGGCATTGTGCCTTGCCATTCTATGGTTTTGTTCCACAACAGTTTTCATGTTATTTTTATTTTAACAATTTCAGCTTCCAAAGTCTTATACTTGTCCTCAATTTCATCATCTCCCGTAGTAGAATTGTTCTTTTTCCGTTTTCCTTCTTCATCTCTAAGAGTGGACAACTTCAATTCCAGTTCCTCCAACTTGTTGTTTAGAACCCTATTTCTAAGATTAAGATCATTAATTTCTTGATAGGCCCATTTCATAACCCTAAAAATATCACCAACACCACTTCTAGCAGAAGTAAGGATATCCCCAAACTGAACTCAGTCTAAAATGAGGTTAAAATCATCCAGGTTAGGGGAGCTAGGAAATCCGGTACCATCATCTCTGAAAGAGGCAGGAGGGGTAGAAACAAAATTTCTACTAGCTTCAGGGTTCTTAGTTTTTTCCTCCAGAGAGTCCGTAGAGTAGGAAACCAACTTATTGGAAGGAGAACCCTTGAGAGCAGGATTCTTTAGGGGAATCAGGCAGAAAGGGTAAATCACAGGGTTAGCTTTTGCGAGCTAGGGTTTACAAAGCCGATTTTTCTTACCAGACAGAACAAGGGACGAGTGGGATTCAAAAATTCTCTCTGAGTTAGGCTTAGAATGATTCTCTGAACCACCACTGTTCATATCATAGTCCTCAGACACTGTGGAGGCAACCGGTTTGGATAAAGCCGATAAAATTTGATAATGTTCATATATTAACCTAATAAGACTAGGCTGAAGAATACGGTATCTCCTGGGATTTTTCTTGTGGTCCTCAAGGCTATTCCTCAACGAACAAAACAAATAATAACACAGATAAATTTGTACCTTATGTTAACCTATGTTAACATACGTTTTGCATACCTAGTTATCCTTGGATTGAGTTTTATGGTGTGGAAGTCCTTGTAGTCCCATGTGTCATGAATGAGGAGCTCAGACTCATTTGTATGATTCTTGAGTTGATTCTTAGTAGATGTCATAGGTACCCTATTTGAAATATCAATGATAGCAATGCTAACTTGACAATACGTGCCCCTCCAATTCGTTGCTACAAAGTATCCAAATATAATTGGAGCGTAGGAAAAATTATGCACATGATGAAAAATATGAAAGAACATAATTAGTGGACCATCATGTGTGAGAAGAAATTAATGGATATAATAAATATATTCTTGAAGAATACAATTTATATATAATAATATAAGAATATATGCTATATATATCAATGAGTGTTGAGAAAAGGTTTGCTCGAAGTGTAAAATAATCATAAAAAGGTGGTGCTAAATGCTATATAAATATCATATATATATATATATACATATTAAACTAGTTATTGTGCCAAGTAACATTATAATTGTGTCATTAAGGAGGTTTGGTGCAATGAAAAGGAATGAAACCTAAATCTATACAAGGTTGGATATCCCCAACATTCTATCCAGGTTTACACATGTCAAGCTTTGAGGATAAATATTTTTATGAAGGAAACAATTGAATATTATGCCTTGTTCTTATTCATTATCATAGGTGAAATTAGAAGTGATAATCATCAAAGGTGTGATTTCAACTTAAGGATCTTATTTTTGATATACTATTTTTTTTAATGTGGATCATAAATAGATAAGGAAGGACCTAGTTAATAGCTTTAAAATCATTGTATTGATGTTTAAGGTATAAGTGGTTGATCTTATGCATATGCAGATTGGTTGTTTTAGTATTGAGGTGGATTCCTATAATGATAGCCAAAATGGGACTCATTCGGAATTTCACTAGATTTTAAGGTAATTTATTAAGTTTTTTAAAACTGCGAAATATAAAAGAGAACATATTCTTGTTGGGTTGAAACTAGAACTCCTTTTAATCATCGATTCACATACACTATTTACTAGGTAAGAGGAATCACCAAGTTATAAGACAATAAATACTTTCAATATGAGTATAAGTGTGTGTATTCCCTTAACATGTGATAAGTTAAGAAAAGAGAGATGAAGATAGGTCACAAATAAAAATAGTATAGAAAAAATTATCCTTTTCTATTTGTATGAAAAGGTAAGGAATATAAACTAATTCAAGGAAAGAAACTATTGATCTAAAGAAGGATATAAATCTCTTTGTTTTATAAATTTAAATAAGGTAGAGGAATTATTGATTTTTTTGAATGAACCAAAGTATTATTATCTATCAAAATAGATGTGAGATGGTATAGATTTCCTTCCATGTGTTCTTGTGCTATTAGAAAATGTTATCAAGATCATTGGTTTTTGTTTAATAGGTTCAATTAATTGAACAATATTAAGCATGTATGTATTGAAGCACATAAACTTAAAAATTATATATATATTGATAGAGACCCATACAATAGCTTTTTATGTTAGTTATAAATTCTTGTACCTTAGGTGCTCAAATGCATATCCTTATTACTCTTCTATAGGGTGTTACTAAAAAAAAAAATCATTTTTTTCATGGTCATTATAAAGAAATATTTATGGATTGATAATAAGGTTTTTATGGAGCATTATATGAACTATAAGGATATCACCAATTCAATATGATATTTTGTATTTCAACGACAACACACAATAAACTATAATAATTATTTTTTAGGATCAATTCATATGAAACTATGATCAATGGACTAGAAGGAGAAAACAAAGTTGCTCTAAATTGTATCTTACCCACAAAAGTGTTTTGTGGATTTGTTGAAAAGGGTTTAGAAACTTTCAAGAAAATGCAATTGGAGGGTGTAAAGCCACATGCAACATTGTCCCAGAAAAGGATCTCCCATTTCCGCACAGGAAGGGAGGATGTTGCATGTGGCTTTACACCTGCCAATTGCATTTTCTTGAAAGTTTCTAAATCCTTTTCAACAAATCCATTTTCTGCATAATATTTTTAAGTGCTATAAGGAATGATGTTTCTCTAGCCTGTGGAATAACTATTAAAAACTTGTAGGAAACATCATTTATATGAAACCTAAGTAATCAATTATGATTATTTTGGGCATCAAGTGGTGGCTTAAACTGACTTAACTAAGAGCTTTGGAACAGGGTATGGATGTCAATAATAGTGTAAAGGAAGCTTTGGAATGGGGTATGTATGTTTCAATAATGGAAATTTCCCTACTAAGCATTGACAAGGAAAGTGAAATATTTGACTGATAGCCTCAAGAAATGTGTTATCATCAAATGCCATGATTGAAAGATATGCACAAAATGGATTTGTTGAAAATAGTTTAGAAAATTTCAAGAAAATGAAATTAAGTGTGTCGATACCCTATTCCAAAGCTCACATTTTAGGAAAGGATGATGTTGCTTGTGGCAGAGCTCCCATTTTGGCATAGGCAAGTGAATTGTTTGACATGTATGTGAAATGTGGAAGCATTGACAAGGCAACTGAATTGTTTGATATGCAAGTGAACTATTTGACAAGGAAAATGATCTATTTGATATGCTTGGAGACATGTATATGAAATGTGGAAGCATTAACAAAAATAAAACAAAGTAGAGGAAACCAACCTAGAAGGAGTTGTGCCCTAGTCATGGAGGTTGACGCTCATAGAGGGTGGTGAAATTCTTTAGTCGCCTTGAATATGCTTTCGTTCGCCTGTGGTTTGAGGGTTCGCCGCTGTGACAGTGAAGGATGAAACTGACATTTTAGACAATAAAAAACTTTTATTAAAAACACCCTAAGACAAGGGTTTGAGCGAACCCCCATAAGCTGGAACCCTATTATTTTATCAAAAAATAATCTGCCTACATGGAGGGGGGATTCACTCAAACTAGTGGGTTCGAGCAAACCATAAAAGGTGTTCACTTGAACCACCTAGTTTGAGTGAACCCCCTCAAAATTTTTTGCCACTGAAAATGCATTTTTCCTTCCTCTCTAGAATTGTAAACTAGCATTATGGGTTTACCTTGATAGAATAGTTGAAATAACGAAAGAGATGATATAAGAATGATGAGAACAAATATGGTAAAGATTCAACTCACAAAAAATCCAGTTCTCTCGCAAGCTCCACACAAACAAGCACCTACACACAACAAGATGGGGAAAAATGTTGGGTATGTTTTGAGGCTTGCTATAGTCAAACCCCTGCTTTGGTGTTTCCACCTCAATGGATAGACAAATAGATAGAGAAATACAAATGTGATAAAGAAAGCATGTTGGAAAGGAAAAGAATATTGAATACTACAAGAAGCACTATGCTACTCAAATCCAACAACAAATACAAGAGAAAGTGAACAATGCCACCCTCAACTAGAGGTGTTCAAGGCCAGTTGAAGGGCGTAGGGGCATTAGGTTTATTATATCAGGATGGTAGCATGCCACGTAGACGTCCATGTGCCAGATGTGTGTCTTAGATGGAAATTACCCCACAAACACTAAAAATAGGTGCCAAGTGGATGGAGTATGGATGGATGGTGTGGAATTACATGGTAGGGATTGATTTTTCTTAGGTGAAGGATGTAAAAGGGGAACTTGCAAGGTGGGTGCAAATCCACTCCTATACAATAATTAACATTATTTTGAGTAGTATAAAATTTTCATGGTTTAATTGTTAAAAGAATATGGTATTACCTCAAGCTACTATTCATAAATCTTCAAAATATTATTGCACAAACATAAAACCTCAATATCATTCATCTGCAATGATTTGAATTTTTTTTCGTTACCTTTGTAGTATTCGATCCTTCTTTAGAAGTTACTTTTGAAAACCATAACTTATAAAGCTAGAACCATAGGTATATGTCCTCCTTGATAAGATAGACAATCCTAAGAAAATCCTATTGCAATTATAACACTTCATAGATTTATTCCATACTAATTATGCCCTCGATGTTGCACAATAAGGTTTAGCTTGAATAGAGTAATTATAAACTAGAAATATAACTAAAACTAAGACCCATCTACAAATAATGCATGGGTAAGAGATTATTCAACTTCTTCTTTTTTCTTTATCATTAGTCATCAAATGTAGAAACCTCCTCAAATAGTGAAATCTAAAATAACTACTTATGTTTGCATGAAATATCTTACAATAATTTCTTGACAACATGCAACATTAAACTTAAGGATATAATATGATTCTACATACCTTTTTTTATATAATTCTTGAATCCTTCTCCACCGCACCTTGATAGAAAAAATAGTTTCAAAGAATGTTGGACCTGCAACTTATCGATTTCTTCCTATAGGGCATGAAGCCTCTGAAAGAGCTGTCTACCCAATAATTATGAACAACCACCCCTCTGTTCCTCTTTCTTTTCTTGCATATAATATCTTCAAATTGTAAGGTAGAAGAACACTCCTCAATGTGTTCAGTCAACATCCCTAAGAATGGAATGCGAGCAAGGCTTTCCACTTTCCTCGATCATGCCATTATAAAGGACTTAATGTCAAAAAACATGCAAAATGAAACCTCTATTCTACTAATAGTCTTTTTTTCAAATTAAATCAAGCTAATAAAGGTGAATAAAATATCCTTTATTCATTTTATTATTTGGAATTGTCACTTTTTGTTCTTATTTGTAATATTTATTATTTTCTACAATAATTGAATAAATATTATTTTCCAAAAACTAGTATCATCATAATGTTATTTATTCATTTGATATTTACTATTTTTTCAAACTAATTAAATATTCAAAAGGAGGGTCATGATACATCGCATTGTTTTACCATATCCCAACTACAAGATTATAACTAAAATAAAAGTATTAAACATGAAAGACTCTAAGTCATCCAAATTTTTCAATTATTTATTAAATTTATGAACCTACTATTAAAATAGATTCATAAAAAAACCCATCTAGAGAAATTCTCAAATTTATCTAATTCTCAGTTATAGGTGAAGAAGACAATAAGTAATTTTTTTATCCTCATCTTTAAATTTTCAATTTTCATCGTTCCATTCAATTTGCATGGAATATTAATTATAAACATTCATATGAATAGAGGTTTATCAAATTGTGGGAATTTTAGCACATTTTTTCTTACTTTAAAATCTCAATATTTCTACATGTGAAATTTTATATTTGATTATGGATAAAATAATATATTTAGCAATATAAGATGCAAATTATTATTATTTAAATACATTTCTTATAATAATCCCATGTAACAATTATTTTTAATACCATTGTACATTGTCCAAGCACTCATTATCTCCCATGCATTCATACTCCTACCTACAAATCACACTTTTTTCTTGCAATATTTGTTTAGTTTATTGAACTCTACTCATTTAAATCTAAAATCATAATATTTCACTATCACACGTAGAACAAAGAGCATCTATCTATTTTTATCATTTTTAGCATATTTTTAAGTTCTTGTATAGAATCTACTCTTAATTTGATTATTGATTATCTTAAATTTATTTATATATTGTAGATATTTTATGTAGGGGACCATTTTATTCCACAACATTTTTGGTGAGGTTGAAGGTTGCATGTTCTATCTATGCTAGCTCCATGAAAAGTGTAAAATAAAATATTCTTTCTCTATAAAGATTAATTTAATGAATATAATAATCAAGATAATATAGTTTTTGTTTTTGTTTTTATTGGGAGGGGTGTCCATCATATTGCATAGCGGTCAGTCACCATTGTTGGTAATAAGTTTGTTGCAGGGCTGTGCATGCATCATTGAAATCGAAAACGACAACTCTAGGGTCGGTTCTTTAAGGTTTTAAATCAACGTCTACTATTTACTATTTACAGCTGTTCGCTTTGCATCCAGGATACTCGTTCTTTGATAGGAACTTGCAATAAATTCTTATTAGAATTTAAACAAAATATCACCGTCCTCTTGCATGAATGTAATTAAAATGATTTATGTCCAAAGGTAGAAGGACGCGAGTTTACGAGACTAAATGTTAAAATCTGTGCGAGGAGTCTCATCTCCTGAAAATTATTTAGAAAATGCAACAAGCAACAAGTTGGACAAATGGATGGAGAGTGATAGATGTGATGTGACGAGAACCTCAATGTTTCTCATTGGAGGATGGACACTACCACAATGCACTAAACCCTAACCAAGGTTGGGGTTAACAGCCCAGATATTATAAACAGCGTGTGCAAATCAACTCCTTTATATTATACTCTACATTATTCCTTGATCATCAAAAATATTATCCATAAATTATAATTCGATTGACAACATCTCTTGTATGGTTAAAGAAATTATTCATGGACTTCAAATATCTCCTTTAATGAATTTTCAAACTCTCTTCCTAATATTTGAAATCTTACTGCATTTTTCTAGTAGTTAATAAGAATTTTGTCAATTATTTCATTATTTCTTTGAAGTGTCTACTTTTATAATCCTTGGAAAGAGAGATTCATCAATTGTTCTTTTATGAAAATTAGCTTTCTTTTACTCTTTTGCAAATTTCCTTAAATAAATCTTTCTAAGATTAAGTGAGTGAATTATATGATGCTTGATCTTGGGGTTCTAGATATCGATTTTCTACTAAGCTCCAAAGCTCTTATGATCCAAGAATACCCATAGGAAACATTAAGGCCACCCATGTAATTATGACTCTTGGTGAAGCAAAATTCATGTTCTACACTATTAGAGCTCCACTAAAATAGATTTGATTAAAAAATAAGTCATATCCCCATAACACACACTGTATCACAATAATTCAAATCACACAAAGAGCTAAGAACATCTATCCATATTTATCATTTTTATTATATGTTTAAATTCTTGTAGAGAATATACTTTTATATGGAGGTTAAAATTTGATTAATGATTGCCCCAAATTTATTTAAATAACCTAGATATTTTATCCCTCTACATTTTTGGTTAACCAAAAGGTTGCATGTTTGATCATGTCAAGTTCATTAAAAGTGTAAAGAAAATATTGCTTATAAAGATTAGGTTTAATGAATTTAATAATCAAGACAATCTAGTTAACATTGTTTATAATTATGAGAAATCATATGGTAGGAATTTTAAACCTAGAAACTAAGAAGAGTGAGAGGACTTGAAGCTAATTTTATGGTTGATATGTTGAAATTATTCTCAAATTGTAGGTTTGGTTTGTACTCATAGTTTTGATCTTCCTCCTCACAACCTTAAACTTGTTTGAAGTTTTTACCTTTGAAAGAACAAGGTTTCAATACCTATAGAAAAGGCTTTTCTTGATGCCTATAATTGAAGCTTAAAGACTTGGTGTTGAGAAACACCATTAAGACTTTCTATGGTAATGAAAAATCATTAAGAGATACTCAAGTAAAACCAATCCCTATTGATTGATTAACCAATATTTTGAGAAATTAGAAGATACGCCAATTAATGTATGAAACCAATTTATAAGTAGTTGATGTTGATCTGATGCGATGCTATATTGAATGATTTTTTGCCTAAAATTTCATGAATGACCAAGTAGTAGCTTAACTGCATTAATGCTATGGTTTGATATTATTGATAATTTAATTCTTATGACTAATGCAAATCAAAAGGAATGAATGGGTTAAAATGATTCTAGTCTAGGTGATTATGTATTCTCAATGATTGGAATGAACTAGGGATGATATGGAGTTTTATACAAGTCCTAGTGCATAAATGTAAACCTTTTTTGCATGCATGTTGATGGATTATAATAGTGTAATTCAATTCATCCTAGGGACACAATAAATTAAATATGAAGTGATAGTTAAAGATATTGTACTATTATTTAAAAAGGTCAACCCCACAAAAGAAATATTAATTTGGGTGGAGGAAGTACTAATAGGAGAATTAAGAATAATTTGGGCATAGCTAAAAGAGTATGTTTGAGTGATATATGGATTCTAGGGTCAATGGATGCGTTAAATCAAATAAAATCATATACTAAGACAATTTACATAGAACCTTATACAAAGTGGCATATAGTGAGAAGGAAACATACTAAGGATATGCACATTTCCCTTCTACAATAACCTTTTTCTTTAGAATGCTAAGAGGGGAGGTGCTCCATATAAATATCTATATATACCAAAAATATGAGTGCATGTCCATTAGTATATCATGTCTTTTAGAAGGGATGGTATGGAAAAAGCCATATTATTAGCTAAGGACAAAGGTGTGACACAATTATTTGAGTGTAAATTTAAATTGTCACTTACTTATGCATGTCCTTACATATTGAGAAAAATTAATACGTGTGAGTATTTTAAAAATTTATAGAAATTTACGAGCTTTGAGTAAAATAGAAACTTTTAGTCAAAATGAGGTGCATTGCAATAACATTTCAAGCACATAAAATGCCAATAAAAATATGGAAGAATATGAGTATACATCATAGAACCCCTTCAATTCAAAACTATCCAAGTAGGTTATGGGATAGCTTTTCTTCTTTTTTGAAAAAATTCCAAAGGCGTAAACTATTTATATTAATCTTAGAGCTGAAATACATTCTTATAAGTTGAAAGCATCTATACCAGGGGAGATTGTTTATCCCACTTGACTGAAAGTTCAACTTTAAATTAAAAACAAAACTAATTGCAGCCACAACCCATCGAGGGAAAAAATAGAGAAACATCTATAAACTATCCCCATCCTCCCCAACATATAGTCTAAAGCAACTCCTCAAAATACATGGTACTCAAACATCCATCCAAATTAAAAAATATCCTTAGGAATTTTAGAGCCCAAACTGCAAACCGCCCATGAGTATCTTCAAAATCTTGCTATCAAATAAAATTACCATCCATGGCAAAGCATTTTACGCACATGGACAAAAAGAATGAAGTGAAAACATTGCAAGGTGAACTATACTATACATTACCAACTTCCTATATATAGTTGATAAAATTTTTGCCCCATTCAAAGTCTTGGACCAACTCAACATGTAGTATTTTCTTCAAGAAGCTTACTACCACCTCCACCCACTCTCTATGTTTGTGCAATGCCTCACTTTTGATATCTAGTATGAAGGGGTTGAAGGTTACTTCCTCACGAAGAACCAAAAGATGCTCCAAGTCACATGGCCTAGGTTTTCCAAGAACGAAGGAGGTAGCATCCATCACAACCTCCATCCCACATAAAATCTCAATATAAAAAGCTTGTGAGTCATTTCCACCACCTTCGCTTTCAAAGTGTGTAGGTCTTGTAGTGCTACCATGAATCATGAGGAAATGTCTAAATCAACCCTATCCCACTCATCTGACACCAAAAATTTTGGACCCAGGATGAGTTTAATCACTCTAATCAACATAAAATTTGGTTCCGCCATTATTCGCTTCAATCAAAGCTCTCAGATTGTGCACTAGAAGGCTATATGTTTGTGGGTTCTTACTAGGCTAATGGGAGTATCCATACCTCCTCACTAAAATGTAGAAAACCATTGATTTTGGTATGCACACTATGAATTTTAGACATCTTTTTCAATTAAGATGCATTGATTGCTAATTGTAGACATCTAAATTTTACCATTCTCATGTGGTCAAATTCATTCCCTATTTTTCTATTTCATATCCAGATCCATGTTAATTAAATAATTTTTCCATTATTTAATGAATATTCATTATGTCCCCAATGTTCCCTAAAGTATTTAATTATTTAACTAAATACTTTATCATCTTTACTCCCCTTTCCTCTCAAGCTTAAATAAATAGTCCAATTTCTTTAATCTTTCATTTACCCAACATGAATTAAAATAATATCTTAATTCATCCCCTTTTCTCTCACCTAGTTACATCCTCCATAATCCCTTCTTAATCCTGATTAACCTAATTAATTTGTGATAAAAAGGTGTGCACATTCCTAATAAGGAGTAGTGTCACATCCTCCATAACTTGCCACTTGCCTTAATCTTGTCGTTATCATTTGCACATCCTTAGTTGATGATTAATGAACCCTAATCTAATCCTAAATCCAATCATGGCATGTGTACCTAGGTCAACCCTCATTAACTCCTTCCCTTTTTGGAAAAGTTACCCCCCCTTCCCAAGGAATTTTAAATTCCTAATTATTCCCCCATGAGCCTACTTGGAATTTTAAATTCCAATTTATCCTCCTAATGCCTCTAGGAGAATTAAAAATATTTTTCAATTTTTCAATCCACATCCCCATGTCCTTATAAATAGAATTTTAAATTCCATTTATGTGTCATAGGTTTTCTCCAATTCCCATGGATATTTTAGGAGGAATATCAAATTCCTCACTTGTCACATCCTCCCCATTGTGTGGGGAGGATAAGACAAGTCACCCCTTTTTTCCATCCCAAGGTACTTGAAAATTACCTCCACATATCATCCACTTAGGCTCCACCTCACTCTTGACCACCTCCCTATGATGAAACATGTCATCTTCTCATGAGTTGAGATGCCTCAAGGCATCTGAACCCTTGATTCAAATCCCTTGTTTGAATCTTATCCCTCCATTCCTTTTTCCCTCTAATGACTAAGGAAAAACACTTAGCCATTTTCTCATTCACTACATTCAACAATTACACTCACAAAAGATTAGTGCTCACTTTGCAACCACATCTACATAGCTTGTTGTATCCAAATCTGTCACAATCCATCATTTGAATTCATCTGTATGCTCAAAATCATCCATATCAAGGGGTTATGTTATCAAAATTGACCCAAGGAGCACAAAATTAAAATCAAGCATCTTTAAGGGCTAAGAAATCTATCAAAATTGAAAAGGTATACTTTGTTCTTATTTTGCATTTTCTTGTTTGAGTTTCATCTATTACCCAATTTGAGTGTTTGTTTTGTTTTCAATCTCTTGCATTGATTTTGTTGTATTTCTTGCATTTTAATTAGATTAGAAAAAGAAAACATAGACACTACTAATACTCTTGTGTGAAAAGGGACCCTAATGAGTGTACCAATAGATCTTGCTAAAAAATGACCATACGCATATCTGGTTAGTGATGATGGATTTTGGCCTTCACACATACTCAATCTCTATCTTGGAAGAAAAAACCACAAAAATAGATGCTAGCACAAGCACATAATGTTAGTTAATGTGGTTGGCTTCCTTGATTTTGAAAGGAATCTTTGTGCTAAAGTAGTTAGTCATTAGTACCCATCAAGTCAAGTTTTAAATACAAGCATGGTATGAAGGGAAAATTGTCACCTTTGGCTGAGAGAGTGTCAAAATAGTGTTTCCTAAAATTTAGGAGGCTTACAAACACACTATGAAGGGGAAATTGTCACCTTTGGCTGAGAGAGTATCAAAATAGTGTTTCCTAAAATTTAGGAGGCTTACGAAGACACTCCCATGATCCATAAGGGGTGACAATGAGCCAATGGTGCATTATTTAGCTTTTGTTAGCTATGGACCCTTTTAAGTTTATGCCCAAGTGACACATGGTGCTAGCAAGCAACATGTTCCTATTAGAAGCTTTTGGATGAGCTCTTGTGGACCCATGAGTATTAAAAAACCAATAGTGCATCTTTATGCAAACAAATAGCTTAAAATTCTCTTGATCTTGCGCATAAATGGCACATAGCATTATTGGTTGTCAAACACAATATGTTTTCCTTTCAGAACTCCCCTTAGACAATCGTCATGAAGTTAAGCTGGCATAAGCTCTTAGAACCACCCTTGGGGTTAGGAGAAAATGATTTGTATGACAATAAAATGAAAGCATTTGAACAACCAATACTGCATCTTTCCACACTCTTTAAGCTAAAAATGTTCTTGAGTTTGCGTCCATGTGACACATGGCATTGTCGAGTGTTAGGATCAGTATGTTTACATTTTGACACCTCCTTTGAAGGAGAACAATGCAAAAATCATATCGAAGTCGAGTTGGCATAAGGTATGTATAGGATCATGATGGGCCAAAAAGTGGCAATATGATGGGTATTTGTAGGGTATGTGGTTGACGACCTTTTTTTAATCCAAAACTGATGAAATGAAAAGGGTTTCTAAAGGATATTCTCATATTTGCACCAATATAAATTATGCTTTACTTTGAATTTAATAAATAATTATTGTTCATTTTCTATTTGAATTATGACTAAAGTCTTGATTGATATGTTGATTGAAAAACATTTATAGATTTCAAAAGTTATCACATTTTTGGAATCCAAAACATGCATCACATTCTATGCTTTGCATACTATGGGATTAAAAAAAAAAAAATGAATTTCATAAATTTTTGACCAAGTTAAGGTGGTCCGGACATCACGAGGTTTTATATTTTTAAGTTTGTAATAAAAAAATTCATAATTAATTATTTACTCAAAAAAAATTACAAAAATATGCCCAACTTTTGATGGGACATGAGTCCTCTACTTATGTCCTAAAATATTATAAAAGATATTATCATTTTATTGTGGTTAGGGTGGTCAAACAAACACCTACTTCTTGTGCAACACGGAAACTTAAGAATTACTACTACATTGAAATTTCAAATTTTCACCTAAATTAAGATTTTTTTTTTAAAAATAAACCTAGTAGTTTAGAAACTACTGATTAATTTTCTATAGATTCTATTCTTACATATTTTTGAAATAATATAGAAAAATTATTCAAATTTTTATGTCAATTTGCCTAACTCTGATTTTTCTGAATATTTTGCCACTTAAGGGCCTATTTTTTCCATGACGATCCTGCACATACCCCATAGAGCCTTATAAGTTCACCCAATCCAAGGTCTAAATAAAATGACTTGTTCTAAATACTTTCAGATGCCAAATTTAAGGTTACACTTTGCCTCTATATTACCAACTTGAGAATCAGTGAGCCAACTTCCACAAAGCGAACCAATATCCCACCTTTTTGTAACCTTCTAATTCCAAACATTTAGAGCTTGTGCACAAAATACACATGGAATCAGTGCTTATTGGGCTCAAAGTATATGTACTTTTGGTCCTTCCTTGGGGAAGCGCAACATTGTGGTGCTTGGGGAGGTCGCAACAACCATCCTATGGACCAAATAAAACAACTTTTGTACTTGGCACTAGAGGACAATAGGATTAAGATTAGGCTTTATAATCCACCCTTGGAGAAAATTCACATGGATCATGTAACATCTCTCAAATAATTATAAGCTTCTTTGGTACTAATATGAGACCCAAATGACCAATTACTGCACCAACAAGGTGAAAAACACAAATAATTCATCATTAATCATGTAGCTATCTTGAGATCCCAAAAGCATTGCACCCTTTACCTTTGCAAATAATTTGTGTAAAATCCTCCAAGTTCAGAAAATTAAATGGATTTATTTGGAGGATTTTTTCCTCCATTTTGTAGGCATGATTTTCTAGGGATTCTATTGCATAATTAGCTTCCCTATAGTGATGTGTAAATGTTACTAAAGTGAAACCTTCAAGGAGCTCCCAAACTAGTTTTGAGATGTAATAAATCATGTGGTCATTTTCTTGTTGGTTATCATAAGCATTAATAATGCTTAAAGAATCTCCTTCAATGTGAATATTTTGAGTTGCATGTTGTGTGTCAACTTTACACCTACTAAGAGGCCATCCACCTCTACTACATTTTTAGTGCCCATAGGTAGCTTTAGAGACAAACCTTTTAGTAACTCTCCTTTGTCATTGTGGAATACACAACCTAACCTGGATAATCTTCGATTTCTTGTAGATGTGTTATCAAAATTTATCTTTATGACATTTGGGGGTGGGCCGCATCATTTGATTCTACTTTTTTCAACTTTTTAGACATTAGAATGTGCCCCCTAGTTTGGAACCTTCAAGATAGACCAACTCTTTATCGTTTCATTATCCTAGCTTAAGAATGAGTTACATGGGTTTGATTTTTTTTACTACATATACCATTGCCACTTTTGATATATTCCTTTCCTATTTATTGAGGAAAATTTTCAGATATAAAAAACTATTTTTGAAAATATATCTCTTTCATTTGAGCCATATATTCCACACTATTAAGGATGGGGTCACCACCCATATTGCTTCAAAGAGAGAACCTTTATAGAGTAGTGATTAACTTTGAAATAAATTTTTAAAATTTTGTTTGGTAGGGGGGAAACTAATGAAGTTTATTTTGGATCCAATTCCAACATGTTTGAATAAAATTATAGTAGAGAAAAAGATAATCCATTGATTCTTGGTGGGAGCCACATAGAATACAGTTGAATGGTTGGGTTAAGCCCAACCTGGAGAGCCTACAATTAGTTAGGATCCAATTGTGAAGAGATAACCAAGAAAACACGCCTACTTTTGAGATAATTGAGGCGTACCAACAAAGCTTATGTGGCCACTTACCTAGTTGAATTCTATCCTCAAAGGTCAAAGATTTGTAGCCCTATTTGACATTATATTGTGCTATTTTGGATGGGGCCCAAATAATTTTTGTTAGAAAACCAAGATCACCTGCATGCAAATGAATACCTGTCACATGCAAAAGACATGAAGAACCAAAAATGATGTTCTGTAAACCTCTCAGTAAAAATGCATTAAGAGAATCAATTATTACAAAGTGATCAATCCTTATGAAGGAGATCAAGAAACCCTAAAAGGGAAACCCTATATGAAACCCTAGTGTGCACACTTAATAATTAATAATTGATTAATTATTAATGTGCCTAAGTTTAGCTTAAGTAATAAAGAGGAATAAGTGACTTAATTAATTAATCAATGTGATGCTAATTAATTAAAGCATAATAACTTATTACTCTAACACTATACAGATGAACTTAGGAAAAGAGCTGGCTACTAGAATAAGGTCGCTGAAACAGATGGTCAAACAACTGGGGCACGTCGGTACCCATTTACAAATGCAATAAGGGGTAAGAGAAGGAGAAAAAGCCAGGTGGGACAAAACCCCCTTACAATTAGCAGAGATAAAATCGCGAAGCGGAAGAACTACGTAGAGTAACAACTTTGGAACTTGATAACAAGGCAAGAAGCAAAAAGGAAATGACTAATACGTATACCCCTAGGGAAACCGGATGAGTCACTGATTGACTCAAGGAATCATGATAAAGCAACAGAAAACCCGATGCCACGAAACACTTGAAAACTCCAAATGGGAACAACTCTAGAATCTATGAAGCAGTAAGAAATTATTGAATGATGTATTACTGAAAACGAAGTGCAAAGATGCAAGATGCACTCTCCCAACTGCCAAAACATCCAAGTAATCGCCAAACAACCTATTGGGCCAAATCTAGACTAATTGATAAACCTGGGATAGATATAGAAAAATTGCATAGACAGCAACCTAGAGCTCCTCAATACCTTTTCGACGCTTCAAACGAGGTGAAAAACGGAGATCGTGGTAAAAAGTTATGAGCTCGGAAGCATAAAAAGTACATCTAACTTCAAACAGCAATAAATTCAGAAAAACAGTAAAATACTGAAAAATAAACAGCACTACTGGAAAGTGCTCGGAACCAGCTTTCCGGCGATATCTTGTTTGCCCGATTTCGATACCGTATGCCCAAGTTATGGCCAAAAGAAAAAAAACTGCTCTTTTAGGAAAAACAAGGGTTAGGAGGGCAAAGAGGGCCGGCTGTACGCTGACGTCATGCCGACGTCAGCAGTTCGCGAGCTTAAAATTGACGGCCGTCTGGCCATCAGGGCAAAAAATCGCCCCCCCTATCGGAAAAAATTTCAGTTCACCGGTATATGCGATTTGGCCAGAATATTCTGCCTGAATCTGCTGTAGCCGGTAGGGGCTGAATGTTGGTGCTTGGTCGCAGATATGACCGCCAGCTGGTGCAGAAGAGCCCGTAGGGGCTAGACAGGAGGCCCCCGGTCCTCCATGTGACTGGTGGAAAGCGATCGAAGCCCGGAAGCGCTGGACAGAGGCGGCGGATGGGCGGTGCAGTGTAGCGGCGGCGGCAGTATGGTGGCCGCCCGGTGGCCGCCTGGTGGCCGCCGGGTGGCAAAACTCATTATTACTGGAGGCGCCGGCACGAAGTCCGAAAAGGCCCTTTTTTTGACCTTCTTTTCAATTTTTGTGCATCGATCTGCGTGCTGGGGAGGCCGTACGACCCCTCAGACAAATTTTTTTTGCCTCCCAGATCAACTGCACCAAAATGGACGATTTGACAGGCGTTTCTAGGGTTTTGGGACGCTACAAACGCAATGGTGACGTCCGTTTGAGCCCATTGTGTCTCGAAAAAATGGCTACCCCCAGATCTTGCAGAAAAGATGCCTGTGGAAACCCTTGCACTTGAAACTCACTGAAATGCCATATCTTCATATCACGAACAGGCAGCTGTAGGTCTGGAGCTCTGATACCATTTTAGAATCCAAGATCACCTGCATGCAAGATGGATACCTATCACATGCAAAAGATATGAAGAACCAAAAAGATGTTCTCTGTAAAACCTCTCAGTAAAAATGCATTAAGAGAATCAATGATTACAAAGTGATCAATCCTTATGAAGGAGATCAAGAAACCCTAAAAGGGAAACCCTAAATGAAACCCTAGTGTGCACACTTAATAATTAATAATTAATTAATTATTAATGTGCCTAAGTTTAGCTTAAGTAATAAAGAGGAATACGTGACTTAATTAATTAATCAATGTGATGTAATTAATTAAGCATAATAACTTATTACTCTAACAATTTTATCCTCAAAATTGGAAAGTTAAAAAATTCTTGTGTCTAATATTGATTACAACTTATGATTTTGATGCTAGGGGAATAGGAGATTGTGGAATTTTTTCTATGTAACTGTGTTGGATTTGAAATTTGCATTATCCCTTATTACATAATGCTTGAGCTTTGATCCCCAAACTACTTTCAAAAAATCCTAAGCCTCCTGTAGACCATCAATTGTAGTCAATGGACGGTTACCATTCTAAGAATCTTCCCAAAAATTAACCTTTTCTCCATTTTTAACAATCCATGATAGAAAAGGTGAGAGTACATCTCAACATGTGATGATGAAATTGCACATTTTTGAGCCTTCCAATGGATTTTCCAAAGTGAAGATTCTTTTTGGGGTTGTTGAATCTAGGTACCTGGATCTCATGATTTAGTTCCATTTTGAAGAAGGATTTTTATAGAGCTTCCACATTAGCTTCACACCTAAGGCCAAATTTCTCAATTCTAATTTTTGAATGCCAACACCTCCAAATACTTTATCATTGCACATTTTTTCTCAAGAAACTCAAGGTATTTTCTTATAGTTGTCCAAATTGCCTCTCCACAAAAATTTCCTAGTTGCTTTGACAATATTTCATGAATCCCTTGTGTTATTGTAAGGACTATTAATAAGCTATTTGAAACAGTAGATAACATGATCTTATCATAGTGAATCTCCCTACTAGTGAAAACCATCTACCCTTCAAGGATGCTACTCTGCTTTGTATAGTCATAAAGATCTTGTGCCAAAATGAGGCTTTTTGACCCCTTGCAAATAAAGGAATACCCAAATAGATGTAAGGTAGTTTATTCTATCTGAATTATAAGATAGAGAGGATGTGGCCAATTAACAAAATACCAATATTCTTGAAAAATATTTTTGACTTCCTTGGATCAATCATTTTGCTTGAAATTAGGTAGTAGTTATCCAACACATGCTTTATGTTTTTGGCTTCACACATCAAGGGATGGCCAAATAGTAGTGTATCATCTATAAATAAGGAATGAATGCAAGATATGTTTGATCTTGGTATTTTTTATACCATTCCATTTACTTGATGCATGGAAGGCTGCAATTGTTCAACTCATCGCTTTCACCATCAGGATGAAAAGGAAAGGGGAAATAGGTTCCCCTTGCCTAACTCCTTGAGTGATAGAGAAAAAACTAGATGGCGAGCCATTTATGAGGACTAAGAATTTATCTGATTTGAGATAGGAAAGAATTTGTTTGCACCAAAAACCTAGTCTTGCAAAAACCTTGTATAAAAAATCTCAATTTACTTTGTCATAGGCCTTCAACATGTCTAATTCTATGATCATAGCTAGAATCTTTTCTTGATGAATTGAGTGCAAGATTTTATGAGCTATTATTGCCCCTCTAGCTGTGTTTTTTCCTGGAACAAAATGATCTTGTTCCGCCAAGATTATGCCAAGAATGAGTTTGGAAAGCCTTAGGGTAATAGCTTTAGAAATTATAAATAGTATTGCAGAGGGAGGCAGGTCTAAAATCAACAAATGAGGAGGGAGTTTTGACTTTGGGTATAAGAGAAATATGAGTGTGTTGAGTTCTTTTTATGAGATTCTTCTAGAGCCATCCAGATATCTATTCCCACAAAATCCCAACATTCCTGATAAAATAATGCAGTGAAACTGTCTGGCCCGAGAGCTTTGTCTGGGGCAAGTGCAAAAACTGTAGTTTTGACCTCTTCCAATGAACGAAGCCAAGATAAACTTGTTATCATCTGGACTGAGTATCTTTAGGATGAAATTTAAAAACTCTTGTTCTTTTCCAACCACATCAAGGTCCTAATTTTTCAGATTGGTAAGGAGGTTGGGAAAGAATGAGATGGGTTCATTTTGAATCTACTGCTCATCTTTTAGAAGTTCAAGTTATTGGATAGTTAAAAATGACTGTCTGATTAAAAAAATATTGAAGTAGAGAAAATCTATTAATAAGTGTTAAATATGATTATTTATTAAATTTAGAGACAAACCAAAGAATTAATGAATATACAGAAATACTGCACATACAATTTAATTTTGACTATTTTAAATGATAAAATGTTTAAGATAGAAACCCAAAACTAGATTCTAAGATCACTTATCACAAATCTTATCTAATAAATGTACAATAGACTATAATAATAACAATTTCTTAACAACTGATACACCATAACTATTTACCTGAGACAACCACCTATCAACATCAACAACATACAATTTAAAAAAAAGAAAAAGAATTATTCAAAAAATAACACTTTAACTATTAAACCCGACCTAAAGCCATCCAAACTTACTGTAAAGATCAATACATACCTAGATTGTGTTAGAGATAGTTAAGATTTACTAAAAATAAAATAATATTTCTAGAATCTTCCTGTAGCTTTTTGAAATAAAAAAACATTTAAAAAAGAGAGTTGTTGTAAGAGAAGTTTCTAGATTTTAGAATCTTCTAGAAAGCAAGAAGCTTCCAGACTTCAAAGATGTAATAGATATATATGTGTGATTGAGGATAGCTGTTGTACACAATTTTTTTGAATTAAATATATATATTTTCAACTCTGTTCTACCCTGTTTTGCCCTGTTTTTTATTTATTTATTACTACTGTTATATTTTTGGGACTGTTTTTACATGGTATCAGAGCTAGATTTAGCCAGATTCAGCTGGAGATTCATCTAGAGGTTCAGCTAGAAATATTGCTACAAGGTTTTGCTGCAGGAAAATATATTGCTAGAAATGGTTTGTTTGCAGGGCTGATATATTTTTGGAGTGATATTTGGTTGCAGGGCTGTTATATTGCTGGAGTATTGCTAGATTTGTTTGAAAACTATTTTTTTTGCTAACATGGGTTCTTCAAATGAAGTTTTTCCTATCTTTGATAGAAGTGGTTTTGCAGATTGGAAGATTGCAGTTAAGAATGCTCTAAGAGAGAAGGCTTTATGGAGGATAGTAAATAAAGAAATTGGGGAACCTCAACAAAATGATAGAGAAAAGGAGTTGTGGAAATGCAAGTTGGAGCAAGCTAGAGGTATTATTGGTAAATATTTGAGCCCCAATCTAAATAGAAGATTTGTTGATGTTGATAATCCAATAGAGCTGTGGGAGAATTTAGAAAGATGCAGACATTAATAGCATGTTTAGTATAGAAGAAAAATTGATGAATTTAGATCCATCTGATTTTGAAAAAATGTCTGATTACTTCAATGAAGTTACTTTTTTAAATGCTCAACTAAAAAAAAAGGTGTTGAATATGCAAAAAAAGATTTTCAGTTGATTGCAATGGTTGAAAGTAAGCTTCCCCAGCCATATAAAGTATTTAAGGAATCAAGGAAAAGGGTTCTTCAACTAAATCCCAATACCCCCTAGCAAACTTTTGATCAATTTTGCAAGTCTGTTTTAGATGAAGAAGTTCAACTTATTAAAGAAGGGCATATTAAGAAGAATCATGCATATACAGCCAAAAGTAAATTTTTTAGAAATGAT
>VDFB02000003.1:629886965-630052495 GCA_007258455.2 Sequoia sempervirens
TTCATACACACACTCTATGATTTTTTAAAAACTTCAACCTCCATTAGCACAAACAAGATCTGAATCTTGGTGGGGACATTGACATTCCCCAATACAATCAATGACAACATTGAAAAGTTACATTTATTTATTATCTAAGAAATTCCCTGAAATAATTAATTTGATCTGCTGCTGTGATAATAACCAATAGACAATAACCATAGGACACCTTTTGCAGATATAAACATATAGCAAACATAATTACAATGCAGCGTAATATAGCCTTATTAATTGGAATTTTCTAATCTCACAGAGTTTTTCTTCTATCTTGGAATTTCATCCATCTAGTTTGCCTGGCCTGATACATGCTCAAAGTCGTTCAAGGAATTGATTATGCAGGCTATAACAACTCCAATTTCACTAGCTTGTCAATGTTTGAATGGCATAAAGAATCCATCCAACTGGTATATACTTCCATACCCTTCCAAGGTTAGATGCGCCATTGTGAAAGGATGCAAATAGAATCAGAGAAATTATCTAGTATACTACATCTTTGCAAGTCTAATAGTTGCAGTTGTGACAAGTTGCCAATGGTTTCAGGGAGGCTACTTAATTCTGTACTCTGCCTTAACTCTAAATATTGTAACTATGACAAGTTGCCAAGTATATTAGAAAATGGATATTGGATTTGGAAATATCGCCATCTACATGCATTGATATCATTATTTCCAAGTGTTGCAACTACGATAGATTGTCAGTAGAATCAAATAGGTTATTAAACCTTCGCAACGTTCTATTTTAAGTACTGCAAACGTGACAAATTTATCACAAGAATCTAGAAGGGTTCTCTAAACCTCCACAACCTTAGATGTTCAAGCGCTACGCTATGTGTGGTTCTGTTAGAATCAGGGAGGTTATTTAAATCTATACATCCTAACATGTTCAAGTGCTGCCAACGTGACAGGTTGCCAACAGTATGGTCTACAGCCAACTTAGTTTAATGGCTGAGAAGATATGGGTGACAGTGGTAGGATGAGTAACTTGAGATTTCCACACCCATCGACATGCATAAACATGAAAAGCTCTAAAAACATGTGTCAGAAACTCAAGTTAAAACAGATAGTGAATAAGATTAAGTGTTGATACTCATATGATTCATAGGCCAAATCCTATAGTTTTAAATTACAACTACAGCTCTCAGGAAAAGTACATACAAGGTCATCTAGATTTTAAATGTTTTGTCTAATGTTCGGTGCACATAGATTTATGAAACAATTTCTCACTTGCAGGTAGAGATAAAATTACAATTTCATTATCTCATTCCATGGTTACTACCACCTGAATGTCAAAACAATTAGTTTCTGGATTCCTGTTTACATTAGGGGCGGACTATTAATCTGGTTTAACAAAACGGTGACAACCCATTCGATGAATAGCAAATTTTTCAATTGTGTGAAACAAATACATTGATCTGAAGTTGCTGATTGTATGGAATATGACTAGTGTTAAATACATATAGACACTTGCATTTATTCCAAAAGAAGAAAGAGAAAATAGACATAGAGGAACCTGATTTATCTTCTCGAATTTGATGTAAATTGTAGCAAGAATTCAGAATAATCATCAATTCTTTATTCTCCCAGAGCATCAATCTTTTCAAAAACCTTTTTCTTCTTTTGAATGGGGACATCGTTCTTGTGGAGAATACTGGTGATGCTAAATTTAGCAAAACTAAAAAAAAAAGGCATTGATGAAAGCTTCAGAAGGGCGTAGCCTTAGGGAAGGCCGATTTCCTTGCATGGCGGTTGATCATTAAATTTGCATGACTGAACTGCATGTCCATGCCCTGAATGAGGTATCCCACTAACCGTTAATTATTGCCTTTCTCCTATAAAGCGGTTACGAAATTAATGATATTCTCCAACCGGTAAAAAGGCAATAATGGGTGCTACTGCATGGCGCTAGACAAGGGAATCCCAAGATCGACTTACACCAAAAGCTTACACAATATCTCCATACTTACTCACAACATGTATTCATAGGTGGAAAAACATATTATAAACATGTACATAAATCAAATTACATACAATGTGAACGTCAACCCAAATTTTTAACATATAAAATATTTACATTCCAATTTATGGGATATACCTATATATATATACTAGTATTCACATTCATATACATACATATACCTAAATGAAAATGTATTGTAATTACCAATATATGATTCGCATATTCCTCTTATCATTCCTTCAATTATTTAATTAAATCTTCTTCTTTTTATTTGATTCCCTGATTTATTTAACTAAAATGATCAATAAACATTTATCTTGATTAAATTAAATAATCATTACTCCCTTATCCAATCTTCGCATAAAATTATATTCCACCTCAAAGGAATTCAAGCCTATATGAACAATAGTTATAAAGTTTTGTGTTGGGGAGTCTTCTTTAATAGATATTAGATACTATTATTTGATTAATTAGAAGATTTTATTAATAAGTGGATTTTGCATTCTCACAAAATGACAGGATACCGACAACTTCATTTTGATAAAAGTTTCCATTTCCCATAATGGTTGATTGAAGATGATGAATATGAAGAATTAATTTGGTGGGAAGAATTAAATCTAAGTTACATTCATGGAGGGAGTTTAGTAACGAGAGACCTGATTTAACATGACCGACTATAATTTGAGTTTACACATGTTTCAAAGATACTAAGTATCGGTATTAAAGGTCTACTCAACATCGACAAAACATTAAGCATTGAAAAATAGTGAGCTTTGAGAAAAGGTTCCAGGCACTATTTTAGACTCTAGTTTTCCTTATGCGCATTAACATTCAACAAGTATGATTGGTACCCAATTAAAGCCATTCCTCAATTCCTGTATGCAACCAATTATAATCGGTATAAAATTAAATTCTTTCCCCCATGCAAGGCAACCGCAACAAAATTTAAGGAGAAAACTCTTTCGACATGCTATAACTCTCTCTTTTTTTAATTTTATTCTTTTAGATAAATTCTAATTTATTTCAATTTAACCGTTAATAATATTTTATTAATAACTTTTATTTAAATTATCGTATTACCTCAAACACAAAATAAATCAATACCAAACCACTCTTAAATTCATAGCAAGGCAGAAAGCATCACATGACGACACAAATGGAGGGGCACTACAAAAAACCATATTATTAGCTAAGGACAAAGGTGTGACACAATTATTTGAGTGTAAATTTAAATTGTCACTTACTTATGCATGTCCTTACATATTGAGAAAAATTAATACGTGTGAGTATTTTAAAAATTTATAGAAATTTACGAGCTTTGAGTAAAATAGAAACTTTTAGTCAAAATGAGGTGCATTGCAATAACATTTCAAGCACATAAAATGCCAATAAAAATATGGAAGAATATGAGTATACATCATAGAACCCCTTCAATTCAAAACTATCCAAGTAGGTTATGGGATAGCTTTTCTTCTTTTTTGAAAAAATTCCAAAGGCGTAAACTATTTATATTAATCTTAGAGCTGAAATACATTCTTATAAGTTGAAAGCATCTATACCAGGGGAGATTGTTTATCCCACTTGACTGAAAGTTCAACTTTAAATTAAAAACAAAACTAATTGCAGCCACAACCCATCGAGGGAAAAAATAGAGAAACATCTATAAACTATCCCCATCCTCCCCAACATATAGTCTAAAGCAACTCCTCAAAATACATGGTACTCAAACATCCATCCAAATTAAAAAATATCCTTAGGAATTTTAGAGCCCAAACTGCAAACCGCCCATGAGTATCTTCAAAATCTTGCTATCAAATAAAATTACCATCCATGGCAAAGCATTTTACGCACATGGACAAAAAGAATGAAGTGAAAACATTGCAAGGTGAACTATACTATACATTACCAACTTCCTATATATAGTTGATAAAATTTTTGCCCCATTCAAAGTCTTGGACCAACTCAACATGTAGTATTTTCTTCAAGAAGCTTACTACCACCTCCACCCACTCTCTATGTTTGTGCAATGCCTCACTTTTGATATCTAGTATGAAGGGGTTGAAGGTTACTTCCTCACGAAGAACCAAAAGATGCTCCAAGTCACATGGCCTAGGTTTTCCAAGAACGAAGGAGGTAGCATCCATCACAACCTCCATCCCACATAAAATCTCAATATAAAAAGCTTGTGAGTCATTTCCACCACCTTCGCTTTCAAAGTGTGTAGGTCTTGTAGTGCTACCATGAATCATGAGGAAATGTCTAAATCAACCCTATCCCACTCATCTGACACCAAAAATTTTGGACCCAGGATGAGTTTAATCACTCTAATCAACATAAAATTTGGTTCCGCCATTATTCGCTTCAATCAAAGCTCTCAGATTGTGCACTAGAAGGCTATATGTTTGTGGGTTCTTACTAGGCTAATGGGAGTATCCATACCTCCTCACTAAAATGTAGAAAACCATTGATTTTGGTATGCACACTATGAATTTTAGACATCTTTTTCAATTAAGATGCATTGATTGCTAATTGTAGACATCTAAATTTTACCATTCTCATGTGGTCAAATTCATTCCCTATTTTTCTATTTCATATCCAGATCCATGTTAATTAAATAATTTTTCCATTATTTAATGAATATTCATTATGTCCCCAATGTTCCCTAAAGTATTTAATTATTTAACTAAATACTTTATCATCTTTACTCCCCTTTCCTCTCAAGCTTAAATAAATAGTCCAATTTCTTTAATCTTTCATTTACCCAACATGAATTAAAATAATATCTTAATTCATCCCCTTTTCTCTCACCTAGTTACATCCTCCATAATCCCTTCTTAATCCTGATTAACCTAATTAATTTGTGATAAAAAGGTGTGCACATTCCTAATAAGGAGTAGTGTCACATCCTCCATAACTTGCCACTTGCCTTAATCTTGTCGTTATCATTTGCACATCCTTAGTTGATGATTAATGAACCCTAATCTAATCCTAAATCCAATCATGGCATGTGTACCTAGGTCAACCCTCATTAACTCCTTCCCTTTTTGGAAAAGTTACCCCCCCTTCCCAAGGAATTTTAAATTCCTAATTATTCCCCCATGAGCCTACTTGGAATTTTAAATTCCAATTTATCCTCCTAATGCCTCTAGGAGAATTAAAAATATTTTTCAATTTTTCAATCCACATCCCCATGTCCTTATAAATAGAATTTTAAATTCCATTTATGTGTCATAGGTTTTCTCCAATTCCCATGGATATTTTAGGAGGAATATCAAATTCCTCACTTGTCACATCCTCCCCATTGTGTGGGGAGGATAAGACAAGTCACCCCTTTTTTCCATCCCAAGGTACTTGAAAATTACCTCCACATATCATCCACTTAGGCTCCACCTCACTCTTGACCACCTCCCTATGATGAAACATGTCATCTTCTCATGAGTTGAGATGCCTCAAGGCATCTGAACCCTTGATTCAAATCCCTTGTTTGAATCTTATCCCTCCATTCCTTTTTCCCTCTAATGACTAAGGAAAAACACTTAGCCATTTTCTCATTCACTACATTCAACAATTACACTCACAAAAGATTAGTGCTCACTTTGCAACCACATCTACATAGCTTGTTGTATCCAAATCTGTCACAATCCATCATTTGAATTCATCTGTATGCTCAAAATCATCCATATCAAGGGGTTATGTTATCAAAATTGACCCAAGGAGCACAAAATTAAAATCAAGCATCTTTAAGGGCTAAGAAATCTATCAAAATTGAAAAGGTATACTTTGTTCTTATTTTGCATTTTCTTGTTTGAGTTTCATCTATTACCCAATTTGAGTGTTTGTTTTGTTTTCAATCTCTTGCATTGATTTTGTTGTATTTCTTGCATTTTAATTAGATTAGAAAAAGAAAACATAGACACTACTAATACTCTTGTGTGAAAAGGGACCCTAATGAGTGTACCAATAGATCTTGCTAAAAAATGACCATACGCATATCTGGTTAGTGATGATGGATTTTGGCCTTCACACATACTCAATCTCTATCTTGGAAGAAAAAACCACAAAAATAGATGCTAGCACAAGCACATAATGTTAGTTAATGTGGTTGGCTTCCTTGATTTTGAAAGGAATCTTTGTGCTAAAGTAGTTAGTCATTAGTACCCATCAAGTCAAGTTTTAAATACAAGCATGGTATGAAGGGAAAATTGTCACCTTTGGCTGAGAGAGTGTCAAAATAGTGTTTCCTAAAATTTAGGAGGCTTACAAACACACTATGAAGGGGAAATTGTCACCTTTGGCTGAGAGAGTATCAAAATAGTGTTTCCTAAAATTTAGGAGGCTTACGAAGACACTCCCATGATCCATAAGGGGTGACAATGAGCCAATGGTGCATTATTTAGCTTTTGTTAGCTATGGACCCTTTTAAGTTTATGCCCAAGTGACACATGGTGCTAGCAAGCAACATGTTCCTATTAGAAGCTTTTGGATGAGCTCTTGTGGACCCATGAGTATTAAAAAACCAATAGTGCATCTTTATGCAAACAAATAGCTTAAAATTCTCTTGATCTTGCGCATAAATGGCACATAGCATTATTGGTTGTCAAACACAATATGTTTTCCTTTCAGAACTCCCCTTAGACAATCGTCATGAAGTTAAGCTGGCATAAGCTCTTAGAACCACCCTTGGGGTTAGGAGAAAATGATTTGTATGACAATAAAATGAAAGCATTTGAACAACCAATACTGCATCTTTCCACACTCTTTAAGCTAAAAATGTTCTTGAGTTTGCGTCCATGTGACACATGGCATTGTCGAGTGTTAGGATCAGTATGTTTACATTTTGACACCTCCTTTGAAGGAGAACAATGCAAAAATCATATCGAAGTCGAGTTGGCATAAGGTATGTATAGGATCATGATGGGCCAAAAAGTGGCAATATGATGGGTATTTGTAGGGTATGTGGTTGACGACCTTTTTTTAATCCAAAACTGATGAAATGAAAAGGGTTTCTAAAGGATATTCTCATATTTGCACCAATATAAATTATGCTTTACTTTGAATTTAATAAATAATTATTGTTCATTTTCTATTTGAATTATGACTAAAGTCTTGATTGATATGTTGATTGAAAAACATTTATAGATTTCAAAAGTTATCACATTTTTGGAATCCAAAACATGCATCACATTCTATGCTTTGCATACTATGGGATTAAAAAAAAAAAATTGAATTTCATAAAGTTTTGACCAAGTTAAGGTGGTTAGACATACGAGGTTTTATATTTTTTAAATTTGTAATAAAAATTCATAATTAATTATTTACTCAAAAAAATTTACAAAAAGATGTAGCACACATTCGGACATGAGTCCTCTACTTATGTCTAAAATATTATAAAAAATATTATCATTTTATTGTGGTTGGGGTGGTCGACAAACACCTACTTCTTATTTTTCCCTAAAACTAAGTACTACTACATTGAAATTTCAAATTTTCACTAAATAGATTTTTTTTTTAAATAAACCTAGTAGTTTAGAAACTACATTCAATTTTCTATAGATTCTATTCTTACATATTTTTGAAATAATATAGAAAAATTATTCAAATTTTTATGTCAATTTGCCTAACTCTGATTTTTCTGAATATTTTGCCACTTAAGGGCCTATTTTTTCCATGACGATCCTGCACATACCCCATAGAGCCTTATAAGTTCACCCAATCCAAGGTCTAAATAAAATGACTTGTTCTAAATACTTTCAGATGCCAAATTTAAGGTTACACTTTGCCTCTATATTACCAACTTGAGAATCAGTGAGCCAACTTCCACAAAGCGAACCAATATCCCACCTTTTTGTAACCTTCTAATTCCAAACATTTAGAGCTTGTGCACAAAATCCACATGGAATCAGTGCTTATTGGGCTCAAAGTATATGTACTTTGGGTCCTTCCTTGGGGAAGCGCAACATTGTGGTGCTTGGGGAGGTCGCAACAACCATCCTATGGACCAAATAAAACAACTTTTGTACTTGGCACTAGAGGACAATAGGATTAAGATTAGGCTTTATAATCCACCCTTGGAGAAAATTCACATGGATCATGTAACATCTCTCAAATAATTATAAGCTTCTTTGGTACTAATATGAGACCCAAATGACCAATTACTGCACCAACAAGGTGAAAAACACAAATAATTCATCATTAATCATGTAGCTATCTTGAGATCCCAAAAGCATTGCACCCTTTACCTTTGCAAATAATTTGTGTAAAATCCTCCAAGTTCAGAAAATTAAATGGATTTATTTGGAGGATTTTTTCCTCCATTTTGTAGGCATGATTTTCTAGGGATTCTATTGCATAATTAGCTTCCCTATAGTGATGTGTAAATGTTACTAAAGTGAAACCTTCAAGGAGCTCCCAAACTAGTTTTGAGATGTAATAAATCATGTGGTCATTTTCTTGTTGGTTATCATAAGCATTAATAATGCTTAAAGAATCTCCTTCAATGTGAATATTTTGAGTTGCATGTTGTGTGTCAACTTTACACCTACTAAGAGGCCATCCACCTCTACTACATTTTTAGTGCCCATAGGTAGCTTTAGAGACAAACCTTTTAGTAACTCTCCTTTGTCATTGTGGAATACACAACCTAACCTGGATAATCTTCGATTTCTTGTAGATGTGTTATCAAAATTTATCTTTATGACATTTGGGGGTGGGCCGCATCATTTGATTCTACTTTTTTCAACTTTTTAGACATTAGAATGTGCCCCCTAGTTTGGAACCTTCAAGATAGACCAACTCTTTATCGTTTCATTATCCTAGCTTAAGAATGAGTTACATGGGTTTGATTTTTTTTACTACATATACCATTGCCACTTTTGATATATTCCTTTCCTATTTATTGAGGAAAATTTTCAGATCTAAAAAACTATTTTTGAAAATATATCTCTTTCATTTGAGCCATATATTCCACACTATTAAGGATGGGGTCACCACCCATATTGCTTCAAAGAGAGAACCTTTATAGAGTAGTGATTAACTTTGAAATAAATTTTTAAAATTTTGTTTGGTAGGGGGGAAACTAATGAAGTTTATTTTGGATCCAATTCCAACATGTTTGAATAAAATTATAGTAGAGAAAAAGATAATCCATTGATTCTTGGTGGGAGCCACATAGAATACAGTTGAATGGTTGGGTTAAGCCCAACCTGGAGAGCCTACAATTAGTTAGGATCCAATTGTGAAGAGATAACCAAGAAAACACGCCTACTTTTGAGATAATTGAGGCGTACCAACAAAGCTTATGTGGCCACTTACCTAGTTGAATTCTATCCTCAAAGGTCAAAGATTTGTAGCCCTATTTGACATTATATTGTGCTATTTTGGATGGGGCCCAAATAATTTTATCCTCAAAATTGGAAAGTTAAAAAATTCTTGTGTCTAATATTGATTACAACTTATGATTTTGATGCTAGGGGAATAGGAGATTGTGGAATTTTTTCTATGTAACTGTGTTGGATTTGAAATTTGCATTATCCCTTATTACATAATGCTTGAGCTTTGATCCCCAAACTACTTTCAAAAAATCCTAAGCCTCCTGTAGACCATCAATTGTAGTCAATGGACGGTTACCATTCTAAGAATCTTCCCAAAAATTAACCTTTTCTCCATTTTTAACAATCCATGATAGAAAAGGTGAGAGTACATCTCAACATGTGATGATGAAATTGCACATTTTTGAGCCTTCCAATGGATTTTCCAAAGTGAAGATTCTTTTTGGGGTTGTTGAATCTAGGTACCTGGATCTCATGATTTAGTTCCATTTTGAAGAAGGATTTTTATAGAGCTTCCACATTAGCTTCACACCTAAGGCCAAATTTCTCAATTCTAATTTTTGAATGCCAACACCTCCAAATACTTTATCATTGCACATTTTTTCTCAAGAAACTCAAGGTATTTTCTTATAGTTGTCCAAATTGCCTCTCCACAAAAATTTCCTAGTTGCTTTGACAATATTTCATGAATCCCTTGTGTTATTTTAAGGACTATTAATAAGCTATTTGAAACAGTAGATAACATGATCTTATCATAGTGAATCTCCCTACTAGTGAAAACCATCTACCCTTCAAGGATGCTACTCTGCTTTGTATAGTCATAAAGATCTTGTGCCAAAATGAGGCTTTTTGACCCCTTGCAAATAAAGGAATACCCAAATAGATGTAAGGTAGTTTATTCTATCTGAATTATAAGATAGAGAGGATGTGGCCAATTAACAAAATACCAATATTCTTGAAAAATATTTTTGACTTCCTTGGATCAATCATTTTGCTTGAAATTAGGTAGTAGTTATCCAACACATGCTTTATGTTTTTGGCTTCACACATCAAGGGATGGCCAAATAGTAGTGTATCATCTATAAATAAGGAATGAATGCAAGATATGTTTGATCTTGGTATTTTTTATACCATTCCATTTACTTGATGCATGGAAGGCTGCAATTGTTCAACTCATCGCTTTCACCATTAGGATGAAAAGGAAAGGGGAAATAGGTTCCCCTTGCCTAACTCCTTGAGTGATAGAGAAAAAACTAGATGGCGAGCCATTTATGAGGACTAAGAATTTATCTGATTTGAGATAGGAAAGAATTTGTTTGCACCAAAAACCTAGTCTTGCAAAAACCTTGGATAAAAAATCTCAATTTACTTTGTCATAGGCCTTCAACATGTCTAATTCTATGATCATAGCTAGAATCTTTTCTTGATGAATTGAGTGCAAGATTTTATGAGCTATTATTGCCCCTCTAGCTGTGTTTTTTCCTGGAACAAAATGAGCTTGTTCCGCCAAGATTATGCCAAGAATGAGTTTGGAAAGCCTTAGGGTAATAGCTTTAGAAATTATAAATAGTATTGCAGAGGGAGGCAGGTCTAAAATCAACAAATGAGGAGGGAGTTTTGACTTTGGGTATAAGAGAAATATGAGTGTGTTGAGTTCTTTTTATGAGATTCTTCTAGAGCCATCCAGATATCTATTCCCACAAAATCCCAACATTCCTGATAAAATAATGCAGTGAAACTGTCTGGCCCGAGAGCTTTGTCTGGGGCAAGTGCAAAAACTGTAGTTTTGACCTCTTCCAATGAACGAAGCCAAGATAAACTTGTTATCATCTGGACTGAGTATCTTTAGGATGAAATTTAAAAACTCTTGTTCTTTTCCAACCACATCAAGGTCCTAATTTTTCAGATTGGTAAGGAGGTTGGGAAAGAATGAGATGGGTTCATTTTGAATCTACTGCTCATCTTTTAGAAGTTCAAGTTATTGGATAGTTAAAAATGACTGTCTGATTAAAAAAATATTGAAGTAGAGAAAATCTATTAATAAGTGTTAAATATGATTATTTATTAAATTTAGAGACAAACCAAAGAATTAATGAATATACAGAAATACTGCACATACAATTTAATTTTGACTATTTTAAATGATAAAATGTTTAAGATAGAAACCCAAAACTAGATTCTAAGATCACTTATCACAAATCTTATCTAATAAATGTACAATAGACTATAATAATAACAATTTCTTAACAACTGATACACCATAACTATTTACCTGAGACAACCACCTATCAACATCAACAACATACAATTTAAAAAAAAGAAAAAGAATTATTCAAAAAATAACACTTTAACTATTAAACCCGACCTAAAGCCATCCAAACTTACTGTAAAGATCAATACATACCTAGATTGTGTTAGAGATAGTTAAGATTTACTAAAAATAAAATAATATTTCTAGAATCTTCCTGTAGCTTTTTGAAATAAAAAAACATTTAAAAAAGAGAGTTGTTGTAAGAGAAGTTTCTAGATTTTAGAATCTTCTAGAAAGCAAGAAGCTTCCAGACTTCAAAGATGTAATAGATATATATGTGTGATTGAGGATAGCTGTTGTACACAATTTTTTTGAATTAAATATATATATTTTCAACTCTGTTCTACCCTGTTTTGCCCTGTTTTTTATTTATTTATTACTACTGTTATATTTTTGGGACTGTTTTTACATGGTATCAGAGCTAGATTTAGCCAGATTCAGCTGGAGATTCATCTAGAGGTTCAGCTAGAAATATTGCTACAAGGTTTTGCTGCAGGAAAATATATTGCTAGAAATGGTTTGTTTGCAGGGCTGATATATTTTTGGAGTGATATTTGGTTGCAGGGCTGTTATATTGCTGGAGTATTGCTAGATTTGTTTGAAAACTATTTTTTTTGCTAACATGGGTTCTTCAAATGAAGTTTTTCCTATCTTTGATAGAAGTGGTTTTGCAGATTGGAAGATTGCAGTTAAGAATGCTCTAAGAGAGAAGGCTTTATGGAGGATAGTAAATAAAGAAATTGGGGAACCTCAACAAAATGATAGAGAAAAGGAGTTGTGGAAATGCAAGTTGGAGCAAGCTAGAGGTATTATTGGTAAATATTTGAGCCCCAATCTAAATAGAAGATTTGTTGATGTTGATAATCCAATAGAGCTGTGGGAGAATTTAGAAAGATGCAGACATTAATAGCATGTTTAGTATAGAAGAAAAATTGATGAATTTAGATCCATCTGATTTTGAAAAAATGTCTGATTACTTCAATGAAGTTACTTTTTTAAATGCTCAACTAAAAAAAAAAGGTGTTGAATATGCAAAAAAAGATTTTCAGTTGATTGCAATGGTTGAAAGTAAGCTTCCCCAGCCATATAAAGTATTTAAGGAATCAAGGAAAAGGGTTCTTCAACTAAATCCCAATACCCCCCAGCAAACTTTTGATCAATTTTGCAAGTCTATTTTAGATGAAGAAGTTCAACTTATTAAAGAAGGGCATATTAAGAAGAATCATGCATATACAGCCAAAAGTAAATTTTTTAGAAATGATGGAAAAAAGAATTGGAAAGGAAATAATAAATTTTGAAATAATGAAGGTTCTAACCATTTTTCTAGAAATGGTGGTGCAGAAAAGCAAGCTGGAAGAAAGTCCATTATTTGCAGGTATTGTGGGGGTGAGAATCACATGGAGAAATTTTGTTTGAAGAAGAGGGACAATGAAAGGAAACAATATAAGCCCAAGCAAGAAAGGTTTAAGGATGGAAAGAAGGATAAACATAGTTTCGTATCTATCTCTTTAAAAAGGCAAGAGAAATCAAATGAGGAGGTAATTGCTACACCCAAGAGTAAATCTAGTGTTAAGGGGGATACTTTGCTTCAGATTCTAATAAAGAATGGATTTTAGATTCAGGGGCATCATCTCACATGACTAGGGATAGATCTTTGTTTATTGATTTTTATGAAGGGAAGAATTCAGATCAAGAAATTTCTATTGGCAATAAAATGAAACTTCCAGTTTTAGGAACAGGGACTGTTAATGTAACAAATGGGTCTTTGAAAAATGTTTTACTGGTTGAAGGATTGGGGGTGAATCTTATTTCAGTATATAAAATAGTTCAAGCTGGATATGAGTTTGTTGTCACTGCTGATCAAGTTATTGTTAGAGATAGAAAAAACTCAAGCAATATAATTGCTACTGGTAGAGTTGACCATGAAGAGAATCTATTTAAATTTGTGGGGTTTGTTGATGATAAATATACACTCTCTCATGCTTTTATTGCTCAGACTGATTATATGTCACAACTTTGGCATGCTAGACTTGGACACTTAAATTATAGAAAATTACAAGATATGGTTAGAATGGATATGGTTAGAGGATTAACAAAAATTTCAGCTTGTGAAGGTGTGTGTGAAGGTTGTGTGTTAGGGAAACATCATCGAGATCCTTTTGATTCAGGTAAAGCATGGAGAGCTAATCATCCACTGCAACTCATTCATAGTGATTTATGTGAACCAGGATATCCTTCACTTTCAGGTGCCAGGTACCTCCTCACTTTTATTGATGATTACAGCAGGAGAGTATGGGTTTATTTTCTTGAAAGGAAAAAAGAAGTGTTTGAAGTTTTTCAAAAGTTTAAGGCATTAGTTGAAAATCAAAGTGGCAAAAGAATTAAATGCTTAAGGACGGATAATGGGGGTGAATATTGCAATTATGCATTTGAGTCATTTTGTGAAAATTATGGTATTAAGGTGCAAAGAACAGTTCCTTATACTCCTCAACAAAATGGGGTGGCTGAACGAATGAATAGAACTCTTTTAGAAATGGCTCGTTGTATGTTGCATTTTAAAAGTTTGCATAATAAATTTTGGGGTTTGGCTGTTTCTTGTGCTGCACATATTATAAATAGAATCCCCACCAAAGCTCTCACAAATATCACCCCTGAAGAAGCATGGAGTGGTAAGAAACCTCACATTGGATATTTTAAAGTATTTGGGTGTATTGCTTGGGCACACATTCCTGATGCAAAAAGGGAAAAGCTAGAACCAAAGAGTCATAAGTGTTTGTTTATGGGTTATAGTGAAGAATCAAAGGCTTACAGGTTATATGATTTGACAACAAACAAGGTCTTTGTTAGTAGAGATGTGAAGTTTGATGAGCATTCACAACTTACAGCCACTCCCTCTCACTCTACAACAACAAATGCTTCTCATTTTTCAGATATTTTAGAAAGAAATGGAGACTACATTGATGAGGATGAGTTGTGCACTTCTACAAATGATGAAAATACTAGTGAAAATGAAACAACTAATGCTTGTAATCAGACATTTTCTGCAGGTAGTGATGATGAAGAAGATGACTTTTCAGCTAGACAAAAGACAAGGAGTGTTGAAGAAATATATAGGCAAGGCTCAAAGATCCAAGGGAGGAATGGTAGTGCTCTCATGGCCAAAGTATTACAAGTAAATGACCCAAGATCATATGAGGAAGCTAGAGGGAAGAAAGAATGGGAGCAAGCTATGGAAGAAGAATATGATGCTTTGGTGAAAAATAAAACTTGGGAACTTGTGCCACTTCCCAAAGGTAAGAATGTAATTGGTTGCAAATGGGTTTATAAAACAAAATTTAAATCAGATGGTGCTATAGAAAAATTTAAAGCTAGATTGGTTGCTAAGGGATTTAATCAAAAAGAGGGTGTTGATTATGAAGAAACTTTTGCTCCTGTCATTAAAATGAATACAGTTAGAATTATTCTTTCTTTGGCTGCAAGTCTTGGGTGGCATATTCATCAAATGGATGTAAAAAATGCTTTCTTAAATGGAGATTTATATGAAGAAATATATATGGATCAACCACCAGGTTTTGTAGATCAGCAACATCCTAATCTTGTTTGCAGATTAAAGAAGTCACTTTATGGGCTTAAACAAGCACCAAGAGCATGGAATGAGAAGATTGACAGGTATTTTCAGCTTCATGGGTTTCAAAAATGCAAATCAGATCCAAATCTTTATGTAAAGAGAGTGCACAATGAAATTATTCTTGTTGTAGTTTATGTGGATGATTTACTCATAGCTGGACCAAATATTGGGTTAATTAATGATTTGAAATCAGATCTTAAAGGGGCATTTCATATGAGTGATTTGGGTGAATTAAATTATTTTCTTGGCTTGCAAATTAGTAGGCTTCATGATGGGTTGTTTATTTCTCAATCAAAATATGGTTTGGATCTTTTAGAAAAATTTAAAATGCTTGAATGCAAGCCAGCCCCTACTCCTTTTCAATCTAGAATTAAGCTTACTAAAGAATGTATTTCCAAGAAGGTGGATGCTACTTTATATAGACAGCTTGTTGGTAGCTTGGTTTATCTAACACATTCTAGACTAGACATTTTTTTTGCAGTCAATCTGGTATCTAGATCTATGCAGGAACCAAAAGAAATTCATTAGTTGGCTACCAAAAGGATTTTGCGATACATTCATGGAACCATTTACTATGGCATACAATATAGTTACAAGTCCTCAGTTTCTTTGATTGGCTTTATAGATTCAGACTAGGGAGGTGATATAGATGATAGGAAATCTACTGGTGGTTATATTTTTCAGCTTGGGTCAGGTCCAATTACATGGAGCAGCAAAAGAAGCTGGAAAGGAAGCAGTTTGGATTCGCAACCTTTTATTTGAGCTTGGTTTTTGCATAGAGTTCAGCTACTCCTTTGTATTGTGATAATCAAAGTGCTATCCAAGTTGCAAATAATCCTGTTTTTCATGCTAAAACAAAACACATTGAGATTGATGTTCACTATATTCGGGATCTTGTTCAAGCAAATTTTGTTAATCTCCAATTTTGTCCAAGTGAAGACCAAGTACCAAACATATTTACTAAGAGTATGCTTGAGGCCAAATTTTTGAAACTACGGGGCATGCTAGGCATGATTGAGGTGAACATTAAGGGGGGATAGTAATATAATGTTCCCCTCTCTTTTGATTTTTCTAGCCAATCTTAAGGGGGGATGTTAGAGATAGTTAAGATTGTCTAAAAATAAAATAATATTTCTAGAATCTTCCTGTAGCTTTTTGAAATAAAAAAACATTTAAAAAAGAGAGCTGTTGTAAAAGAAGTTTCCAGATTTTAGAATCTTCTAGAAAGCAAGAAGCTTCTAGACTTCAAAGATGTAATAGATATATATGTGTGATTGAGGACAGCTGCTGTACACAGTTTTTTTGAATTAAATATATATATTTTCAACTCTGTTCGGCCCTGTTTTGCCCTATTTTTTATTTATTTATTACTGCTGTTATATTTTTGGGATTGTTTTTACAGATTGATGATCAAAAACAAAAACAGTTATCCAATCCCAAGTTACAATAACTTCACCCACATGAAATACATTAAAAGCGTGACTTGAATTCCCACAAACTGCAATATTTCTCATATTCAATGGAAGACATTAACTAAAGTAGATGATTTGAGTATAAATTGGTGATTAATTACTGCCATCGAATGCAAACCACAAAAAATTATAAACCCATCTGTGATATCACCTTACTATCCACTATTTTTTTTTTAAAACGTCGAACATCTATAGCATTAAATGTATTTCACTTTATTTCAATATAAAAATGATTTGGCATTTCAATTTAAAAAGAAGAAAAAACACTCTCGCTGGACAGGGACTTGAGATTTCCATTCTCGTGAGTGATTACAAGTCTGGTTAGATTTTGCGCCCTTTTATTACCTCCTCCCTCTGTCTGTTGAAAGTTGTTGGAAAGGCAAGGAAAAAGGGTCAAAGAAAAATGAGGCTGAGAATAAAAATTACAGTAGTAGTAGCTCTTGTATTGGTGTTAAGCGAGAAGGGGCTAGAGGCAGTCGGCGGAGAATTGGGCTTAGGCTTGTTAGCGTTTTGTGCACAGTATCAATATAAAATTGAAAACCATAATAAGCTTATAAAATTGTCAAAATTTCTTTCCCAATATAAATTTAGTTTATAATGCTTACTTATGCGTAAATATTTTTTTTATAAGGAATGAGATTATCTTTACTTATGCTGAGAGGTATTTATACACCAAAAGATACTATATTGATATCAAGAAATCTCATATTATTATAATATACATATTAGAAATCATATGGGCATGTCGAAGATGTGTGGAAGGTCATTGAGGGAAAACTTTGGTCTATTAGTTGCATGCACTTGTGTAGTGGACGAGGTCACTTAGTAAGTTATTTAGAAGAAGAAGGTTTAAAATTTTCTTTGAATATATTTATGTAAAATTGTATTATTTAATTGAAAATGAAAAATAGGGCATAAACGAAATAATAAGAAAATGTATTTTGTCCTTATGTTAAATTTGGAAACTATTTAAAATTGGTCTTTTTTTAGAAGTAAAACCTACAAAATAAATTTTAAAGAAAGGAAACATCAAAATTATTTGATATATATGAAAAAATCTTACAAGAATAGATGTTTGATATATAAAGATATAAAAAAAATGTTTAAGAAAAGATTTTACATATAATTGAAAATAATTTAGTGTTTGCATATAGGAGCATTTTATTTTGCAAGTGAACCATCTTGAATGAAGAACCATTACATCATATTTTTATATTTAAGAAAATAAATTATTAAATAATTGTGTCATTAAACACAATAAAACAAATATAATATGAAGTTTATAAAAATATAAATTGCAATTTTTAAAATTAGAGTTAAGGAAGAAAGTTACTCTAAAATGAATAGAATAATGAAAATGTAAAGACACGCTTGCATAAATGATGTCTAAGTTAAAAAAGTAAAGATTAAATGAAATATGCAACACAATTGGAGTTATTGTAATTATTTTTTATCATTTCAAGTGCATGCACTTGATAATGACATCAAACACTCATCTTCGTTTTTACAATGAGAAACATATGGGCTTTGTTGCATGTGTGCATATCTTTTGAATGTGCAGGCAAGCTATATGAAAATAATTTCAAGTTCATGGACTCTTGAAATAGTTGTTAATGCCAACCCCTAACAATCAATGTTGTTGATGTTAATTGTTGTCCTTTGAAGTGTAAGGCCTTGTGATTTGTGTATTGTTAAGGCCCATGCCATTTTAAGTGGGATCTGACATAAACCATTGTGACCCAATGGGGTTATAGTGATATTTTTTGGACTTTTGTGATCCCAAAATGGGCCAATATAAATTTTGTATTGAACAACAACAAACAAAGGAATTTGAGGTGGTTTTTTGTCGTCCATGTATACCATTGTTTTGACACGTCAAAGTGCACCATTGAAAAGGAATGTTTCTATTCATAAATTTGGACATAACATAACTTGTTTTCCAATACGCATGAGGATCTTAGATTGAAGTTATTCTTTATTCTTATTTGAGCATGGTGCTCTCATAAGTTTCTCCATAGTGGACAAAGCAATGGGTATTGCTAAAGACAAGAACATGCATTTATTATGTAATGAGACCATTTCATTTGTTGCAAATAAATGTATGGAGGATAAGATAGTAGAAATTTTTATGTAGAGATGAGTGAGGAGCTTGAATGTGACATTAAAACTTTCCAATCTACAAATGTAGGTTCTATATGTTGGTGTAATTAATTATTTAATTAAACTTACATAAGTTCACTTACCTAGGCATTTAATTATATTCCTAGGTATCATTTACTAGGTGATACATTAACATGTTTTCTTAGGATATAAGATTCCTTTAAGAAGGATGAGTTGTCTTTTCTAGAAGTCTTATCTTATCTAGCATCATTTCCTAGGTAGTTAGTTAGTTGTCACATATCATAAGATTATGGCACATGTCAACATCATATTACATGCTACATCTCAACCTTTCCTATATAAGCAAGGCTTCATATTTACTTTGCCATATTCAGTTTGGCATTCTTACATTTTAATGATAGCATGGAATTTCTACCATTTCTCTCTTGTGGAAGTTATTTTGACTTGCAGGTGATCCTTGGGTGTTTGAGGAGTTCACCATAAACTCCTACATGGTATTTGAGCTTTAGTACTATAGAATTCTTCCTAGTTCTAAGGGACCAATCTTGGCATGAAAGTTTTGTTGGGTGCAAGTTGGGGTCTTGTGAGCGTCACCATTGAATCCAAGGCATCAGTGAAAGTCAAGATTGGATTTCAATTTGTCAAAATATGAAATATTTTGTGAGATCTATAAGGGTTTGATGCAATTCATTTTTATTGGAGTCATTTTCATTTTTGCTTCATAAATATTGTTTCCACTTGTTCGTAGGAAAATAGGTTTCTAGGTTTTGTAGCCATTGTTGAAATCTCAAATGGGTATCTTTTAGATTTTGCATATCTTGAACAGATCTAGAGAAAGTTGTTGTACAAAAAGCATCGCACATCATTTTTCTCCTAGCTGAAGGTTAAAAAAATCATTTTTTCATCTTCTGCTATAAAATATTTCTATAAATAAAATCAAAAGTAATTTTTTTTTGCTAGAAAACCCATTTCCTATAGGCTAAATTTAGATTTTTTGAAAAATTAATAACTTTTGGCCTCGTTGTTCATTTTTTGTAAACAAGATATTGATGGAAAACTAGTTTCAAGCACTTCATAGTGGAATAGGCCATTTTTTGAAATTTTTTCATTTGCACAAATTTGAGGTTATTTTTCATCATGGAGGTATATGTGAACATTCATCAATGCATGCACTTTTTTTCTTTTTGCCACATTAAGTTTGCATTTTTTTTACACTTCATTTCAGTTCTAGATCATTTATCAATCAACTGATACTTCATAGATTCTAGTGTTGTGCTAGTTTGTGAGTTTTCTAGTGTTATTTGGCATTGGGTCTATTATTTCTTTTCATGATTCCAACTTGAGTCCTTGAGTGACTCTAATATGGTTTCTAGCAAACAAAAGTATCTTTCCTCGCTTGTTGAATTGAATATTCTAGTGTTACTCCACAATGTACTTCGAATGCTTCTCTCTATAGAAGGTTATCTCATTATGGGGGGGCTAAATGGTATCTCTTTTCATCTTTGGGTGGATGGAGATTGACTAGATTTGTGATGGATATCAGTATTGTTTTGCATTTCGTCTCTCTTTTGGAGAGGACTTTTGTCAGTGAGAGATTTCTTTGCATTGCATTTGTATATGGGTACCTAACATGGGTTTGTAGTCAAGACCCATAATTGTTGATTAGATGAAAAATAGATGATTTATGGTTTAAGACATAGACCATCACTTTTCTCCAACTAACATTCAAAGATTCCCTAGAGACCTCAACCCAATGAAGAATGAAGGAAGATATCTAGTAATAGGGTATCTTAGGATATAATTTCATATTACAAGAGGTTGAATGAGGGGTTCACCACCAAGCTAGGGCTTGGAAAATTGTATGACATGTAAGATGAAATGCAAAACATAATTTGATGCAATCCTTCACTAAATAACTTGGAAATGCAAAAAAAGTATAATAGAAAACTGTAAAAAAGAAAGTGTTCACCTAGAAACTTATTGGAGATGGAATGAAGCTTTGAAATCTTGGAAAACCTAATTTTTTGGCCTAGTGCGACTCATTTGCCATTTTGGGTGAATCAGTCCCATTTCTGGATTTCTACATAGGAGCAAGTTTCTAGCAAATGGGTATCCAAATCTGCAAAGATATCTAAAAAATTCCAATAGTGGGACTCATTCACCACTTGTGGTGAATGAGTCGAGTTTGGACTTTTTGGAGATTCAAAGTCTAGATCCTTTCTTCTTAGTTTTCTCAATTTGTTCCTCCAAGTGCTTGAATCCAAAACTCCAATTTTGGGACTGTAGATGACCTTTTAGTGAATATTTTGACCTTGCAAATGGGGAGACAACTCCAACAAGCTTAAAACATAATCTTCAATGATCTTTAAATATTCAAAGCACCTAAATCTACAATCATACAAAGAGAGAGAGAAAAAGTTGATTGTTAGGGAATAGGGGTTTTCCTTGGTCGAACCCCTTGTAGGTAATTAAACCAAATGATTAAACAATGAAACAAGGACATGAAGCATGGAACATAGGACATGAATCATGAACAATCATACCTTCAATGATGCCTTGTAAATGATATCTTGCAAATCTACAACTTAATATGAAATGACCATGAAGGATGCAAATCTTGATCTTTGACAATAAGAATGGAATAATGCTTGATCTTGGATCTTAAATGCTACATCACAACACTAGCTAAATAACATTTTTGATGCTTGAGATGATTGACATGATGATAGATCTTGAATTTATGCAACAATTGATGAAGAAATCTGCCCTCAAATGGCTTAGAAACAATCTTATGAAGTCTTGAAATTCCTAACCTTTGAGTTCTTGACTTGATAATATGAATGCATGATGAAACAATGACTTGGAAGCTTGTTTATATAGGAAATCCACTCAAATGATTGTTCATTTGATCCCCAAGGCCAACATAGGAGAAATTTGAATTAAAAACCCACTTTTCTCACTCAGAACCTTAAAAATAAGCCAAATGGGACTTATTCACCTTCTTGGGTGAATGAGTCCCACCTGGATGGGACTCATTTTCCCAAGGTGGAAAATGGGTCCCACAGGGGCTATTTTTGGTCCTAAAGTATCAGGGAGTGAAGAAATTAAGCTTATATGTTGATTTTGTTGGGTTTTTGATTAAAATATGCCTTGAGATGCACAATATGGGGCCATAGGGGCCTATTAATGATGATATCAAGGTCATAAATGCAATAGAGCCCAAAATTCAATGTGGAAGTATAAATAAATAAACTTTACAACACCAAATTAAGGAAAAATTGGGTGTATTTAGCTTAGAAGGTCCCTAAATCCCATTTGAATTTGCAAAAAACATCACAACACTAGATTATATCCACCTTATTTTACAAGCCTCCTAAATTTAATGTGAAAGTGTAAATAAATACACTAAATTAAGGAAAAATTGGGTCTATTTAGCTTAGAAGAGCCCAAGACCTAATGTGGATGTGTAAATCACCTCACAACAATAGATCAAGGCAACATTAATTCTAATTTATCATTAATTGTTCCCATATCAAGCATGAAAATGTAAAGGGGTCCATTTTTCTACACTACATTTAGCCCCCACTTTAGTGAGAGGATGAACTTGCTTCAAACTCACACTAAAGTAGACATTCAAGAGGGGTCCAAGTGCACCGATGTAGATGGTCTAGGATAAGCAAGATCGAGGAAGTAGTCAAGTCCTTAGGATCCAAGATCCTAATTCAAACCAACATAAGCACAAAGGGACACACAAAAGGTGTATAATATGCAACAAAACAAGATACACAATCATGCAATGTCAATAACTAGAAGATGTTCAAAAATAAGAAAAAATAAAAATTTGGATCAAGCTTCAACTGTTTGTACAACATGATTTGGATCAGATCTAGGTTGTTCATCAAAAAAATTTCACACTCACTCTAAGGCAATGGAACTCTTGGTTGTTCACTAGGTGAGTTATCTAAGAGGTGAGACACATACACACTTGGATGGTATGAGCTCTCACACACACATGAGTGTCTATGGGGAAAGTCATGCCTCAATTGGGCTTCCCACTCAAACCATACCAAATTTAGACCTCTTAATAACTTTAATAAGGTGCCACAAAAAAAGGAACTTTGAGCTCCATGAGGCAAGCAAAACTTCATATGCTTGAAACTCATAGACATTATAAATGAAAAATAGCACAAGGAATGTTCAAAAGGATTTTGATTAGTTCATACAAGGTCTCTTCTTAGGGAACATTGTGCCTAATGTCTCCAAGAGAGGAAAAGTCAAAGAAATATCACGCTATTGGAGGGAATTCAACCCAATGACACAACCAAAAAAAGGACACATCACAAGAAGAAATAAAATCACACAATAAAATATGAGTGTCGATGTATGACCCCACTTTAAAGTGATTTGTAACACCATTATTGTGAGAAATTTCTTTAAAGCAGACGAAGACATGAGAGCTTCTTCAGAAAGCCCTATGCCAATTCATATGCTTCCAAATTTAACTACATCTTGAATAAGTATGTCACATGTGAGCCAACTTAAGGTGTGTCTTCCAAATCCCAAGCTTGCTCTTATATGTACATGAAAGGTGATTGACTAGCCAAAAGAGACAACAACAAGTGGCATACGAAGATAAAGGATATCTAACCCCTTTACCCCACTTAGTGCAGGCCAAGGATGAGCCGAATAGGATGAAAATAAGTTTTAGTTAGGGGAACTAGCTGCTTCAACCCAAGGAAGAGCACCACAATATTTAAGATGTTGAATTTTGTTATTCAAAGCCTTACATTCATTAGTAGCATGACCATGAACTCTATTATTTGCATAGAATGAAGTCTTGTAATAAAATTTATTTTGTTTTCTTGAAGGGAGAGATATCAGACAATCTTGGATTAGTCTCACCAAGATAATCTCTTTATCCATAAAAGATGTTCCTTTATTATGCAACAAAGATATCTCTAGTTTAGTACAAGATGTCATACCTATGCAAGAATCTTTAGATTGCGAGATTTTGTTCTCTCCTTTACAAGAGGGTGTAAAATTTAATGAATTCAAATCATCAGTATTTTGTGTGATGACATTAACATCAAGAAAATATTTATTTGTTTGTTTCATTTCATTCAAAGAATAACAATCAAGGCCACTAGTGTCTATCAGCTTAGGATGCACTACTATTAAAGTTGTCTTAGAAGGATGTTTTGTGGTAGTGTTGATATTGTGTGCAAACTTTTTTGATGGGTTTATTTCTATGAAAGGGTAATAACCAATAAAATGAGTTGTTTCTTGTGTGTTAGGCTCTATAGAGACATAGATTCCTTGTTCTATAGCACCAAATCCTTTTCCATCATATCCAAGTTGTTTCATAAGCTCATAACCTTTTCCATAAAGTTTTTTCATTGCTTTTGGATCTGGTGGCTACTCATAATTAAGTTCATCAAAGTTTGTTGTGTACTTTGTTGTATTTTGTTTTGAAGTGGTTGAAGTGGATGCTTTCAAAGGGTCTTCCAAGTTTTGTGTCAAAATTACCACTTTTTCTTTTCCCTTATTTGAATCTTTGTTTATGATCTTTTACTCGCCCATCAATGTTGGTTCGAAATCTAAAGAACCCCAATCATCTTCTAATAGCTTTGTGACTTCTTCAAGTATTTTTCTTTGTCTTTCTATTTCATGGGTTCCACTTGTGTGGTTGGTGTTAATGTTTTCAATGGGTTCTCTTTTTTTCTTCTCAAGTTTTAAGACACTATAAGGCTCATGATCAACCTCAAGTGTGTGCACTGTGTTGTTATAGACATACTTCATTTTACAATGAAGAGTAGAAGGCACTGCATGCATCTCATGAATCCAAGGTCTTCCTAAAAGAATTGATTGTATGAAAGGTTGTTGGGAATGACATGAATAGGTGTTTCTAATGTAGCTTTCCTAGATGTAATAGGAAAATTAATCACACCGAGTGGTTCCTTTCCAACATTGTCAAATCCACTAATAGATAAAGAGACTAGTTGAATTTTTTATTTTTCTATGCCAAGCCTATCCAAGATGGATACACTACACACATTAAGGGTGGAACCATTGTCTACGAGGGTTTGATTTATCTCTTGGTTATTGTTTTGAGCTATGATCATGTCAGAATTCAATCCTTGAATCATGGTTACTATGTCATTCGGGTTTGTGATAGAGGGGACCACAAATTGTTGCAACTTGGCTCTTTGAAGCATAGTGTGATAATTAGGTGAATTTTGAATTAGGTCCCACAGGGATATATTTACAAGAGTATTCTTAAGCTATTCAACAAGATCATACTCCTTCCCACTATGTGAAGTTAAATGGGGAGAACTAGGAAAAACGGGATTAGGAAAAGGTAAGGGTGTTAGGGTTGGTTGTTGTGGTTGTAGATTATTTCTAGTGTTATATGTATGAGCAATGGTATTATGACGTGGCTTTTGCAAAACATTGTTCTTAGGTGGATAAAGGATGAGTTTGGGTTTTTTTAAAGTTTTTTGCTTAAATGTGATGGTGGGTAAAGAATTAGAGAATTCTTAGGATATCCCACAAGGTATGTAGGAGGTCCATTAACCAATGCGGATCTAATGGAAACTTGCACATTCATAACCTCAATGGTCTTGGTTTGATGTATCTCTAATAAAGGGAAATCTAGAATCACTTGTTTATCATCACCTAAGGAAGCCACCTTATTATTGTTTTCTTTTTCTCACACCATGATATTCTACCTAGGAGGAGAGTTGTTAGAAATAAAAACCAAATTTTCTTGACATTCAGAGGTTGGTTCTTTCAAAATGACTTCATCACAAGTAGGGAAATGATCAATGTTTGAATTGTCTTGTTTAACAATAGTGGAGATATTAGGAGAAGGTTCTATTTGTTTTTCATTTTTCTCTTGTGCCATATTATATACCCTAGTAGGGGAGCTTGTAATATGTGCATCCATGGTTAAATTTTGTAAAGTAGCTTCATCACAAGTAGGGGTGTTGCAAGAATGGAAAGATGAATGAAAGTGTTGTCATTGATGTCAACTAGTCAATTGATTATCTACTAGTTGTTGTTGACTATATATGTTGATGATATTGAGAAAATTGTATTAAAGGAAAATTATAGGTATTCAACTATTGAGGATGATGATCTGGTACTTGTCCCTATGTTTTTTCTATGTTTTGGCTGAGGTCTAGGATAATTGTTGTTGGTTTAGATTTCTCTGTGTTGAAGTCTTTTGAATTGTAGGTTTAGAAATAAGATGTTCTAGTTGCATTGAAGATATTTTGTTTTTTTAAAGTATCGAGCTTAATTGATCTATGTGTTTTACACTGGTTTGGTTGACCGTGTGTTAAGCACTATCTTCGAAGTTGATGAAGCATGTTGGATCTATTATGGATCTTGGTGAAGTGTGTGTTTGGGTTGCAATTCCACCCTAGGATGTTTGGCACTGACCTAATTCAAATTTGAAGTTGGATGGTTGACTTTGTATCTTTTCAAAGTTGGAGATAGTATAAATACAGAATGAGCTAGTGATGAAAATTATGCATAAGAAAAGAAGGAAGATAAGTGAAAGAGTAGATGAAACTATGATGCTATTCTGAAAGTGTGTGAATAATGTGTGTGGTTGATCAGTGTGAAGCTTAACGTTGAGTTTCCAAATGTAGTGAGTAGAAGGAAAACTATATCATTCATGTAAGTTGATCAGTGATTGTGGTGGAATCCTTTGTTGGATTGGGATTTTTGTCTCTCTGTAACAAGTCTTCTTTGTCTTCTTTGTATCTCTATGTTAGTGAGTCCTCTGGATTGTAGCCTTGTGGACAGTGAGTCCCTATTGTAGGCAGAGAGCCTTATCTCAGGCAGTAAGCCTTATTTTAGACAGTGAGCCTTTTTGTAATTGGTTTTGATATTCTCTATAGTGTGAGTTAATCCTCACCATGGTTTTTCCCCCATTGGTTTTTTGACATAAATAAGGTGTTATTGTGTTTTTTCATTTGCATTTTATGATTAATCATTTAATCATTTTATGTGTTAGTTCTGATAATTGAATTGAAGCTTATAATCTATGACAACTGATTCACCCCCACTCTCAGTTGTCCTATCCAACAAGGGGATGCATCAAGAGAAGGACCACTATGATTTTCATGCTTTCCAAATAGATCTTCCAATATGGTAGGAGAATTAGGGAAGGGGGGGACAAGATTCTTATGACTCTTAATAGGTATATCTTCTAACACCAACCTATCCTCTTTGCATTGAGGAGGGATATTAGGAGAAGGAAAATTTTGATTGTCATGGCTATCTATGATATTATCGCCTTATGCTAATACATTCTCACAAGCAAGAGATGAATAAAGATTAGGAAAATTGATGTTTAGAAATGTTTATATGATCTCATCTTCTTGTTTTCTAATATCTTCCAAAGGGGGATGAGGAGAGGAACAATAAAGACCCTCAATTCTTGTATCTTCTTTCACCAAGATACCTTCATTACTAATAGGAGAGGCATCAAGAGAAGAATAAGTATGATTACATTATGATTGTCAACACTACCATCCTCACCAATGGGCAATGTAATAGGAATGATTGTGTCAATGGTTTGATATACTTGCTCTAGGATGTTCTCATAATTATAAAATATAGTAGAAGCATAACTAACATGATTCTTAATGACCTAGTAGTTGTACTCTAAATTTAACTTATAAGAGGGGATGTTGTACTTATGCAATTAATTTTGAACCATATCAAAACCACATTTCTTGAAAGAAAACATGTTATCATGGAAAATTAAAGAAAGTGCAATGCAATGACTTAAAGTGAAATGTTTAAATGCAATTTCTCATATTTGAAACAAGGTAATTTTTTTCTTATACTATGAAACAACTTGAAAGATGAATTGTTGTAAATGTAAATTTGGAATTTGAGAAATGGAATGGACCAATTTAAATTAGAATTAATGGAATGCATGTAAAAAAAACATAGCTAACTGAAACATGTAGTTAATGGCATCAAACAGAACTGTAAAAACAAGGGTTTCAGTGTTGTAGAAGGCAATTTTAGGGTTGCACTTGGATTGATTCACCCAAGGTAGTGAATGAGTCCTAGTAGGGATTTTTTTAAAAATATTCAGATATTTTTGAGTGATTTTTATGCTTTTTAGTTTGTATTATGCGTAACCTAAGTACAAATGCAGTTTTCAGATTATTTTCAATGATTTGAGATGCAAAAATGCAACATATATTCACTTTCACTAATGCAAAATTAGAAACCCTAGAATTATAATTAACTAATACATATCCTAATGCAAAGTCAATGCAAGATAGATCTAGGATGATGATGAACTCCAAATCAGAAAAGAAGGTATTCTAAATGTAGGGTCACCAAAATGATTAGTTGAAAAATGGATGCTTTATGGTTTAAGACATAGAACATTACTTTTCTCCAACTAACATTCAAAGATGTCCTAGAAACCTCAACCAAATCAAGAATGAAGGAAGAGATATGACAATAGGGTATCTTAGGATATGATTTATAATTACAAGAGGTTGAATGAGGGTTTCACAACCAAGCTAGGGCTTGGAAAAATGTATGGAATGCAAGATGAAATGTAAAACCTAGTTTGATGCAATGCTACACTAAATGACTTGGAAATGCAAAAAATGTAGAATAGAAAACTGTAAAATAGAAAGCGTTCACCTAGAAACTTGTTGGAGATGGAATGGGACTCTCAAATCTAGAAAAACCTAATTTTTTGGCCTAGTGGGACTCATTCCCCATTCTAGGTGAATCAGTCCTAGTTTTGGATTTTTGCACAAAAACATGTTTTAGGCAAATGGGTATCCAAATTTGAAAACATCTATGAAAACATCCTATAGTGGGACTCATTCGTCACTTGTGGTGAATGAGTCCAATTTAGACTTTCTATAAATTCAAAGTCTGGATCTACTCAATTTGTTCCTCTAGGTGCTTGGATTTGAAACTCTGATTTTGGGGTTGTAGATGACCTTTTATTGAAGATTTTGACCTTGCAAATATGGAGACAAGTCCAACAAGCTTGTAACCTAATCTTCAATGATCTGTAAGTCTTCAAAGCACCTAAATCTACAATCACATAAAGAGAGAGGAAAAGTTGATTGTTAGGGAATAGGGTTTTCCCTTGGTCAAACTCCTTGTAGGTAACTAAACCAAATGATGAAACAATGAAACAAGGACATGAAACATGAAAAAATGATACCTTGAATGATGGCTTGTAAATGATGTCTTGTAAATTTGCAACTTAACATGAAATGGCCATGAAGGATGTTGATCTTGATCTTTGCAAATAGGAATGGAATAATGCTTGATCTTGGATCTTCAATGCTACATCATAACACTAGCTCAATAACATGCTTGATGCTTGAAATGCTTGACATGATGGTGGATCTTGAATTTCTACAACAATTGATGAAGAAATCTGCCCTTGAATGCCTTAGAAATTATCTTATGAAGTCTTGAAATGCCTAACCTTTGAGTTCTTGAGTTGATAATATGAATGCATGATAAAAAAATTATTTGAAAGTTTGTTTATATAGGTAATCCACTCAAATGACCATTTATTCAATCCCCAAGGCTGACATAGGACAAATTTGAATTAAAATCCCACTTTTCTTGCTCAGAACCTTAAAAATAGGCCAAATGGGACTCATTCGCCCAAGCTGGAAAATGGGTCCCATAGGGGCTATTTTTGGTCCTAAGGTGTTGGGGAGTGAAGAAATTAAGCTTATATATTGATTTTGTTAGGTTTTTTATTAAAATATTCCTTGGGATGCACAATATGGGGTCATAGGGGCCTATTAATGATTATATTAAGGTCATAAATGCAATAGGGCCCAAAATTCAATATGAAAGTGTAAATAAATACACTTTACAACACCAAATTAAGGAAAAAAATGGTCTATCTAGCTTAGAAGGCCCCTAAATCCCATGTGAATGTGTAAAGAACATTACAACACTAGATTAGTTCCACCTTAGTTTACAAGCCTCATAAATTTAATGTGAAAGTGTAAATAAATACACTAAATTAAGGCAAAATTGCATCTATTTATCTTAGAAGGGCCCAAGACCTAATGTGGATGTGTAAATCACCTCACAACATTAGATCAAGGTGACATTAAGTCCAATTTATCATTAATTATTCCCATAGAAAGCTTCAAAATGTAAAGGGATCCATTTTCTACACTACAATTGCATCTTTGCATCATTTGCATCATTTTCATAATAATATCCTTCCTAGGTTGCACTTATGGGGTGGTGTTGGTGTAATTAGTTATTTACTTACACTTACATAAGTTTACTTAGGCATTTGATTATATTCCTAAGTATCATTTACTAGGTGATAGGTTCACATGTTTGCTTATGATATAATATTCCTTCTAGAAGGATGAGTTGTCTTTTCTAGAAGTCTTATCTCATTTAGCATCATTTCCTAGGTAGTTAGTTAGTTGTCACATGTCATAAGATTATGAAACATGTAAGCATCATATTACATACTACACCTCAACCTTGCCTACATAAGCAAGGCTTCATATGTACTTTTCCATCTTCAATTTGGAATTCTTGCATCTTAATGAGAGCATGATATTTTTTCCATTTCTCTCTTGTGGAAGCTATTTTATCTTCTAGGTGATCCTGGGGTGTTTGAGGAGTTCAACATAAACTTTGACACCATATTTTGTAAATTTGTGAGAATTTCATGAAAAGGAACTTAGGTGGGTTCTTTATTGCTTTGATGAAATATTTTGTGCAATGTAATAATTTTTGTGAAGCTATACCATAGTGTTCCTCCATTATAAGTTGAAGCATACATAGGGATGTCCTTGACTAGTTTTATTTGGCCCAATTCATCAAAGAGAATAATTGACCATCCTCCAAATGAGATTTGGTTATGCCTAGGAAAGCTTTAAACGTAGCCTCATTTCAATGCTTTGTAGAAAATTTGGACCAATGAAGCTCTTTTCATCTATAAGAATGTATCAAAAGTTTTTTAAAAAAGAAGAAGGTTGAAGTGTCTTTCCTTGTAAGGGGTGGGCATTTATTTGATTTCTATTTGAAAGGTAGAATGAGTTGTTGGTGCTTCTATGTTGAATGCTACAAAAATTGTAGGTACAAGAAGTAGTAATGGTGATTGGCTAAGTAGGGATGAACTCACATGTGTGGAATTGATGCTTGTTATTAGGTGTGACTTTATAGTTCCTGCAATTCCTTGAATAATTATTTTCAGTGGTGGTTGCAAATTGTTGGCTAATAGATGTGAAACAACTATGCCAAATGATTTTTGTTGTTTGAAATAGAAAGTGTTTGTGGGTATTTTGATTGAGCACATGGTGGAATTGAAATTTTGGGTGGTTGGAGTCTATGAAAGTAGTATCCATAATTTTGTATAGTGGACTGAAGTGAGTAGCTCCCCAATCATGGTTTATGTCTATTTCATTTTGACCACACATGTTAAGTTCATCTAGTTGAAACAAAAGGCCTAGGTATTATAATGTCATAAAATTGCACCCCTTGCAATTTCACATACATTTTTGTATCTGCTTTAGTATCCACCCCCTTAGAAGTTGTGTAGGCTCATTTTATCCCTTGCATCATCCTTTTCCCCCTCCTAGGATGCTTAGGACCCCTTTTCAATAGCTTCCCTCATGCATCAACTTTGTGTCAAACTTTGTGCTTTTCCAATTCTCTTTATTTTGTAGCATGATGTGATTGGACACTAGCGCCCCACGTAGATGTCTATGCACCATGCTCACATCCTATGACATTTTCAACATTCAAATGGTCATTTTGAGCATGTTTTCCACTTTTCAATTGCTTTTTCCAGTGGTAATGGCTTAGGATGCCTTGTAACCACTCAAAAAGCTTCCTTTCCTTCCTCTTTTCCCTTTAAATGATTTATTACTAATTCATTTGTGTTTCTAACTTCTCTCTTGCTTTGGATTCTACCTTTTACCCTTCTCCTTGTCTTGTTATCTTGCTTGCACAACCCTCTTGTTTGTTATAGTGGCACTCAAGATCTCACATTCTTACAACACCCTTGGAAACACTAATGGCTCTCGCAACTATTTTTCTCTCTTTAGCTACCCTAAGCTTTACAGTTGATATCTCCCTTATTTCATGCTTGCAAGCATCTTGGGATTTCACACATCCCCTATCAATTGCATCTTTATTTTGTGATATGAGTTCTCCTCGAGTGGGGATTACTTTTATCACTCCATATTTCCTTACTTTGTTCACTTTCTCTATCTATTTGGTTGTTTGTGGAGGTAGGAACACCAAAACGAGGGTTTGAATGAGGTAAACCTCTATATAGCCCTAACATTTTCTCCTAATCTTATATATGTAGGTATTGAAAATATTTAGCTATTGGAGGCTTCATTACTTGGGTGGTTGTAAGAACTTTCTTTCTTCTCTTTATCTTTAACATTTATACATTACTTTACTTTAGTTCTATTAGTTTCTATTATTTTCCCCATATTCCAATAGTTCCTAGTAGTCAGGGTAGAAGTAGACACTTTGCTATTTTCTATGATAAACTTAGTTTCTGGTTCATACGAGACATTAATGTGCCTCTAGGACTTTAGTGTGTCATGTTGTTGTCCTTTCACCAAGAAATTGCTAGTCTATCCAAAAAATCTCTATTACTTGCTCTTTCTAATTTTGAAACTCTCGTGTTGTTCCTTGAGGTAGTTTAGGGTAGTTCACCATTTGAGAATCTCTTGAGAATAAAGAGACTCATGAGTAGTGAATCCCTCTTCTCTACAAGTATAAACACAAAAATTCTTTCCATTCACTTTGGTTATTTTCGTACATTCCATCACCCTCATTGGAAGGTGTGTTAGCATCATGTTCTTAAATTGATTTTATTAACATGCCATAGATGATATATGCATGATAATATCTCCCAATTCACTATAATTTGATTTCTTGATGATTGAAAATTATTTTGAATGGTATTAAATGGGTGGTATAGTAGTAGTCCATGGGTGGTATAGTAGTAGTTCACTCTAAAAAATGTCTTGAAAACATATGTCATATTTTGAAGGGATGGTTGTGAACTGTGGGGAAACTCAAACAATGGCTATTGCAAAATGCTTTTTTTATTTATTTAACTTTTGAGATGCTATGAAGTTCCATTTGTGAGTCACATCAATACGTGACATTGTCTCTAGATATATGGGTCATGCCATGTAAGTGTCAATATAGGTTGTGGATGTTGTTGTGGAAGTGGGTGAGATTAGAAAATTTTGAAAATTCTTTTGATTTACATTTAAAGAAACAAGTGTCATATTAGATAGAGAGAGTGATAGTTTTAGTAGAAGGAGGAAACTATATTGGGCACCAATATCATGGTGCATAAGGTTCTCAACAAGCATCTTTCAAAAAACTATTAGAGTTGGCTTATAAGACTCAAAATTGCTTGAAATGTGAGAAAGCATTGCATGATATGTTTTGGATTTATTTTCAAATTTTCTACATATTTTGCAATATATTTGAGTATTACATCAATTGAGATAATAGGTCATACATATACATTGGCTCTCCAAACAGAGAGGATAGGTGGGTTGTGAGGATTCAAGTGATCATAATTATGAGCAGGGGTGTGTTTAGGTCGGCTATTATCAAAATTTGAAAGGATTGATTTATCTTGCATGCTCTAATGGAATTTATAACAACATTCAAGATATTTCCATTTTCTCCTCAAACATGTTATTAATGTACACGTTTTATGGTATTGAACACAATCACATAGTTCATCGTAATTATTGTCCAAGGGTTTGTTCTTAAAATTATTCTTGTGTCCATTAAATAGATCAAAGAAATTTTTAGTTTTTGTACCATAGAAAAAAGGTAACTTGCTTGACTTGCGAATAATTGATGACAACCTGGACTTAATGAGGCCTTGATTTGGTGTTGTGAGGTGTTTCTCACATTCACACTAGGTCTTGGACCCTTTCAAATGCATTTAATGATGTCTTGTAAAGGTGTTGTAAAGTGTTGTAAAGGAATTTCATGCTTTTCTAGACTTAATGAACCCATCTTCCCTTAATACAACATTATAAAATATGTTTAATAGTATTATCACACTAAACTAGAAGGTTTGTAAAATAAACTTAATGTTAAACTAGTGTTGTAATGTGTCTTGCACATTCACATTGGTTCTTGTGCCTTCTTAGGTTATGTAGACCTCATTTTAGTGTTGTAAAGTGTATGTAATCACACTTTCATACTGATTTTTGTGTTCCAAGCACTAATTGACCTTTACATCATCACTAATAGGTCCTTGTTACCCCATATTTGGCATCCCAAGGCAATATTTGATGAAATACCCGACAAAGTGACCATATAAACTTTATTTCCTTATTTCCTAGAAATCTAGCTGGTAAATGGGCCCCACTCGGACTAATTAGCAACCTATGATGAATTATTCCCTGCTAGGTGGGATAGATTCACCCAAGGTGGTGAATGAGTCCCATTTAGACCATTTTTTACTTTTGAGCAGGAAATTCTATAAATTAAGTTTAATATTCTTTCATGTCAGCCTCAAGTATCCAATCTATAGGAAAATAAGGTGAATTTACTATAAAATAAAGTCTCTAAACCCTAATTCACATCCATTAACTCATTTTTACAATTCATTTATCATTTATCTTCTCCATCAAGCCAAGCAAGTTAGGGTTTCATCATTGCAAATCATTAAGTTAGCTTCCAAAGACATTCAAGGAGCATATTATTCATGTTTTGCTATAGAAATTTAAGATCAAACATCATGGTAAGGTAATAAATCCATTATTTCATGCTTCATTACATTCTTTCATCATTTTGTATTAATTACCTTAAAGGGGTTTCACCAAGCGAAACCCCCATGCCTTAACATCCAATATTTCTCTTTCTTGTCTTGTGTGTTTGGAGATTTAGAGATATTGGAGGCATAGAAATCATTGAAGACTGTGTTACAAATTTTTTCAAGTCATCTATTCATTGGAAAAGTCTAAATACCCACAAAAGGTCACATTCAGGCCCGAGTCCTACAGTTTCAGAACTAAACACCTGGAGAAGTAGAAAGTGCAAACTAAAGGCTCCTGTTTCCACCTTTGAATCTTCAGAAATTCAAAAGTGGACTCATTCACCATGGGTGGTCAATGAGTCCCACTTCCAGGCATGCATAATCATTTTCTACATTTTTGGCTACCCTTTTGTTTGAAACAGGTACGAGAACAGTTTCCTAGATCTAGGACTAATTCACCTAGAATGGAAAGTGAGTCCCACTAGGCCTAAAATTTAGGATTAGTAGCATTCGATAATCCATTTCTAGTCTGCAATATCTTAGGTTCACACTTCCATTTTCATCCATTTATGTTGTAGTTTTCTATTCATTTCTAGGTGTTTTTGCACTACACAATGTGTTTGCAAACAAGTTGCATTTCAATAGTTTTACATTCCTAATCAATAAATTTTATAAATTATATGCATCTATATCATTGTATTTAGTCATAATTCAATCAAAAATTCCTTAATTTGAGTGAACTAGATAGATTTTGGGTTTGGGATCTTTCTCTTTGCATTAGGTGAAAGACCCTAATTGAGCAAAAGAGACATAGCATTCCTAATCCCTTAAAACATTTGGTTCATTTTGGTGAACCTACTTTTTGAATACTTCTCTTTTCTTATTTGGAGTCCTTCAACATAGATATATCCTTACATTGACTTTGCATTAGGATTTTCATTAGTTAATTGGCATTCTAGGTTTCAAAGTTTGCATTCATAAAAAGTGCATTTCAATTGCATTGTTGGCATCTAAATTCATTTAAATTTTCTGAAACTCTATAGTTTTAACTTAGGTTTCCATCATAGAACTTAGATAACAAAAAGACCAGTCAAACTTTTCTAATTTTTTTGAAAAACTCCCATATTGGGACTCATTCACCACCTTGGGAAAATTAGTCCCTTTTCACCCTTGAAACTACCCTTTACAAAACTAAAAACCTTGTTTTTAAGCTTTTGTTTGGTGCCTTTACCTACTTATATTAGTTGGCTAAGTTTCTGTAACATGCATTTCATTAAATTTATCTTAAATTAGCTCATTTCATGCATTTCCTAATTTCAAAGTTGCATTCACAACATTTCATTTTTAGATCATTGCATTGTGTAATCAAAAAATTATCTTCCTTGAATGGCATTTCATTCTTACATTGCATTTTAATTTTACATAGTTTACTTTTTCCAAATGTTATTTTCAATCTTCTCTAAATTTGCAAATAAAAAATTAGTCAATAAGCATAGTAGTCATTCATTCAATGCATTCCCTAGTTATGAAAGTCTCTTAGTCCAAGAGAGTGATAATGAAAATGTTAACCTTAAAATTACACCCTCTCCTATCTCTCCTATTTGTGTGGATAATGTGAAAGAAGAACATAAAAACATAGATACCCATGATGATCATAATTATTCTTCTCCCAATACCTCTCCTTTTAGTGATAGAGGTATCTTGATGAAAGAAGATACAAGTATATTGACAATCATGAGGATCTTGTTTGTCCTTCTCCTCATTCCCCTTGGGAAGATATTTTATCACAAGAGAATGAAATCATAGACACATTCCTAAACATCACCTTACCTAATTTCCATTCTTCTTTGGATTGTAAGAATGATTTCGATGAAGAGAAGATTATAAATGATGAAGATATGTTGGTCTAAAACAACCCGCTTTATGATCCTTCCCCTACCTCTCCTATTTTGGAAGACATTAGGGAACAAAGGAATGAAGTCCTAAATGATCATGATAATCACATTTTTTCTTCTCCTAGTATCTCTCCTAGTTGTGAAGAAGATACTTTATTGTTAGAAAACACAACCAATGAGAATCATGAGACTCTTAGTTGTCCCCTTTCAACACAAGAAAACCTTATTGAACAAAAAAATTCAATCATTAATCATTCCCCTACTTGTGATGAATTCCTTTTAAAAGAACCAACCCTCGAATGTCACAAACATGTGGTTTGTGGTTCTCCTAAAAAATCTCCTTCTAGGGAGGATATCATGATACAAGACAAGGCTAACATTGATAGTAATAATATTATGCCCTTACATGACAATGCAAAGCCCCTATTAGACTCTCATTCACCATGGGATGTTAATATTATTCAACCTCAACTCATCCTTTACCCACTGTCACATAAACCTTCACCTCCACCCAAACCCGAGTTTACTCATACCCACCTCAAACTAATGTGTTGCAACAACCAATTCATAATACCATTTTTCATAGATATAACACTATAAATAATTTACAACAACGACAACCCATACCAACACCCTTACCTTTCCCAAATCCCATTTTTCCTAGCGATGCTTGCTTAAATTCACACATTCAGGACTACAATCTTGTTGAACATATAAAGCATACTCCTACTAAGATATCCTTATGGGATCTTATTCAAGCATCCCCTCACTATCACAACATGATCTAAGCAGCCTTGCAACAAGTTCTTATCCCTTATAATACACAACTAACTAACATAACCACCATGATCCAAGGAATAAATGCTGACATTATTTTCCACCAAAGTGAACTACCCCCTTTGGACATGCAAAAACAAAATGAAGCATTCATGATCATTTCTCAATATAATCAGATAGCGATAAAGTGAACCCTTACCGACAATGGCTCAGCTCTTAATGTGTGTAGCGTAACCCTTTTGGATAGGCTTTGTGTGGATAAGAAAAAATTCAACCCTAATCTTTATCTATTAAGGGCTTTGAGAATGTTGTAAAGACGCCGCTTGGTGTGATCAATTTACCTATTATTGTTGGGGAAGTCACATTGAACACACAAATCTAGGTTATACCTCATGATCTTTCATATAACCTTCTTCTAGGCAGGTCGTGGATTCGCGGAATGAATGGTGTGCCTTCCACTCTTTATCAAAAAATGAAATACATCTACAAAAAAAAAGTGTGCACACTCGACATTGATCATGAGCCTTATAGTGTCTTGCAACTTGAGAAAACCATAGAGAACCCCTTGAACACATTAACACCAACAACACAAGTGGAACCCACACAATACAAAGAAAAACAACAACATAGTGAACAAGTCACAATGCTATTAGAAGATGATTGGGGTTCCTTGGATTTCAAACATGACTTCATGGGAAAATACAAAATCATCCACAAAGATTAAAATATGAGCAAAGACACAACAATAATGTCAACACCAAACTCAGATGACCTTTCAAAAGCATCCACTTTAGCCACTTTAGACAACACAACACACTACACAACTGCCTTTGATGATGATTATCACCAACCACCACCTAATCCCAAACCAATTAAAAATATTTATGGAAAAGGTTACGAGCTTATGAAACAACATGGCTATAGTGGAAAAGGATGTGGTGCTAATGAACAAGTTATTTGTAACCCTATAGGCCCTATCACACAACAAACCACTCATGGTCTTGGTTATTGTCCTTTGATAGAGATCGCCAAGCCTTCACTCAACATCAACAATATCACACAACATACTCCTAAATCATCCTTAATAGTCATCCATCTTGAAATCCTCGAACATCATCCTTTACACAATATGATACAAAAAAAAAACACACCTTCGCTTAATGTCAATGTAATCTTGCACAATACCAATGATTTCCATTCGATAGATTTTCCCTCCTCCTATAAGAGTGAGAAAAAAATATCGTAATCTAGAGAAACTTGTTTAAGTATGACATCTAATACTAAGCAAGCTATATATTTGATGAAAACCACAAAACCACATTTTCCCCTTGGTCAAGAGGGTATCTTTTCAAGACTTCGCCAAGATCACTTGATCACTCTCCCTCCTAGTCTACTTAAAAGAAATGCTATCACAAGACTTCATTTTGTGCCTATCATAGAGTTCATTATCATTCTACTAATGAATTTAACGCTTTGGGAAGTTAAATCCAATATCTTAAGGATTTTTGTATGCTTCATGGGGGGAACCTAATTCCTCTAATTGATACCAATTTTCACTTTACCATTCATATCATCAATCATTTCGGCTCACCCTTGTTCTACACTAAGTGGGGGCAAGGGGTTAGAAAACTTTGTCCTTGTATGTCACTTGGTGTTGCCTCATTTGGCTACTCTCTAACCTTTCATGAACATATAAGAGCAAGCTTGGGATATGGATGACATGCCTTAAGTTGGATTGTATGTGACATACTTCCTCTTTTCATGATGTAGCTTCTTGAAAACATATGACTTGGCATGGGGCTTTTTGAATAAGCTCTCATGTCTCCTCTTTCTACTTTAAAGAAATTACTCATATTACTAGTGTTCAAAACCGCTTTAAAGTGGGGGCATACATCACCACTGACATTTCATTGAGTAATTTTTTTTTCTTGTGATTTCCTCTCTTGGAAGCATTGGGTACAATGTTTCCTAGCATAAAACATTGCACTTTTACTCTCTTGGAAACAAGATGAGACCATTTTCCCTTATCCTCTCTTGGAGACATTAAGCATTTATGTTCCCTAGTATGAGACATTGCATGAACTAAGAAAAATCCCTTTGAACAAACCTTACACCATTTCAAATTTACAATGTCCATTTTTGTGGTGCCTTATTAAAGTTATCAGGAGGTATAACTTTGGTATGGTTGAGCGGGAAGCCCATTATGAGGCACGAATTTCCCCATAGCCACCTGCATGTTTGTGAGTAAATACAAGTCAAGTGTATGTTTCTCACCTTTTGGGCCTTCTCACCTAGCAGACAGCCATAAGTTTCATCACCCCAAAGTGAGTATGCATTTTAGTTTTGGAAAAAACAACCTATATCCGATCCACAACTAGTTGGAAAAATAATTGAACCTTGATCCACCTTTTCATTTTCATCTTTCTCTTTCTTTCCATTGCATGATTATTTATCTTGATGGTTTGACTTAGGATTTTGGATCCTGGGGGCTTGATTTCCTTTTTGATCTTTGTCATTCTTTGTCATCTACATTAGTACACTTGGATCTCTCTTGAATGTCTACTTTATTGTGAGTATGAAGCAAGTTCATCCTCTCACTAAAGTGGGGGCTAAATGTACCATAGAAAAAAGGAACCATTCTTGAGTTGGGAATAATTGAATATAGATTGGACTTAATGAGGCCTTGATTTGGTGTTGTGAGGTGTTTTTCACATACACACTAGGTCTTGGACCCTTTCAAATGCATTTAATGATGTCTTGTAAAGGTGTTGTAAAGGATTTTCACACTTTTCTAGACTTAATGACCCCATCTTCCCTTAATTCAACATTATAAAATGTGTTTAATAACATTATCACACTAATCTAGAACAATTGTAAAATAAACATAATGTTAAACTAGTGTTGTAATGTGTCTTACACATTCCCATTGGTTCTTGTACCTTCCTAGGCAATGTGGACCTCATTTTAGTGTTGCAAAGTGTATTTAATCACACTTTCACATTGAATTTTGTGTCCCATTCCATAATTGACCTTTACATCATCACTAATAGGCCCATGTTACTCCATATTGTGCATCCTGAGGCAATATTTGATGAAATACTTGAAAAAGTCACCATATAAACTTTATTTCCTTATTTCCTAGTAATCTAGCTGGCAAATGGCCCCCATTAGGACTAATTTTCCAACTGTGGTGAATGAGTCCCTGCTAGGTGGGACTGATTCACCAAATGTGGCAAATGAGTCCCATTTGGACCATTTTTTACTTTTGAGCAAGAAATTGTGGAAATTAAGTTTAATATTCTTTCATGTTGGCCTTAGGGATCCAATTTATAGGAAAATAAGGTGAATTTCCTATTAAATCAAGTCTCTAAACCCTAATTCACATCCATTAACTCATTTTCATAATTCATTCATCATCTATCTTCTCCATCAAGCCAAGAAAGTTATGGTTTCATCATTCCAAGTCATTAAGTTAGCTTCCAAAGAAATTCAAGGGGTAGAATATTCATTTTTTTCTATATAAATTCAAGATCAAACATCATGGTAAGTTAATAACTCCATTATTGCATGCTTCATTACATTCTTTCATCATTTTGGTTTAATTACCTTAAAGGGGTTTGACAAACCCTCATGCCTTAACATCCAATATTTATCTTTCGTGTCTTGTGTGCTTGCAGATTTAGACATCTTGGAGGCTTAGAAATCATTGAAAATTGCATTGAATTTTTTTTCAAGTCATATCTTCATTGGACAAGTCAAAATACCCACAAAAAGTCAATTTAGGTTTGAATCCAACAGTTTCAAAACCAGACACCTGGAGAAGTAGAAAGTGTAGATTGAAGGCTCCTGTTTCCACCTTTGAATCTTTAGAAATTAAAAATTGGACTAATTCTCCATGGGTGGTGAATGAGTCCCACCTCCGAGCCTATTTTTGGATACCCTTTTGTCTGAAATGAGTTTTGAAATAGTTTCCCAGATCTGGGACTAATTCATCCAGAGTGAAAAATGAGTCTCACCAATCCTAAAAATTAGGATCAGCAAAAATCCAGAAGTCATTTCTAGTCTTCATCAATATATCAGGTTCACACTTTCAATTTCATCCATTTCTATTGCAGTTTACTATTCATTTCTAGTTGTTTTTTCATTACACAATGTGTTTTCAAACAAGTTGCATTTCAATAGTTTTACATTCCTAATCAATCAATTTTATCAACTAGTTGTATTTAGATAATTTCATTTAGTCATAATTCGATCACAAATTCCTTAATTTGAGTGAACCACCTAGATTTTGGGTGTGGGATCTATCTCTTTCCATTAGGTGAAAGCAACTAATTGAGCAAAAGAGTCATAGCATTCCTAATTGCTTAAAATATTTGGTTCAGTTTCTCAATGCAAAGGGTCATGCATTCCGTACAAAAACATATTTTTAAATGTATTCAAGTGCATTTTATACTGATTGAAGGTTATTCTATTGCAATTTTCTAATGTTAGGTACTTCCTTAAGCGAAAGGAAATCATGGATATGTCTGGATTCTCTATGTTTGCATTCATATCTGGTGAGATAGTGGTTTTAGCAAGAAATAAAAGTATGAATGTAATTTAAACATGTATGATATGAGACATTTTATACCTGTACTATTAGTCAATTGCACCAAGAAAATTTTCTAAAACCTCTTCCTGAAATGTAGTAAACCTTTGGTGCATGTATAATGTGGTAAGGTGTGTATTAAATGAACTATATTTTGTAGCCTCCACCTAGAAACCACATGAGGATTTTTAGGTGTGGTAGATGACACAATATTATGAAATTTTGACCATTTTGTATCTAACATAATAGAGGTGAGTGAGGAGATTGAATTTGACATTAAAACTTACCAATATACACATGTAGGTTCTATATTTTGTAAATTTGTGAGAATTTCATGAAAAATAATTTGGGTAGGATCCTTACCACTTTGACGAAATATTTTGTGCAATGTAATAATTTTCATCAAGCTATGCCATAGTTTTCCTCCATAAGAAGTTGAACCATACATAGGGATGTCCTTAACTATTAGTATTTGGGAAAAGTCACCAAAGAGTGTGATTTACCATCCTCTAAACAAGATTTGGTTATGGCTAGAAAAGCCTCACACAACCTCATTTCAATGCTTTACAACAAATTTGGACTGATGAAGCTCATTTCATCTATACGAATGTATCAAATGTATAGCATTTTTTCTTGGAAGGTTGCAAGTGTCTGTCCTTGTAGAGGGGATTTATTTGATTGGTATTCAAAGGGTAGAATGAATTTTTGGTGCTTCTATGTTGAATGCTACAAATATTGTAGGTACAAGAAGTAGTAATGGAAAATTTCTAAGTAGGGTTGAACTCACAAGTGTGGACTTGATACTTTTTATTAGGTGTTACTTTCTAGTTCCTACAATTGCTTGAATAATTATTTCTAGTGGTGGTTGCAAAGTTTTGGCTAATAAATGTGAAACAACTAAATCAAAAACTTTTTGTTGTTCAATAGAAGGTTTTTGTGGGTATTTTTATTGAGCACATGGTGGACTTAAAGTTTTGGGTAGTGGGGGTCTATGAAAGTGTATCTTCAAAAAAGTAACCCTTTTTAACACTTAGTCTAGGAATTAACAATTAATGATAAAATGTACATAATTGTTCCTTATTTAGGGTGTTCTAAAGTTTTTTCTTACACTTTCACAATAATCTAGGTCTTTGTTAATTAATTGAGGTTAATTGGCCCCTTTAATTCAAATTTAATCCTTTATTATTGCATTTTTCAAGGATCTATCCTGAAACCCATTAATGATATTGCATAACATTTACATTGGAAAAGTTGGAGTCCTAGAAAACTATGCTAGGACCCATTTGCAACTTTGGGCCCGAATGGGTCCTCCTAACCTAGGACACCCCTTTTTAGGAATATTTGAGGTGCATTTTTTATGTTATTTCACCTCCCCAAAGCTTGGTCCTAAAAAATTATGCTCGAACCCATTCGTCCAAGGTGGAAAATGGGTCCTCATTGCCTATGAACCCCCTTTTTGAACTTATTTGTGGTGGGATTTAAATGATTTTGAATTCTATATTTGATGTTAGCTTGAATTATTTGAATTTTGGGGTTAATCCTTAGATTTAGTATAAATATAAGGTTAATTCACATAGTTTCATCTAAGCAACAGGTGAAGACACAATAGTGGTTTACAATTGAAGTGAGGAAGGAAAACTCACAAAAATGAATGCATGGAAAAAAACTTGATTTTAGGGGTTCGTACGAACCTACTAGTTCGATCGAACCCATCAGGGGTTTGCTAGAACCTGTGTTCGGGCGAACTGTTTTAATGCTTTCCCGCCAAAAAAGAAAATAAAACACCTTATAAAAGGGGGATTCGAATGAACCCTGGTTCGAGCGAACCCCACTTATTCCTCATCCCCCCTGAGGCACAAAAAAACCCTAAATTTTGGCACTTCAGAGCTCGAGTTGAGGATGAAAATGGATGAATCTTCACAAACCCAACTAGAATTAGGTAATCCTCGGAACGAGCTATCCAATGAATATAATTTTAATATGTTTTGGTTTTATTATTTTTTTTTTTTAGTTTTATTAAACATAGGTTTTTCATCAAAAATGAAGGTCTTTATTCTGCACATGTGGAAAAATAGCAGATTAATTATAAAAAAAAAATTTGAAAAATATGAGTGCACTAGATATTGAAGTCCTTGATCCAACAAAAAAAAATCTTGATATATACAAAAAAAATTATGTGTTATACAGTCGCACTATGTCTGAATTGTAATTGGTTTGATTTCGAAACTTGATTAAAGAAAAAATATTCAATAAAAAACTTTCTAACCAAGTGGAAGCACTAGATATCAGAGTTACGAATCTAAATTCAAAAGAATTAGAATTTTATCCTTCATGGAAAAAAAATTATGCGTTATACAGTGTGCATCACTTTTTAAAAATGTTGTTTTTTGAAAAAAAATAGTTTTCGTGGGAGATGGAAAAAGAAGTGCAATCTGATTCCAAAAATTTTGAAAAAAATATTTTTAGAATCTATAGACAAAATGTGATGAGACTCTAGTTTGCATCATCTTCAAATTCTTCATAGTTTAGCCGGTATAGGTGCCCGAATGTGAAGATTTAGTTAAAAATAATAATTTCAGTGTCTAGTTTGGCCAACAATTGTAAACCACTATTGTGGGATCACCCCAACCTAATAATTTTATGTGACATAATGAGATCAAAAGCAAGAGAATTATAGATCATTCCAATGACATTCAAAGGAAAATTATCAAGGCTTTATTGTAGCAACTCAAGATCATATCATCATGTCAAAGGAGTAGTGCATCGAGCATGTAGTTGAGCTAATGGTGTTGATGGAGTATTGAACATCTATTTACAATCATTGTTTCATATCTAATTCAATATAAAGATCTACATTCTTCATGGCCACTTCATGTTGGTTTGTAGATTTACATTCCAAGACATCTTCAAAGGTATCTTCATTTCATGTTTCATGTTTCATGCTTCTATTCCATTGTTTCATCATAAGGCTTGATTACCTAAATGGGGTTTGACCAAGGAAAATCTGTATTCTCTAACAATCAACAAGTTTTTCTACCCTTTGATGTGTGTTTGCATGTTTCTAGGCCGAAGATCAAGTGGAGAACAAGATTGAAGCAAAATTGTCAAATTTGTGAAGTTGCAAAGTTGCCATTCATATTGCAAGAACACAAAAAGAAGGCTACTGAATTTATTTCAGATTTTTTGGAGCTGAGCATTGAGGAGATATAAGTGAAGACATCAAGGAATAGAACCTAGATCTCATTTTTCAAAAACACTAATAGGGACCCATTGACCACTAAAGGTGAATGAGTCCTGAGTAACCCGAAAACAACAAGTTTTCAACAAGGTACACATTGTTTTAGCCCCTCAAAACTTCCCTTATTGTTGCTATAATAGTTAGGAGTCATTTCTGATTTTTATCTAGGAATTTCAGCCCTCATAATTGAATGAAGCATCCCTTAGAAAAATTATTGTTCATCATCTTGTTCATTCATTTTGGTGGACCCAATTTTTAGTGTTTCATTATGGTGAACCCAACTTATTGAACATTGAATTTTTTTGATCTTGGATTTCTTCTTCCCATCCTAGGTTAGATCTTGCATTCATTTGCATTGAATTATATCTCATTTAGGGTTTCTTACTTTTCATTCAAACTTGCATCTCATCTAGGGTTTACAATTATATTGTTTTGGATCCTTTAATATTGAAAAATATAAAAATAAATCAGCCATCTTGCATATCATTTAGATCTCGTAAATTTGCACTTGAAAATAAATAAAAAATTGCATTTCAAATTAAGCTTTTGCATTCATCATTTCATTACCTTTTTAAATTTCATTCCATAGTGCATTTTCAAAAATATGAAATTGACGGTTATTGTTATAGACCTGAAACTAAAACATATTGAGAAAAGCTTAAAAATCAATAAAATATAGTTAAAAACTCTAATCTAGGACCCATTCGCCACTTTCTGCGAATGAGTCCCTGATCAAACTTGACCTGCATTTTTTGGCATTTGAAACTCATTAAAAAATAATTAAAATGAATATATATTTTTTTAAAATCCTCATCCATGACTCATTAAAAAACAATTAAAGTGAATAATTTTGTTTTTGTTTTTTACATTTATGTTTTATTTTTCTGATTTTCTATTTCATTATATTCATTAAATTTAGCTTAATTTTCTTCATTTATTTCATTTTCAAAATTCAAAATTTCATTTACAACATTTCATTTTTAGTTTATTGCATTGTGCAATTAGTAAATTGCGTTGTTTAGAATCTAAAGTTTTTTATTTCATTCTAGGTTGAATTGTATTGTCTCTTTCCATTTTGGGTTTGCACACTAAGTTTGTAAAAATTGTATGAGATTTTACAACTTGGTGTCCTATTAGCAATCATATTGTAAGACAATTCAAGGCTCATGTCATCCTGTAATATCTCACTCACCATGGATCTTGGGTTTTATAGCTCTCTTTTTGATAATGTTGATAATCAACCCTCTATGACGCATAGTTTTCATACTTCATTTCCCATCAATTCACCTCATACAACCAATGTGCTTAATGTTCACAACACCATCCCTACCATCACCACTTTTACTCAAGCTTTCGGGTGTACTCAAAGCCAAGGTGAAACTCTAATTCCATCTTCTACAATACAGATCTCCATTCCTACATCCACTAATACTCAACCTACAATAACCCTTCAACCTACAACAACCTGTTGACCTACAACAACATTTCAACCTACCACAACAATCATACCCACTAGCACTGTGTACACTTCCTTACGTATTCCCATATGGAATCCTTCTAGCTATGTGCATTCAAAATACAATATATCCTCAACCATCCACCTTCACCAACTTACAATTAACTTTCCTTCCACATACATACACTACTCCACCTTTGTCCCCTCCATCTTACAATCACAATAATTCTTTCCTTAACTTAGTGTTTCAAACAATGGCATCCCTTCAACAACAAGTTGCAACCTTACAATAAAACAACAATCAACCTTCACAATACATTAAAACTAATTCGCTATTCTTTGATATATTAAGAGCACAAATGCCACAAGGTATAGAGGTTCCACAATTTGAGAAATATGGTGGGAAAGGAGATCATATTAGCCATGTTTCCAAGTTTACAACCTTGTGTAGTGATTTCATTTTTGAAGACAAACTTTTGGCTAAGTTATTCCCTAGATCCTTGAAGGATAATGCTTTAGAGGGTATGTGTAGGATCATCATGGAAAAAATAGGCCCTTAAGTGGCAAAAAATTCAAAAAAAATAGAGTTAGGCAACTTGACATAAAAATTTGAATAAGTTATCTATATTATTTAAAAAATATGTAAGAATAGAATCTGTAGCAAACTGAATGTAGTTTCTAAACTACTAGGTTTCCAAAAAAAATCTATTTTGTGAAAATTTGAAATTTCAATGTAGTGGTTATTCAATTTCAGGGAAAAAAAAAGAAGTAGGTGTCTGTCTGACCACCCTAACCACAATAAAATGATAATATTTTTTAATAAGATTTTAGATATAAGTAGAGGAATCATGTCCTGATGTGATGCATATATTTTTGTAATTTTTTTCTAAGTAAATAATTAATTATGATTTTTTTTACAACTTTTTAAAAATATAAAAAGCTTGTATGTCTAACCACCTTAACTTGGTCAAAACTTCATGAAATTCATTTTTTTATTTTTTAATATTATAGTATGTGAAGCATAGAATGTGACACATGTTTTGGATTCAAAAAATGTGATACCGTTTCAAATCTATAGATGTTTTTCAATTAGCCTATCGATCATGACTTTAGTTGTAATTCAAATAGAAAATGAATAATAATTACTTATTAAATTCAAAGTAAAACATAATTTATATTGGAGGAAATCTTAGAATCTCCTTTAAAAACCCTTTTTGTTTCATTAATTTTGGGTAATAAAAAGTCGTCAGCCACATACCCATCATATTGCCACTTTTTGGCCCATCATGACCCTGCACATACCCTAGAGTGGTTCTCTTTTTTACTGAATAATTCAATTGGTTACTTCAATGAAATTTTTTATTCCTTTTACAACCACCTCCATATTCACATGGGTCCCAAAATGACCCTTGCTAATTTAATGAAATGAAAACAAAAGGATGATGAGAAAGTGACTCGGTTCATAGCAAGATACCAAACACTTTATTCACAAGTAAACATTAAGATTTCTAATGTCGACCTTAAATGAATGTTTATTGCCAATTGTTTCACCAAAAAGTGTATACTTTTCTTGATATGGGAATAATTGATGAAAAATTAGACTTGATGAGGCCTTGATTTGGTGTTGTGAGGTGTTTTACACATCCACACTATGTCTTGGACCCTTGCAAATTGAATAAAATGCATTTAACAATGTCATGCAAAGGTCTTGTAAAGTGTTGTGAAAGAATTTCATGCCTCTCTAGACTTAATGGCTCTATTTTCCCACTAATTCAACATTATAAAATGCATTTAATGGCATTATCACATTAATCTAGAAGAATTGTGAATTAAACAAGTAACTCTAATCTAGTGTTGTATACACATTCACATTGGATGTTGTGCCTTTCTAGGCTATGTGGACCTCATTTTAATGATGTAAAGTGCATTTAATCACACTTTCACGTTGAATTTTTTTTCCCAAGCCCTAATTGACCTTTACATCATCATGAATAGGCCCCTATGGCCCCATATTATGCATCCCAAGGCATAATTTGATCAAATACCTCACAAAATCAACATAAGAACTAAAATTACTCATTCCCCAATATTGTACCTACCAAAAGGGCCCCTGTAGGACTAAGTCACCCATCGGGGCAAATGAGTCCCTGCCAGGTGGGACTAAGTTGCCTAGCATGGCGACTTAGTCCAATTTGGCGTATTTTTGAGGTTTGAGCAGGAAATTTTGGATTTTAAGTTTATTATTCCTTCATGTTGGCCATAGGGATCTAATTAATGGGAAAATTAGGTGATTTTCCTATAAATACAAGCTTCTAAACCCTAATTCATAATTCATCATCATTTATTCATCATTCATCATGTCCTCAAGTCAAGCAAGCTATGGTTTTAGCATTCTAAGACATCAAGATAGCATTTTTTAGACATTCAAGGGTAGATTCCTCATATTTTGCTACAAAAATTCAAGATCAATGATCATGAAAAGTATCTAAATCCATTGTTTCATGCTTCATTACATTATTTCTTCATTTTGGTTTAATTACCTAAAAAGGGGTTTGACCAAGGCAAACCCCCATGCCCTAACATTCACCTTTTCTTTCTCTTTCATTATGTGTTTGCAGATTTAGGCACTTTGAAGACTTTAAAATCATTGAAGATTGGGTTGAAGAATTTTTGAAGACCTCTCCTTTCTTGCAAATCCCAAAATATCCATTAAAAGTCACTTTTAAGCCCAAAAATTAGAGTTTCAAAAGTGGACACCTATTAAGAACCAAAGTATAGAAGAAGGGCTTTTGTTTCCCCTTTTGAATTTCTAGAAATAAAGAAGTGGAATAAGTCACCACTAATGGAAAATTAGTCCCATTGTACATGGATTTCACTCATTTTTGCAGATCTAGGCACCCATTTAGCTAAAACAGGCTCAAAAGCAGTTTTTCCAAATCTAGGACTAAGTCGTCCATATTGGCACAAGTGTCCCAGTCAGCTTCTACAATAGTTTTTTCAAGATTATAGACCGTCATGCCATCCTTTCTCAACCTCTAGGTGCACACATTTTGTTTCATAGCTTTCTATAAAGTTTTGTTTACATTTCTATGTCATTTATCACATGTTTGCATACAACATTGTGTTTTCCAACACTTTGTATTTCTTAGGTTGTACATTAATGATTGTAGAAGTTGAAAAACCAACTTCACAGACCCCAAGAATCACTTTCAAGCAATCACCTATCACATGCAACATATATTTAGAACAAAAAAGAAGAGATGTTTTATAAACCCTCAAAGCAAATATGTGCAAGCAAAAACTAGAATAATAATTATTGAAAGTAATTGTTTTATAAATAATACAAAAGCCTTCAAAAAGGAAATCATGCAAAAAGGAAAGACATGCACAACCCTAATCTCATCTTGAGAAAAAAGAAAAATCAACTAGATAAGGATTATAATTAACCTAGGAAATAGAATATGCCTAAGTAAACTTATGCTAAAGTGTAATTAAATGATTAATTACACCAACACCCCCCCATAAGTGAAAATTAGGAAGAAGAAAATCATTATACAAAATATGAGTCCCAGAAACAAGGCCTGATTAGGTACCCATTTACAAATGAAATGCAAACTAAATCAAACGGTGTAAAGGAGAAAACCACATGGGAACAAAACTCCTCCCCAAAATAGAATGCAAACTAACTAAGTGATGAAAGATGGAGGACTCCATAAGACCCCCCAAGGACACCATCCATCACAAAGATACATAAAAGAACCCCCCCATAAGAGAGGAAGAAAGAGGCCACAGATCCCCTCCAAAATGAAGTAGCTCCAAAAGAACTGAAGAAACTGCATCTCCTGAAAGAAGTGAGAGGGAAGAGGTCAAATGAATGCAATCTCTAAAGGTGAAGTAGGTGTAGCCCAAGATGTCTCCACAAAAATAGGTGTGACCTCAACAAATAAAGAAGTCAAAGTAGGTGAAGATTGAATAGAAACCTCTAAAGATGAATGATCAACAATGTCTTGTTGCATTGAAACGAAATAAACCACATTTGTAGTCATAGAAATATGAGCAACTGCAATTAGGAGGTGAAACAAAAGGATCAAGAAATGGGTCTGAAGTGAGAACATCAATGTTCAAGAATCCAATTATCTCTGTGAATGATGATTCACACTAGAAGTGTGAGGAACAACTATAGAAACAAAAGCACCATTAGTAGCAAAATCAGTAAAGGAATACAACTGAGATGAGTGATCCATTATCCTAGTAGCAATAACTGCTCTACTCTCCAAGTCTCTGAAGATAACCAAATCAGGTGTGAACTCCACAGATCTCTCAGTGTCTCCATGTGTGATCTGATAGATGGAAAGAAGGTTGTTTGTTAAGTGAGGGCACACAAGACATCTTGAAAGGAGTGGTCCCAAAAACTAATAGACCCCTTCCCTATAACACTCATGTAAGTGCTATTTCCAATCAAAATGGGAGACATAGTGCAAGGCTTAAAGGAAGTGAACATAGACTGTGAAGATGCCATGTGATGAGATGCTCCTGAATCTAGAAGCCATCTCCCTGATCTAATACCTGAAGAAGCACAAATAGCATGTCCCTTCATATTTGATGAAGTATGTAAACCAGTTGTGCCCATGTCATGTTTCTCTGAAGAAGAAGAATGGGAGGAAGGAGATGATGCAGACATCCTAGAAGGAAAATCAATTTGATGTTTCTGAAGAAGATGTTTTAGCTCATCAATGTCCTTGTAACAATTATGTTCTCCATGTCCTTCCCTCTTGTAATATGCACATGTAGTCTTCTCCTTCTTATATGATTTCCCCTTAGAAGAGGAGGATGAATATGAGGATTCCTTTTACTACTCGTGAGGTTTGGAATCCTTTTGTTTCTATTTCTTGCCTTTTCGTGTAGAATTTTTTTGATCTCTGGGCTCCTATGATGCAATAAGTTCCTGTAATGAAGAAGGTTTCACCGTTCCCATGCTAGCTAACTTAGCTTGCTCTCGAGTGAGATGAAGCAAAGTCATCAAAAGATGGCATAGTGAATCCCATACCAAGTGCATCCCTAGTGGCATAAAAGGCAGATACAAAAATTGAATAATTGGCCCAACCTTAGAAAGAATGGAAAATATCAACTGAGAGTCTTCCTTCTAAACACCACACTATGTCAACTGCAATCTAAGAGACTTGAGTTTGGTGAAAAACTCTTGGATTCTATCAAAATCCCTAGGATTTAAGCTAATAAGCTCATTCTCTAACTGAAACCCTCTCATAGTATCCTGCTTCCCAAACAAAGACTCCAAAGTAGTCCATATCTCATTTGCTGTAGTGCAAGACTCAATATGAAAAAGAAGGTTAGATGAAAGAGATAAACATAATGTACCATAAGCTTCATCACATCTATTAAACCACTTTCTCTTTTCAATAGCACCTGTAGGTTCAATTTTTGTACCCATGGTTACCCTGTACAACCCTTTGTGTTTCAAATGAATCTCCATTTTTTTTCCAACCAAAATAGTTGAATGGAGTAAGGGGTACAATATTATGTGTATGCATGATATAAAACAATACTATATACTCTCAAATTAATCAAAAAATGCTTGTTAATCTCAAAAAATAGCTTGATTGCACACTTCCCAAGAAAAGAACTAAAAAGGTAAAGGATGAGATAAAAAAAGGAATAGAAGATACTTGGTTAAAAAATCTGAAAAAATAGGTCTGAGATATGTGTAGAGCACTGAACCATCTTTCCAACACCTATTTATTTTTGCAAAACAGACTTAGGACACAAAATTTATGCCTCCTGAAGTGAAAACAACTTATGGCTTTAACAGGTGAAAAAAAACATCAAAACTAAAATATCAGGGAATCAAACCTCCACAATTGGATAGAGCATTGAACCAGATTTCTGATGATATCTCATTTTTGAAAAAAGACTTCTATTTGCAAAAGTTACGCCAAAATGAAAAAAGGCCTAAATGAGGCACTTTTAATGCTAAGGAGCAAATTTTCGGCCCCCTTGCTCTGGCCCTCGGTCCTCAATATGGCTGCCGCTATAGTAAAAATTAGTCGGGGGCTAGCGCGCAACTCCTAGTCACAATAAGATTGATGACTAAGGTAGAAAGCCCAATGGGGGCTGAGCGGTGGGCTCTCGGTCACTGATGTGACCTTAGTGGAGCATTGTAGAGCCCTCGGGGGCTGAAGCTAGGAAGTGTTAGTGGTAGAAGTGACCGCCAGTGGTGGTGGTTTGTAGGTGGCCGATGGGAGGACCCTAGGCATTGAAGTGGTGGCAGGCTAATTTGAATGGGCGGCACGAAAAATCAAAAGATTTTTTTGATTTTTTGATATTTTTTGAGAAATTATTCCTTGAGAAACGAGTTGGGGAGGCTGTAAGGCCTCTTTGGCTAAATTTTTTTTGCCTTTTTTTCAACTTTCTCTGAAATCGATGAAATGAAAGGCATTTCAAGGGTTTTTGGGTGCTCTGAACGTGATGGAGATGTTTGTTTTTCCAAAAAAATGCACAAAAAAAATTGTGTACCCTCAGATCCACAAAAAAGATGTCTGGCTTGAAACCCTTGCATAGAAACAAAATCTTTGAGAGAATATCTTCAAATCATGAATAGGCTGCCATGGATTTGGAGCTCTAATACCATGTAGAATTTGAAAAACCAACTTCATAGTCCACAAGAATCACCTGCAAGAAATCACCTATCACATGCAACAGATATTCAAAACAAAAAAGAAGAGATGTTATGTAAAGCCTCAGAGCAAATATGTGTAGGAAAAAACTAGAATAATAATCATTGAAAGTAATTGTTTCACAAATAATACAAAAGCCTTGAAAAAGGAAATCATGCTAAAAAGAAAGACATGCACAACCCTAATCTTATCTTGAGCAAAAAGACAACTCAATTGGATAAAGATTATAGTTAACCTAGGAAATAAAATATGCCTAAGTAAGCTTATGCTAAAGTGTAATTAAATAATTAATTACACCAACAATGATCATCTTTCTTTTTTATTTTATTGGATTTAGATATCATATTTAAGCATATTGCATCCCTCATTACATTAATCTTGAGTGTAGAGATTAGCATTTTGGGTCCATTTCTCTCATTTTAGGTGAGAAACCTAGAAGAGTTAGAGAACCCTTGGACACCCAAAATCATTGTCCACATTTTGGTGAACCCGACTTTTGAACATTTACCTTTCTAAATTTGGAGTCCTTCATCATCCTCGAATTAGCTTGCATTGCACTTTGCATTTGTTAAAGTTGCATTCTAGGGTTTCCAAAATTTTGCATTAGTGAAAGTGCCTATAGGTTGCGCTCTTACGTCTTAAATCATTGAAAATTTCTAAAATTCTACATTGGCATCTTAGATCTACATGATACAATAGAAAAAACATAAAAATCAATCCAAAAAATCTAAAAAATCTGAAAAACATCCCTACTAGGACTAATTCTCCACCTTGGGCGACTTAGTACCTTTATGCCCCTGAAATTATCATTTACAGAGCTTAAAACCCTATTTTTAAGCTTATTTTTGTTGCCTTTACATATCTATATCAGTTGGTTGAGGTTCAGTAACATGCATTTCATTAGATCTAGTTTAAATTAGCCCATTTAATACACAGTTTAAATTTCAAGTTTGTATTCTCATATTGTTACATTGCATAATTAGTCAATTATCATCCTTAAAATCTAAAAAATTGCATTCCTCTTTTGCATGTTTGTTTTAGCATGGTTACATTTCAATTTTGTAGAATAATCATTACATCACATGTGTTTTCATTACAAAAATATATAGTTATCATCTTTCATGTTCTATTTTTAGATCTTATTGTGTGTTGTTAGAGAGTTTTGTTATATGCATATGAATATGAGGTTGTTTCCCCTCTCTTTTTGTTTGTCACCGATCCCTCTCCTAGTATCCCTTCTTTGCGAGAGGTTATTCTAGTGAAAGAAACCTGGATAATCATAACAATCACATTTGTTCTTCTCCCATTATATCTTGCACTTGTGAAGAAGAGACTATAGTGCTAGAAGAACCAATTGATGAGAGTTTTGACAACCTGAGTTGTTTCTCTCCTCTTACCTCTCCTGTTAGATGAAACATTACTAAACAAGGCCTAACATAACGATAAGTAATCATAATGATCACACACCACAACAAGAGATCATTGAAACCTACCTATGTTCATCTCCTAACATCTTCTCCTCTTGTGATAGTGATGAGGATATGTTGGTGTTATATAAGAAAACTTTCATGATCCATCATAATCCTCTTTATGATCCTTCCCCTACCTCTCCTATTTTGGATGACATTAGGGAACAAAGGAATGAAGTTGTAAATGACCATTATAATCATACTTTTTCTTGTCCTAGTATCTCCCCTAGTTGTAAGGGAGATGATTTGATGTTAGAAAACACAACCAATGAGAAAATATGTATTGAGCAAAATAATTCAACCATTGATCATTCCCCTACTTGCGATGAATTCATTTTAGAAGAACCAATTCATGAATGTCAAGAAATTTTTTTTAGTAGTTCTCCTAAAAAATCTCCTCCTTAGGAGAATATCATGGTTCTAGCAAATGGAAACCATAGTAATGTTTCTTCCTTAGATAAATAGGTGATTCTCGATTTCCCTTTATTATAAATATATGAACCCAAGACTGTTGAGGTTATGAATACACAAGTGTCCATTAGAGCCCCCTTAATCAATGGACCTCATACATACCCCATGGGAATTCCTAAGAATCATCTAATTCTCTACCCACCTTCACACAAACAACCAACTCAACATCAACCTAAACTCATCCTTTACCCACTATCACATAAACCTCCACCTCCACCTAAACATGATGTTGTTGTGCACACACACTACACTAGAAACAATTTGCAACCACAACAACCCACCCCAACACCATTACCTTTTCCTAATCCCATCTTTCCTAGAACTCCTTGATTAACTCCTAGGGAGTATGATCTTATTTAACAACTCAAGAATACTCCTACTACGATATCCATCTGGGACCTTCTTCATAATTCACCTACCTATCACACTATGCTCCAAACAACATTACAAAAAAAAATTCCTATCCCTTCTAATGTGTAACCAAATGACATAGAAGCCCTCATTCAAGGATTGAATGCTGACATTCTTTTCCACCAAAGTGAACTCCCCTCTTTGGAAGTGTAAGAACAAAATTATGAAGCTTTCATAATCCTATCTGAATACAAAACAATAGGAATAAAGCGAACCCTTGTTGACAATGGATCCTCCCTTAATGTGTGTAGTGTAAATATTTTGGATAAGTTTCATATGGATAAATCCGAAATTCAACATGATTCCTTATATATCCATGTATTTGACAATGTAGGAAAACAACCGCTTGGCATGATCACTTTCCCTCTTAAAGTTGGGGAGGTTACATTGGATACACCAATTCATGTTATGTCTAACACTCTTTTCGATAATCTCATTTTATGCCAACCATGGATTCATGCCTTGAATGGTGTGCCTTCTACTCTTCATCATAAAAAGAAATGCATCCATTGTTGGAGTGAAGAAGACAATTAAAGGGGGGGTGAATTGGTGTCTTAGAATTTTTTTTAACATTTTCCTTGAAAAATGATTATATAATTTATGCTCTTAATATTTCAATGATAAATACAGTCATGAATTGAATGCAATCATTAAAGAACTGAAATAAAAAAAATTAAAGCAAACAAAAGATCATCACAATCATAAAACATTATCACATCAAAACAATGAGACCATAAGACAAAGAATTTGACAAGTGGAAAATACTCTAGGGATAAAAAACCACTTCAAAACTGATGCCTCACTAGCCCTTAATCTAAAAACAATTGTTTACAATGCCTCACTATCAATACAATCTTACTGATAGATTTCAAATGCCTCACTAGCAATACTATCTCACTGATAGATTTCAAATTCTTCACTGGCAATACTATCTCACTAATAGATTTCAAATTCCTCACTAGAATACATACATCTGCCTCACTAGCATACACACATCTACCTCACTGGCATACAAACATCTACCTCACTGGCATAGTTTCCATGGTCTTACTGACCAATCTCCAATGAAGGAAGAAACATAACTTCAGGGAGTTACCCTATTACTATACAATCCATCAAATTAATTACTTATTCAACATACATACAACATCATTGAAAAATAACTCTTAATAGAGTATAAAATCAACAACTTCTGACATATCTTTTGTAATCAACAACTATATGAATATGTTCAACATAGCATAAATAATGTGCATAGTTTTTGAACTACCCACAAAACTGCCTTCAATTGCATGCCTGGAACTTGTTTTAACAAATAACTGAATGGTTAATACATCTTTGCTTGAAATTGAGTACAAAAATTATTTTCTTACCATACCCAAACTAGGGTTAAGAGAAATTGTATCATAAACCAAAAAATAAGTCCCATAAAATTGACACATCATACCAACTGCCCTTCAAAAAAATTTACACTTGGCGCACAAGAAGGACACACATTATATAGTGTATACAACAAAATACCATACCATATGAAAGAAAAAACCATGACCTAGAAACCTTAACAAACAAAGCATGATCTGTGAAAGAATAATACAAAGTTAATGAATGTAACCTCAGTAATAGTCCCATAACACAAAATTAGTTTATCCTTTTTTAGAACTTGATAGGGTTTGAAATAAAACAAAGATGACATCATTTACACAAGGATAAACCAAACCCAAAACCTTCTTTTCAAAAATTTAGGCAAAACAAGTATTAAGGGAACAAAAACACCTGTTAACAAATCTCTAAATGCATCCTTTCGACCTGCAATGAAAAATTGTTATTGCCACATCATATTTTGTCCACATAGTTAGAAAATGTTACCAAATCTTGCTTTCCATAGCTGAGAATAAAATTCTAACTAAATACATGTGTCATAGCTCGAGAGAGCTCTTTGTCTTCAAAGATCCCTTGAAACTATCATTGATTGGTAAAACCCTAAATTGCCCAGGCCACATGAAGAAATGAAATAATTATGACAAGTATTCCCTTTGGCTCGAGAAATTTCCTTTCAAAAATATGAAACATGTTCCAATAATAAAAACCTTAAGAGTTCGGTTTGCAAGTCATTTCGACACCTTTATTTCTAGTTTATTTTTCATAACCTTTGCCAAGGTGAATAATCACTGTATACATCTAAAAATTGTCATAGTTAGTCAAGCTTGTTAATTAATTAAATATGAATTTTTTAATTAATCTTCTAAAGTCATCTACATGTAAATAAATTTAATTATTTATTTATATTGTTCACTTTTATAATTCTTCTACCTTAATTAAATAAATAAATTTATTTAGTTATTACCATCTTCCATCTTCCTCTTAATTAAATTATATAAATTTTATAATTTATTTATATTAATTAGCATGTTATTCTAAATTTGAATTTTTGAATTCAAATAATGGAATATTCCTCCAAACACTTTCATCCCATAGTTAAATTAAATATTACAAATATTTAATTTAACACCTTTTCTCATTTCATGCATAATTAAATACTTTAAATATTTAATTACCTTCCATTTTCATCTCTCACACATAATTAAATATTAAATATTTAATTATGGAAACTTCTAAATTCATTATCACATGTAATTAAATAAATTTATTTATTTAATTGTGGGATTTATCTTCAACTACAAAACCAAATCATAACTAAAGATGACAAATGGCAAGTTTCTTCTATTTCTAAGTGAAAGGTTTTGTGGGAAGGAAACATCTTCCATTATTCTCTCAACCTTCCATCTTTTTCTCAACTTCCAGAATCTCTCACCGTTCATCTTGACAAGCTTGATTTCAACCATTGATCACATTAGCCAATCATAATCTTTCGAAAACTCTACAAATACCCCTGTGAATCCAAGCATTGGTTACACACATACACATGCATTAGAGATAGGCGATTAGCATTTTAGCATTGTCATTATCAACTTTAGCATTCATAATTGTGTAATTTTACATTGTAGTAATCATGTTTAGTTTAAGCATGTTAAACATATCTTAGCATAACATGCATTCATCTTTAATCATGTTCTCTAGGAAGACTGCTTGTTGAGCCTCGCACTCGATCTGAGAGCAAGCTGGAATCAACAAAAACATTGGAGATAGAGGACAATAGGACATCATTGAAGAAACTAATGTTATTAAGAGTTTGCTTTAGTTTTTAATTACTTTTCTTGAATATAATGTCTTATTGGTGTGTTTGACTTAATTTTGAATCTACATTTATTGTGCACTTAAAATTGATCACACAATCACTATAAAGATATAAACAACATGATTCCTTGTTGATCATTTACATAGACACCTTGCAAAATAAACATGTCTTACCATGAAGCCTCATAAGTATAACTCGTTGGTGTGTTCATCATTTAAATATCTCCTTGTGAACAACATAATCAATAAATGATACACACATCAAGGTTTCAATAAACACCAAAGTGCTTAGCTCAAGACTCTAACAATTATTTCTACCTTAGGCATAAATCAATGATAACCAACATTGTATTACCCATGACAAATAAAACAATAAAATCATTAAGCTTCAAGAAGAAATGTAAAGAAAATAAGGTTCCTTATGACCATTGGTGACACAAGGAAGCATTGGCCATAACCTACTCATGAAGGTGCTTTAACATACATTCCATTACCAAACTAATGCCATCATGCAATGTCATAATAAAACCAAACATGTCACAAATGAAGAGAATATATCATCAACTTTATAATGTATTGACATACTAGCTGAATTTTTTGTATTCTAGTGAAATACCCATCAAGTGATAGTTGTGTGTCTTTGACATCAAGGGAAAAAAATGTGAGGGCCAACAAACTCCCCCTTTGGCCTTGATGGAAAAACACCAAAGGTCTCTCCCCATTTTTGCATCAAGAGATCAAGGGCTGCAACAGTATAGATGAATCAAATGTACCATAGCAAAGAAATGAAACAATAGATCCTATAATAGTCACTGTATGTGCACCAAACTCTACAAAATTCCTATAAAGATACATGTCCAATAGATAGAATAGATAGAGCAGTGACCAAGAAATGCTAGAACTCAAATGTAGTCGATATATATGGTTACCAAAAAACTGTAATCACAAATGTAGAGTCACCAAATCCTTGTAATTGAACAAAAATCATGGAATAGCAACATTTCAAGAATATACCCATGATATATAGCAACAAAGACAATACAAGAGTAATCCTGATATCCATCTTGAAGGGCAACAACTCTAGGTTACCTCTTTAAAATCAAATTAACACAGTAAGTATCAAACGAAAAGAATAATGAGTGTGATGAGTTGTCCCTATTATCTCTAATGAGATATAAATTCCACAAATCTATTTGTCACTATTCTGTATGTATGATCACTATTATGAAGTTACAAATCCATGTTATCAAGAAGTCTTTTATACTAAAAAGGAACGATAATAAGCACAAGATCTACCGTGTCAAAATATACCATTCAATCTTTAATAAAAAGTCGCTCAAGAATCAATACCCAAAATTGTTCACATAAGAATAAGCATAAAAAGCTCCCCCTAAAAAAAAGTATCTTGAAAACATAGGAAAAGACTCATGTGTAATATAAACATGAATACTGTGAGATGATAAAATCGTATGAAATAGCACAGATCAGGTACCCATTGTCAACATAAGAATAGAAACCATGAAGATCAACAAATTGCACTTCTATCCCAATAAATAATTGATCACAATTGTGCAAAAAAGGACTGTGATTTTGAAAATAATAACTCACTTTCAGTACAAAAGCATTGTCATGGTATACCAAAATGAATGAAACCAAGAAAACAATGTCAAGGAAAAAAATCTATTCCATCAATCAGAGAACCATTGACTTCCTTCCAAAACAAAACCACCAAAACTCATTGTCAACTTTAAAAGTGTTGTCCTCTTGATTCTAGACATCTCATTGTCTAAGCTTCAAACACCAACACTGTTTAGGCACCACTGTCAAAGCCAAGAGCCTTGAAAGCACTAGTATTGCTAAGACATGAAGAGCATGGGTCCACAAACTACACCAAGGATGAATTTTCATGTTAGAAGCATCTCACTTTGAAACTTGTTGTTGTGACTGTTCTATAAAGATCCTGCCATTTGTTTCCTAAAATAAATGTTGCAAGCATTTGCTACACCTAACTAATATGCATCCCAAGAAAGGCACGATCATTGTCATGAATAACACTTACTAGCAACTGAGTTTATATGCTCTTTGCAACTTAGCACTATTACATGTCTCAAGGAAAACATTGAAAAGAGAGTATTTGAAATAATTTAGTGAGCGTAAAAGGATTTCAAGGTCATTGTGCATTCTCCAAAGACTCACAAAACATTGTCAAGCCTAAACTAGGTCAAATATTGCATTATTATCTTGTGAATTTCTACAAAGAATAAACTATGAAAATAACATTTGTAAAAACATCTCTATCATGACAGAGTATCATATCTTCAAAAAAAAAAAAAATATAACCATTTCCAAGAAAATGTACTATTACTTTATGAACACCATCCTAGCAAAAGACCATATCATAAAAAGCCCTGCCACCTCAAAAAAAAAAATGTTACCTTGTCAAGGTCATGTAATTACCATGATGTCTTGAATATACTATCCTTTCATTGCACATTACTTTGTTGATGTTCTTCACACCTAGCAACCACCTTATCAACAGTGAGAATAATGATGTCAATATTAATCTAGGAATAATAAGCAAGCCCAAATCCAAACCTTCATGACTATGATGATCAATCAAATACTTATTCTAAAGAGGGTGTCACACTATTTCACTATCCTTGACTCCCTACAAAGATCACTGTAAATGATGTCATTCTTCCAAAATTCAATGAAGATAACAATATAGAAAAAGAGCATCTATTGTTAATGAAAAATGTTTCATGTTGTCAGGATAGAAAAGCACTTGATCATTTTTATTGCATGAAGTGATTTAATATGCACTGTTTGACAACCCACAAAACAGGATCATGCAATGAAAACAAACAAATTCATTGTCCCAAAACAAGCATTCACTGCCACATGCAAATATGACTATTCATTGTTCCATGTATAAGAACATTGAACCAACTATGTTCTACTTATTTGACAACTGTGTATCACCATCCAACTGTGACTGTAACTCATTGCTCATGCCATTGCTACAAACTATCACTAGGATACAAATTATGTGCAAAATAGAGAGATTTTTGTATGATGTAATTGTCGCTGTGTGGAAAACCCACTATTTGCAACAAGAATTTTTTTACCACTATCAAAGAATATTGCCATTGTCTTAACTGCTAGAGAAGAGGAAAATTAGAAATATTTTCACCATAGAATCAAGGCATAAATATCATTGTATATCTAATATGATATAAAAATATACAAAGTTTATTGGCCATGTATTTCTCAAGGCCATCATCAATAAAGGCTAGCATTAAAGAAATTCTATAAAGCAAAAACCATAAACATAATTTTGACACTATGAATCAATATCATCACACAAACCATCTCTCATTGTCACAATACATTTTAATCAACATAGCATTATATTGAGAATATCACCAATTGTCTCAAAAAGCTAAGGTACCATACTACTTCTTATGTAGTTGGTGATGCCTTTTGTGCAACATGCACTAGTTTAGGATTTTCATTTCTTAGGTCTTTTTTTCTTCTCCAAACCTGTATGGGCCCTTTCTTTTTCTTTCTCAATGCATCTACATTTTTGTTTCTACATAATGCTTTCAACTTACTCCTACATTGTTGTTCCTTATACCCAAGGTTATGACACTTAAATCATGTGACATTATAACCAATTCGAGGAGTAAACGAATAATATCTTCTTGAAAATTTTAAACTTATATGATCATATCTTCCATACTTCCTATAATTTTTTGTACAATCTCTTGCTCTATTACCATAAGAAAAACATAAATAGAAATAATCATTAAGTTGAGAGTAGTTATATCTTTTCGAATAATATTTCTTTTAGAACCTACTCGATCTTTTTCTTGCAATATCAACAATATTATCTTTTGCTTTCTTCTTGGTTTCAATCTTAGGAGTAACAAAGTAATAATTTAGGTCTATCTTCTTTCTTGAAGTCTATCTAACATTGAAACTTTTTCCATCTTTTTTTGCAAATACTACTTCATGTTTCAACTCATCTTGAACTTCAAACTTTTGTCCTATTTTATACCATAAACCAAAAGTATCTTTGTGATGCTTTTTCTTATATAGCATCTCCTTTATCTTGTTGGTACTTTAATCAAAATTTTGATTTTTCTGTAATTGACTCTTTACACTTTCAAGATCTTTCCTTAGAACAACTATTTCACTTTCTAACTTTTGGCACTCAACTGCTTTGGCTTCTAAATTGGACCTAGTCACTTGGGCTATTCTTTTACTTTCTTCATTTTTAATTTTTAGACAAATAATTGACTCATTTGATTTTTCAAGTTTTTATTTCAAAGAGATAATTTTAGTTTCTATTTTTTTGCAATATTCTTCCTTTTTCTCTAATTCAATTCTTGCTTCCTTGTTCACCTTTCTAAGATTCTTAACCTCATCAAGTTCAGAAATAAGTTTTGCCTCAAAATCAATTTCTTCTTCAATATTTGAATCATTCATGTCCACCGCAATTTCATCAAGTTCTATATTAGACATCTTCTCTTCTACAGGGTGTGGATTTTCTTTAGGCATTTCTACTTTTGCAGGCTGTGATTTTTCTTTCTTATTCTTATTTCTTCTACTTTTTTCCATATCAAACACAACACTCCAATACCAGGGAGCCTTAAGCTGATTAGGATTTTTAAATCAAGTATTTGGCTCTGATACCACTTTCTGATGTGAAGAAGACATTGAGAGGGGGGGTGAATCAGTGTCTTAGACAAATTTTTTAACTTTTTCCTTGAAAAAGAATTGAATAAAATTTATGCTCTTAATATTTCAATGTTAAATACATTCATGAATTGAATACAATCATTAAAGAACTAAAATAAGAAATAATAAAGAAAATAAAAGATCATCTTAATCATAAAACATTATCGTATCCAAAAAATGAGACCATAAGGAAAAGAATTTGACGAGTGGAAAACCCTCCAGGGATAAAAAATGACTCCACAAATGATGCCTCATTGGATTAATCTGAAAAATTTATATTCACAATGCCTCAGTGTCAATACGATCTCACTAAAATATTTCAAATCCCTCACTAGCAATACTATCTCACTAATAGATTTTAAATTCCTCATTGGCAATACTATCTCAGTGATAGATTTCAAATGCCTCACTGGCATAGTTTCCATGCTCTTACTAACCAATCTCCATTGAAGGAAGGAACATAACTTCAAGGGGTTACCCTATTACTATACAATCCATCAAATGAATTACTTCTTCAACATACATACATCACTAAAAAATAACTCTTAGCAGAGTATAAAATCAACAATTGTTGGCATATCTATTTTTAATCAACAACTCTATGAATATGTTCAACATAGCATAAATAATGTGCATAGTTTCTGAACTACGAACAAAACTGCCTTCAACTACATACCTGAAACTTGTTTTAACAATTAACCAAATGGTTAATACATCTTTTCTTGAAACCGAGTAAACAAATTATTTCCTTACCATACCCAAACTAGGGTTAGGAGCACCTGTATCATAAACTGACAAAGCAATCCCATAAAATCGATACATCATACAAACTTTCCTTCAAAAAAATTTACACTTGACTCACAAGAAGGACACACATTATACAATGTATACAACACAAGACCATACTATATGCAAGAAAAACCCATGACCTAGAAACCTTAATGAACAAAGAATGGTATGTGAAAGAATAATACAAAGTTAATGAATGTAACCTCAGTAACAATCCCATAATGCAAAATTAGTTTATCGTTTTACAGAACTCGGCTAGGGTTTAAAAAAACAACAAACTTGGCATCATTTACACAATCATAAACTAAACCCAAAACCTTCTTTTCAAAAATTTAAGCAAAAAAAGTATTAAGGGAACAAAACACCTTTTAACAGCTTTGTGAATGTATCCTTTTGACCTATAAAGAAAAATTGCTATTGCCACATCATATTTTGTCCACACAATTAGCAAATGTTACCAAATCCTGCTCTCCATAGATGAGAATCAAATGCTAACTGAATGCTCATGCCCTATGTCAAGAGGGATCTTTGTCTTCAAAGATCCCTTGAAAGTATCATTGCTTGGTGAAACCCTAAACTACACAAGCCACATGAAGAAATGAAATCATTATTCCAAACATTCCCTTGGGCCTGAGAAATTTCCTTTCAACAATGTGAAAAATGTGCCAATAATAAAAACCTTAATATTTTTGGTTTGCAAGTAATTTCAACACCTTTATTTCTAGTTTATTTTTCATAACCTTTTCCAATATGAATTCTAACATGAATAATCACTATAAAGCTATAAACAACATATTTCCTTGTTGATCATTTTACATATATATCCACCTTGTAAAATAAAGATGTCTTACCATGAAGCCTCATAAATATACTTTGTTGGTGTGTTCATCATTTAAATGTTTCCTTGTGAAAAACATAATCAATAAATGATATACACATCAAGGTTTGTACAAATCAATGATAACCAACTTTCTATTACCTATGATAAATAAAACAATGAAATCATTAAGCTTCAAGATGAAATTTAAAGAAAATAAGGTGCCTCGTGACCATTGACCACACAGGGAAGCATTAGTCATATCCTTCTCATGAAGGTGCTCTCACATATATTCCAATACAAAACCAATGCCATCATGCATTATCATACTGAAACCAAACATGTCACAAATGAAGATAATATATCACCAAATTTATAATGCATTGACATACTGATTGTAATGTATGTATTCCTATGAAATACTCATCAAGTTCCAGTTGTGTGTCTTTGACATCAAGGGAAACAACTATGAGGTCTAACATCCACAACAACAAAGTATACACAAGCGATGCTAACCTTGCATCCCTTGAACACATCAACATCAACTAAACAAATGGAACCTATACAACAAAACAACAAACTACATGATGATTGGGGTTCCTTAAACTTTACACCAACACTTTGAGGTGATGGAACTCTTGATTGCCTGCTTTGTGAGAATTCCTAAGTATGCTCACTCTAGGGCCATAAAACTTATGGTTGTCCACGGGGTGAGAAATCCACAACATACTCACTCTAGGGTGATGGAACTTCTGGTTGTCCATGGGGTCGGAAATCCACACGATGGCTCAAGGGTAAGAGAATAAAATCCCACCAAGAAATTAAAATTATTTTTGATTTTTGTGCCCAGTGGGACTAAGTCACCCCAGGTGGCGACTTGGTCCCACCAGGGCAATTTTACTGGGTTTTGAAAATTAAAGTGCATTAAATTAACAAAACTAGGTTGTTTGTCCAAAAATGTATAGAAAATTCATTTCTTAACATGAAATGAAAGAGAAAGTAATGCAAGTTGATTTTTCCTAATGCATACTCAAGTTCACACTAAAATATCCTAGGATAAAATTGGACTATACTTTCATTTCATGTTTTGTAGATTTTGGATCCCTTTCAATGTGCATGTTGGGCTACTTTAGTGTGATTTTGAAAAAATTTCATCCTCTCACTAAAGTGGGGGCTTAATGTATCACCAAAAAATGTATAGTTGACATTTTTATGCTCACTTGAGTCTTTCTTATGAACTTTTGCTTGATTTTTCCTAGAATTAATGTTGTAACATGGCTAGACAACACATTCACATTAGGTCTTGGACCCTTGAGAATCATTAAGACTTCTAGGATGTCTTGTAAAAGTGTTGTGAAGTGTTTTAACCCACTTTCACCTTTTCTAGGACCCTTTCATTATAATTCACCTAAATAACCCCTTTTTATCACTTACCAAATCTTATTTCAAAGTGTTGTAGAGAGTTGTAATAAACTCTCATGCTTTTCTAGACTTTTCATTACTAATTCAACCCTTTCTTATGTTTAAAAGACCCCTTAATACACTTTCCAGCCTTACTTAAGTGTATTTTTTAGGATATTCCCATTAGACCTTATTTAATGCACTTTAATTTTTGAAACCCAGTAAAATTGCCCTAGTGGGACCACATAGCAACTGGGCACGAATTTGTCCCACTAGGCACAAAAATCAAAATAATTTTAATTTCTTGGCAATATTTCATTCTCTTACCCTTGAGGTCGGCCTATGATGTGTTATTTTCAGGAAATAATGGAAAATCAAGTATAAATAAAGGGTTTCCTCCTTATTTTTCATTTCCTAAATCACCTATTCATTCTCAAGCACCTAATTCATTCAATTAATCATTCTCAAGCACTCTAAGCATAATCAAGTCATCCATTGGAGCACTTGATTGCATATCTTCATATTTATATATCAAGGGTTTGCAAGTTTATGACATTGCATATTGTTTATCTATCATTCTCTTCTTATTTCATTTAATTTAATAGAGTTTGATTACCAAATTAGGGTTTGAAAAAGGAAAGCCCCTATACTCTAACCCTTAACCCTTTTTCCCCTCTTTGTATGTGTGTTTGTAGGTTTTGTATGCAGATTGGTGAACCCGACTTTTGAAAAATTTTACTTATGATTTCAAGTGCATCCTAGGTTTTACTTGCATTATCATTGCATTATGTATTGCATTGTTTAAATTACATCCTATGGTTTTAAAAATTTCATAAGTAAAAATATCATATAGCTTGCATTTTTGCATCATATTTCATTAGAAAACAACAAAATTCTACATTTTCATACTATAGTTCCATCTGTGCATTTGAAAGACATCAAATTGCATTCAAAATTTCTGAAAAATCACAAAAAAAAATTCATTGAGACTAATTCACCACATTGGGAAATTTAGTCCTTTTGCACATCTTGTATTGTTATTTCTAGCATTTTCTGGGAATTTTTTGCATTTCTATTTTCTATTATTGTTTTCTGTCATACTTTCTATAATTGTTGTTTATTGCATTTAGTTTCCTTTCATCATGGATTTTTTATTTAATAAGTTTTGGATGTCCTTAAAATCTTTACTCGACATGTCAAATTGTGCCTTTGGAATGGATCCTAATGACCTTGAGCTTCCTCATGCTCCTTCAACAACTCGTGAATGTCCTCCTCATGTTGTTGACATCATTGGAGAAGATGATGATAGCATGAATAAGTTCTTAAGCAAATTCATTGACAACCTTGAATCCAATGCATCCTTTTATCCATCCATGAAACAACAAGATCTTCCTACAGTCTCACCTCCTGATACATTTGGTTACCTACATCCTGAAACAAACGAAGACCTATGTTCCCTCCAACAAGTGGACCTAGTTTCTCTAAACAAGTACCTCCTCAACCATTCTATGATAACAAAGTCACTATTACTCCAATAAACCTTGAAGAAACTTATGGAAAGTGTTTTACCATCTTAAGAAAACAAGGATGTGACATAACAACTAAACATAGCATTCATCAACTTTTAGAACAACATCCAAAAGATGAAAACACAACAAGGTTAGGATATCAAGATCCTCCTCATGATAGCAAGCCCCCTATAGAATATTGGAGACTTCGTGGTGATGGCATGGTGATCTTCAATTCCCCCTAATCTTAATGTCCTCATTAAAGAAGAACTGGTGCTTCTTAATAATGATGAAATCCTTTTTGGTCCTAACCCTCCTCATTCCATTCCACCTATGGGTAAACTTTTTCAATTTCATTGTCCTGAATTCAATAATACATAAGCATTTCAAATGCGTCTTACTCTTGATCTCATTAAATTTCCCCCTCATACTAGAGTCAAATTTCCTAAAGACAAAACAAATTATTTTTCATATCATCACATTCTTGGACATAGAAATAACAATTGTAAAACCTTGCAATGTATATTAGATATGTTTAAGTCCCCCTCGCTTGTTAAATTTATTACATAATCCCATAGTACACTTTCCCACACCTCATCATGCAATAGTTGTAGAATGTTCCATTCTCACTATGGCATGACCTTTTCCCATCACCTATCTCAGCTCATTCTTGTCCTACACTAAGTGGGGACAAGAAGTTTCTATCCTTGTCCTAGTAATGTTTTTTTCCTTGTCCCCTAGCTATGCTTTTCACCTTCCACTTATCCCAATTGAGCATGGGAGGTGGATGACTTGCTTGATGGTTGACTTGCATCTTCCTTACTAGTCTTTTGCATTTTATTTTCTTTTGTATGTGCATGTGTGTATCATGTTTCCCCATGAAATGATGTTTAATGTTCTCTCTTTGTAACATTCCTCTATTTGTACCTTCATTCTTCTATATGTCATACATCACTTTTTCTCTTTCGCTTTTGTATTTTGTTTTCCTTTTGGGGATGACACAAAGCATTCAGATGCCCTATGTCTCTTCCATGTTGACCCAAAAGGTCTTTCCATTCTCTCTTTCACTTTTGTTTTGTGTTTTCCATTTGGGGATGATGGAAAGCATTGGGATTCCCTATGTCTCTTCCATGTTGATCCAAATGGTCTTTCCATTCTCTCTTTCACCTTTGTTTTTTATTTTCCTTTTAGGGAAAATGCAAAGTGTCGAGACATGCTATGTCTATTCCATGTTGACCCAAAATGGACTTTATTTTTCTTTTCTTTTTTTCTCTCTTTGTGTCATTCTTCCAGTTCTATGTGTATTTGGGGAATGATGACAATTCTGAGCTCTTTAATCAAAACATTGCAGCAATGAACATATTCACCCCAAATCCATAGATCCCTTATGTTTTTGGTGTTTTCATTTTGGGGGAAACCCCTCTTTCTTTTGTTCCTTTTTCATTTTCATGACATGGCCTTAATTGGAAACGTATGACTTGGCATAGGGTCTTTCCAAGTTGAATCTTATGTCATGTTTCTATTTGCATTTTTCATGTGCTACTTTAAAGTAATTTCTCACATAATGGTGTGTAGTAATTCCTTTAAATTGGGGGCATACATTGGCATTATTCATTTTACATTTTTATTTTTCTTGGTTCTTAGTGCATCCTTGTTACTTTATATGATGCATTTGTCACTTTGTGGATGACATTGGGTCTGATGTATTTCATGAGAGTGATGTATCTCAACATATTACATCCCTCTTGGTGGCCTGATGTGGTGCACTACATCCCCTAACTTGTGAATTTTCTATTCTTGGATTAGTCCTCTCTTGGATACATTAGACACAATGTTTCCTAAGTTATAGACCTCATATGAATTAAACAAGACTCCTTTGAACATCATTTTGCATGTTGCATTTTGCATTTAAATGGTCACCTTGCATAACACAACTCACATGCTTGTGGTGTCATTGAAGTTTTTCATGAGTTCTAAGCATATGGAGCTTTTCTTGTCTCATGAAGCACGAAACAAAATTATCCTTTGTGGTACCTTATTAAAGTTAAATTAGGAGGTATAACTATGATATGGTTGAGTGGGAAGCCCACTCCAAGGCATTAATTTTCCCCATAGCCACCTATGTGTTTATGAGTGCATACTAGTCATGAACGTATGTTTCTCATATTTTAGACCTTCTCACCTAACAATTGGCCGTGAGTTCCCTCACCCTAGAGTGAGTACACTTTTATTTTTCTAGACAAACAACCTAGATCTGATGCACAACGAGCTGGAAAAATGATTCAAGCTTTATTTCATTCCTTTTCATCATTTTCATGTATGCTCCATTGTGCTTATGTTTGGTTTTCCATGGGACCTTGATTGTGGGGGCTTGATCATCCGTCTTGATTGTTGTTGCCTCATCTTACCAAGTATCAGTGCATTTGGATCCCTCTTGATGTGCATGTTGGGCTCCTTTAGTGTGATTTTGAAGCAAGTTCATCCTCTCACTAAAGTGGGGCCTTAATGTGTCACCAAAAAATGTATAGTTGACATTTTTATACTCACTTAATTCTTTCTTATGGACTTTGGCTTGATTTTTTCTAGATTCAATGTTGTAATGTGGCCAACACATTCACATTAGGTCTTGGACCCTTGTGAATCATTAAGACTTTTAGGATGTCTTGTAAAACTATTGTGAAGTGTTTTAACCCACTTTCACACTTTTCTAGTACCCTTTCATTATAATTCACCTAAATAACCCCTTTTTTATCAATTACCAAGTCTTTTTTCAAAGTATTGTAAAGAGTTGTAACAAACTCTCACACTTTTCTAGACGTGTAATCACTAATTCAACCCTTTCTTATGTTTAAATGACCCCTTAATACACATTCTAACCTTACTTAAGTGTATTTTTGAGGATATTCGGATCGTTAGACCTTATTTAATGCACTTTAATTTCTGAAACCCAATAAATTTCCCTGGTGGGACCAAGTCTCTACCTAAGGCAACTTAGTCCCACTAGGCACAAAAATAAAAATAATTTCAATTTCTTGGCAGGATTTTATTCTCTTACCCTTGAGTTCAGTCTATCATGCACTATTTTTGGGAAATAATAGAAAATCAAGAATAAATAAACGGTTTTCTCCTCATTTTTCATCTCCTAATTCACATATTCATTCTCAAGCACCTAATTCATTCACTTAATCATTCTCAAGCACTCTAAGCATACTAGAGTCATCCATTGGAGCACTTGATTGCATATCTTTAGATTTATACATCAAGGGTTTGGTAAGTTTATGACATTGCATGTTGTTTATCTATCATTCTCTTCTTATTTTATTTCATTTCATAGGGTATGATTATCAAATCGAGGTTTGACCAAAGCATACCCCTATACTCTAACACTTAACCCTTTTCCCCCCTCTTTGCATGTGTTTTTTTAGGTTTTGTATGCATATTTGTCAAAGTGGAAAGCATTAAAAAGGTGTTTTCCATCCGTCAAAGTCATCAAAATCAACAAATACCTAATTTAAGCTTGGAGATCACTTTTAGCCCATTTTCTATAGAATCAAGATCAGACACCTATTAGGAAAAGGAAGTGCAAACTAAAAGCTACAAAATCATGTTTCAAAATTCCATAAATACCCTAGTGGAATAAGTCACCATCTGTGGCAAACTAGTCCCACTACTAGGCCCGAAAAGTGGTTTCTATATTTCTGAGTACCCAGTTGGTAGATTCCTATTCTGACATATTTTACCTGAAACTAGACTAAGTTTCCCAGCTTCACGCAAGTGTCCCAGTCAGCATTTCCAGTGAACTCTATATGATTTCAAAGCCTCTGTGCATTAGACTTCAGATTCCAGGTGCACCTCTCCTTTTTTGTTCAATTATGTAATCATTTATTTGCATTCTTATGTGTTTTTGCATACATCACCATGTTTTCCAACACTTTACATTTCTTAGGTTTTGCATTAATAATCATATTTCTTTTTTAGTCTATTGCATTGAACATCATATTTAGGAATATTACATCCCTTATTACATTAATCTCGAGTGTAGAAATTAGAATTTTGGGTCCATTTCTCTCCTTTTAGGTGAAAAACCTAGAAGAGTTAGAGAACCCTTGGAAAGGAAAAATCATTTTCCTCATTTTGGGCTACTTTAGTGTGAGTTTGAAGCAAGTTTTGGATCCCTCTTGATGAGCATGTTGGGATACTTTAGCGTGAGCTTGAAGCAAGTTCATCCTCTCACTAAAGTGGGGGCTTAATATGTTGCTAAAAATGCATACTAAAGTACTTTAATGCAAGAGAAAGAAATTAACACAATGAAAGAGAAAGAAATGGTGAATGTTAGGGCATACTCAAGTTCGCACTCAAGTGCATTTTGGGCTATTTGTCCAAAAATGTAATTGGGATCAAATTAACGGGAAAATTAGGTGAATTTCCTATAAACACAAGCTTCTAAACCCTAATTCATAACTCATCATCATTCATTCATCATTCATCATGCCCTCAAGTCAAGCAAGCTAGGGTTTTAGCATTATAAGACATCGATATAGCATTTTTCAGACATTCAAGGGAAAATTCTTCATCTTTTGCTATAGAAATTCAAGATCAATATCATGGAAAGTCTCTAACTCCATTGTTTCATGCTTCATTACATTCTTTCTTCATTTTGGTTTAATTAACTAAAAGGGGGTTTCACCAAGGAAAACCTCCATGCGAAAGAAAGTGTTAACTTGAGTATGCATTAGGAAAAATCAACAGGCATTCCCTAATGCAGATCAAGTATAGTCCAACTTGATCTAGATTGTTTGTCCAAAAATGCATACTCACTTTGAGGCAACAAAACTCTCATTTTTCCACCAAGTGAGAAGTCCTAAGTATACTCACTCTCGGGCCACAAGACTTTTGGTTGTCCATGGGTGAGAAATTGACAACATAGTCACTTTGGGGCCATGGAACTTCTTGTTGTCTATGGGGTGATAAATCCACATGATGGATATGGGGAAAAGTCATGCCTCGAAATGGGCTTCCTGCTCAACCATACCAAAGTTATACCTCATGATAACTTTAATAAGGCACCACAATGAAAATTATTTTCGAGCTCTATGAGCTAAGAAAAAATTTGTATGCTTGACACTCATAGACATTTTAAATGGTGTAAGGAATGTTCAAAGGGATTTTTCTTAGTTTTGTACAAGGTCTCATCATAGGGAACATTGTTCCTAATGTTTCCAAGATAGGATGTATCAAAGAAATATCAAACTCTTCGATGGAATCAATCCCAATGACTCTACCATGAAAAGGACCCATTGCAAGAAGAAATAAAATCACATAATGACAACAAAGACAATCCCTTGCACACATCAACATCGAATACACAAATGGAACTTGTACAACAAAACAAAAAACTAGATGATGATTATTCCCTAAACTTCACACCAACACTCATGGGTGAGTACAAGATCCTAAAAAAAGATTCAACAAAGGGAAAAAAAATGCAGTCATGACAGAACAAAACTCAGAAGACCCTTCAAAAGCATCCACCTCAACCACTTTAGAACAAAACATAAAAAATTATACAATTAAACTTTGATGAACACAACAAAAAACCATCTGATTCAAAAGAAATGAAAAAGATTTATGGAAAAGTTTATGAACTTATGAAATAACTTGGATATAGTGGAAAATGATGTGGTGCTAGTGAATAAGGTATCTGCAACCGTATAGATCCTATCACACAACAAACAACTCATGGTCTTGGCTTTTTTCCTTTGATATAAGTAATCAAGCCTTCAATCAATATCAACACCATTACAAACAATTCATCAAAACCCACCTTACCCATAATACATCATAAAATGATCGACACTAGTGGTCTTGATCATTCTCCTTTGCAAGCAATCAAAAAAACAATTATATCTTTGCTTAATGTCAATTTCATCTTGCAAAACAATAATGAATTGAATTTGTTAGATTTTACACCTTCCTATAAAGGAGAGTCCAAAATCTCACAATCTAAACAGTCTTTCATAGATATAACATCTTGTACATCTAAGAAAGAGAAATCTTTGTCACAAACTACAGGACCAACTTCTACTATTGATCAAGAGGGTATCTTATCAAGACTCCTCCAAGATCACTTGATCACCCTTCCTCCAAGACCTCGAAAAAAATTCTATTAGAAGACTTCATTTTGTGCATATCACAAAGTTCATGGTCACTCCACTAATGAATGTAAGGCTTTGAGTAGTAAAATCCAACATTTTAAGGAGTTTGGTGTTCTTCCTTATATGTGGGCACCTAATCCCTCTAATTGATACATATTTTCACTCTAGCATGTATTTCACTGATCTTTTCTACTCAACCTTGTCTTGCGCTCAGTGGGGGCAGGGGGTTATGTAGCCTTTTCCTCATATGTCACTTGTCATTGTCACTTTTGGCTAGCCATTAACCTTTCATGATCATATAAGAGAAAGCTTGGGTTGTGGTTGACATGCCTTAAGTTGGCTCACATTTGACATACTACCTTTTTCAAGACATAGCTTATTAGAAAAATATGACTTGGCATAGGTCTTTCTAAACAAGCTCTCATGTCTTCTCCTACTTTAAAGAAATTTCTCATAGTAATGGTGTTAGCAACTTCTTTAAAGTGGGGGCATACATCGACACTCATGTTTCATTATGTGACTTTATTTCTTCTTGCAATGTGTCCTTTCCTTGGTAGAGTCATTGGGCTTGATTCCCTCCAAGAGTGTGATACTTCTTTGACACATCCTCTCTTGGAAACATTAGGCACAATGTTCCCTAAGATGATACTTTGTACAAACTAAGCAAAATCCCTTTGAGCATTACTTACACCATTTACAATGTCTATGACTGTCAAGCATATGAAGTTTTTCTTACCTCATAGATTTGGAAAATCATTTTCATTGTTGTGCCTTATTAAAGTTATCAGGAGGTATAACTTTTGTATGGTTGAGCGAGAAGCCCATTCTGAGGAATGAATTTTCCTCATAACCACTATGTCGATTTATAATCTCATGGACAACCAGAAGTTTTCAGCCCCAGATTGAGTATGTTGTGGATTTATTTTTCCTCACCTGACGGATAGCCAAAAGTCCCATCACCTCAGAGTGAGTATGCATTTTTGGACAAACAGCCTAGATCCAATCCATAATGTGTTGGAAAAACGGTTCAAGCTTGATACACCTTTTTGTTTTTAGTCTTCTCTTCCTTCTAGTTCTTGCCATTGTATGATCTTATATCTTGTATTGTCATAAATTATTCACCTTGTGTGTGTCCTTGTACACTTATGTTGGCTTGAAATAGGATCTTGGATCCTAGGGGCTTCCACAACCTCCTGATCTTTGTCATCCTTTTTCATCCACATTAGTACAATTGGGTACTTCTTGAATGTCTACTTTAGTATGAGTTTGAAGCAAGTTCATCCTCTCGCTAAAGTGGAGGCTTAATTTGTTACCAAAAAGTGTATACTTTGCTTCATATGGGAGTGAGTGATGACAAATTGGACTTAATGAGGCCTTGATTTGTTGTTGTGAGGTGTTTTACACATCCACACTAGGTCTTGGACCCTTGCAAACTAAATAAAATGCAATTAATGATGTCTTGCAAAGGTGTTGTAAAGTGTTATAAGATAATTTCACGCCTCTCTAGACTTAATGGATCTATTTTTCCCTTAATTCAACATTATAAAATGTAGTTAATGGCATTATCACATTAATCTAGAAGGCTTGTGAATTAAACTTAACTCTAATCTAGTGTTGTAATGTGTCTTACACATTCACACTAGATGTTGTGCCTTTCTAGGCTATGTGGGCCTCATTTTAATGATATAAAGTACATTTAATCACACTTTCACATTGACTTTTGTGTCCCAATACCTAATTGACCTTTACATCATCATTAATAGGCCCCTATGGTCTCATATTGTGCATCCCAAGGGATAATTTCATCAAATACCTAATGAAATAAACATAAGAGCTAAAATTCCTCATTCCCCAACATTGCAGCTATGAAAAGGGCCTCTTTGGGACTAATTCTCCCATCTGAGTGAATGAGTCCCTGCCAAGTGGGACTAAGTCACCCAGTATGGTGACTTAGTCCAACCTAGCCTATTTTTGAGGCTTGAGTAGGAAATTTTGGATTTTAAGTTTATTCTTCCTTTATGTCGACCTTAGGGATCCAATTAAGAAGAAAATTATGTGAATTACCTATAAATACAAGCTTCTAAATCCTAATTCATAACCAATCATCGTTCATTCATCATTCATCATATCATCAAGTAAAGAAAGCTAAGGTTTTAGCATTCTAAGACATCAAGATAGCATTTTTAAAAAATTCAAGGGTAGATTCTTCATCTTTTTGCTACAGAAATTCAAGATCAATCATCATGGAAAGTCTCTAACTCCATCTTTTCACACTTCATTTCATTCTTTCTTAATTTTGATTTAATTACCTAAAAAGGGGTTTGACCAAGGCAAACCCTCATGCCCTAACATTCACCACTTATTTCTCTTTCATTGTGTATTTATAGATTTAGGCACTTTGAAGACTTAAAAAACATTGAATATTAGTTTGAATACTTTTTGGAGAGATCTCCTTGCTTGAAAAGCCCAAAATATCCATTAAAAGTCACTTTCAGGCCCAAAAATTAGAGTTTCATAAGTGGACACTTGTCAAGAACCAAAGTGCAGAATAAGGGCTTCTATTTCCCCTTTCAAATTTCTAGAAATATCAAAGTGGACTAAGTCACACTAATGGAAAATTAGTCCAACTATACATTCCTTTCATTTATTTTTGCAAATTCAAGCACCCATTTGGCTGAAATAGGTTCTAGAGCAGTTTTTCTAGATCTGGGGTCCTAAGTTGCCAAGATTTGAACAAGTGTCCCAGTCAACTTCTGCAACAGTTTTGTTAGGATTCCAGACCTTCATGCCATCCTTTTTCAACCTCCATATTCACACATTCTATTTCATAGCTTTATGTCTAGTTTTGTTTACATTTCCAGGTCATTTATCACATGTTTGCATACAACACTGTGTTTTCCAACACTTTGTATTTCTTAGGTTTTACATTAATGATCATATTTCTTTCTCAGTTTATTGCATTTATATATCATTTTTAATCATATTTCATCCCTCATTAGATTAATCTCAAGTGTAGACATTAGCATTTTGGGTCCATTTCTCTCGTTTTAGGTGAAAAACCTAGAAGAGTTAGAGAACCCTTGGACACCCAAAATGATTGTCCACACCAACTTACAAAATATTGGAAATTACTTTTGTGTGGTTGTTATTTATTTATTTAAGGATGTATATGTTGAGGATATTGAAAAAATTGTAATAAAATAAGTTGTAGGTTGTTAGTGTTGCAATGAAGTTTAGTATGGTGGCTAGCTCAGTATATTGATGATAAGAGGTTATGGATTAAAGGGTTTGTTAACGAGTATATCTAGTTTATCGACATGAAGATTTGATTGAGTTATCAGTATCTATGTTCTAACAGTTGTCTTGTTGCTTTAGTTGGTGTTCTTGAAAAAAGATAATGTGATTCTAGTAGTTTGAATTATTGCAGATGCTTTTGTGGTAATTCATGATGCTTGTGGATGTTTCTAGATTGTGCTCTATCTGTTTTGTTGGTTCACATTGATTTTTGTACTCACTATTGGTGATTTTATTTTGTGAGTTCATGTCTTTCATGATCATGGCCAACAGGGTGATTGTAGCGTGTTGTGGGTCTTCGTGGAATAATCTTTGAAGGTGTTTCATGTTTGAGGATGTTGTTTCAGGTCCTCACTATGTTTGTGGTCTACATTGTTTAATTCACATTGATAATTATTTATGTTTTGGGCCAATAGTTTGTACACATTTCATATTTTGTGAAAGTTGGCATGTAGTTGATATTATTCTTAGTTTCAGATATATATGAGTGATTGTTTATGCCATTTGAATCTGAGTGGTGTGTGATGTGTGCTACATGCTAAGTGTGAATAATGTTCAAAATTTCAAAGGAAGAAGTAGAGTGTTAAGAATATTTTATGTACTTAACCAAAAATGTAACTAAGCATTAGCAGATGCTATTTTATTAGTTCAAAATATTCTGGATGTAATCTAAATGTTACTATAAGACAATGAGTCTTCTTTGGGAAGTAAGTCTTTTTGTATTTGAGCAGTGAGCTTTAGGAAGTGTGCCTGAATGCATGCTCATTCCCCATTTACATACTTTTAATAGATTATAATCTTGTGGATTAACCTCCATCGTGGGTTTTCCCCTAATAGCATTTCCACATAAAAAATCTTGTTGTTATGTTTGTTTCTGATGTGGTGATGGTTTATTCTTTCATGTTTATTTATCAAATCTAAGAATAAGTTTCATAAGTATAAATTTTGTGATAACTGATTCACCCCCCGTCTCATTTTTTTTCCCTTGTATTTTTAAAAATTGGTATCAGAGCAGGTTCCTTGGAATAAGTTTAACAACTCGAGGGGATTCAGGATGGCAACATATATGAAGAATAGTCCATGATTTGATGGAACAAATTATTTTCTGTGGAAGACTCGAATGGAGTGTCATATGAGATGCATTGGTGAACCTTTCTAGAACATTGCAAAGAATAGGTATATCATCCATTTGAATGGTCCTTCTACTACAAATGAGATTAAGGAATCCAAGTACAATATCAGGGCTAAGGAAGCATTGTTGAGTGCTCTAGCTGATTCTAAGATGACAAATGTAATGGAGTTGAAGACTGCTTATGAGATCTAGAAAATTTTGGAAACATTGTATGAAGGTGATACCCATGTGAAGATTACTAAGCTGCAAAGCCTGAAAGGGAAATATAAAACATTGAGAACTGGTGAAGATGAGAACATCTCTTCTTTTATGTAGAGAATGAAAGAACTTGTGTGTAATATTAGATATTTTGGTGGAACATTGGTATAATTAGAGATTGTTGCTGAAGTGCTTGGACCCTTGCCTACTACATACAAACACAAATTTGTTGCTATTGAGGAGATCTGAACTGTGACAAATGTAACTAGAGACTTGTTGATTGCTAAGCTTGTTGCTTTTGAGTTAAGTGAGTTTGGTGAATCTCTTCCTAAGACAAAATATGCATTCAAAGCTACTATCTTTGGAAAACATAAGTAGAGATATGATCCAGGAGAAAGTTCTAGGAAAATGTTTAAATATGAGCAAGAAATGAGAGAGATTGAAGAATAAGAGGGAAAACTAGAAGAGCTTGAAGCACTTATTGTCAAGAGGGTACCTAGACGAGAAGGTAAGTATAAAGGGAAATTTCCTCTTAAATGTTTTTCTTGCAATAAGATAGGTCATTTTTCCTCAAGGTGTCCGGAAGGAGTTCCTAAGCCAAGACCTAACAAGCCTGGATTTCAAAGAAAGTGTTATTATGATACTGATGAAGGTGTGACAGATGATGAATCTGATAAAGGAAATTTAAGTGAGGAAGAATGGTTATTTATTGCTATCAAGGAAACTAATTTGGTACCTACTGAATTTTCTAGTTGCATAAATGTGGAGAAAGATCTAGTTTCCAAAATTGAAGAAAAATATGAATGGGTGATTGACAGTGGATGCTCTCATCACATGATAGGTGATAAAAGTAAATTTGTGAGCTTGGAAAAGTATGATGGTGGTGTTGTAAGATTTGGTGATGAAAATGCTAGTGTAATCCATGGCAAAGGATCCATTTCTCTTGATGGTAAGCATAATACTGATGATGTTCTATATGTAGAAGGTTTGAAGAATAATCTCTTAAGTGTTGGATAGATGGTTAACAAGGGATACAATCTTCAATTCAAGGATGAAAAGTGTAGAATATTGGGGAGTTTTGGAAATGTGATTACATCCGGTACAAAAATAAAAGGTAACATCTTTAACTTAAATGTTGCTAGTAAAAGTTGCCTGATTCCTCAAGTTGATGAAAGTTGGTTGTGGCATTGAATATTGTGTCATGTAAAATTTGACAATATTATCAAGATAAGTTCTACTGAGGTAGTGAAAAATCTTCCTTAGTTGATAAAACCTACTAATGCTATATGCAAAGAATGCCAATTAGGGAAGCAAACTAGAATTTCATTTTAGAGCAAACAGTATTGTTCAAATGAAGTTTTGGAGCTTCTGCATACTAACTTGTGTTGTCCTTATAGAGTCAAAATTTTACAAGGAGATATTTATTTCATGTTACTTATTGATGATTATTCTAGACTGGTGTGGGTTACTTTCTTAAGAGAAAAATATGAAGCTCTAAAGAAATTCAAGATTTTTAAGGCTATGGTTGGGACAGAGACAAGTCTGACGATTAAATGTTTGAGATCAAATAGAGGTGGTGAATTCACTTCCCGTGAGTTTAATTCTTTTTGTGAAGAGAATGGAATAAAGAGACAATTATTTGCCCCACAGACCCGTTAGCAAAATGGAGTTGAGGAAAGGAAGAATAGGATAATTCAAGAAGCTGCTTGGACTATGATGTTGGAAGGAAATGTTCTACATATCTACTGGAGAGAAGTTGTGAGTACCATTATTTACACTCTCAATCGAGTACATGTCAAAGGTGATACTAGTAAGACTCATTATGAGCTATGGTTTGGTCATAAGCCTACTGTTAGATACTTCAAAATCTTTGGGAGTAAATGCTATATCAAAAGAGATGAAGATATAGGAAAGTTTGATGCTAAAAGTGATGAAGGAATCTTTCTTTGTTATTCTACTAAAAGTAAAGCCTACCGGTGCTATAATAAGAGATTGAGGAAAGTAATTGAAAGTGTTGATGTCAAGGTTGATGGAGACAGAGTTAGACCATCTAGAACTTGTGGATATGATTCAAACAATTAGAATGGTAGTTCAGATAAAGGAAAGAAATTCAAGATTCAAAATCAATTTCAGATCATTCTGATGAATTGGGAAAATCAAGGAGAAACTAGTGAAAGTGAAGAAGTAAGATCACAAGAGCTTGAATTTTGAGAACATCCTAAGACTCCAAGGTATGTAAGACTAAATCATTTAGAAGATCAGATTATAGGTGATAAGAAAAAAAAGATGTTCAAACTAAGAGAAGAATTGCAAAAGAATATTGTTTGATCTCAAAGATTGAGCCTAATAGTGTCAATGAAGCATGCAAAGATGAACATTGGGTGGAATCAATGAAAGAAGAACTACTATAAATTGAGAATAATGATACATAGATTCTTGTTCCTAGACCTAAGGAAAAAAATGTAATTGGAAATAAATGGGTATTTTAGAACAAACTAAATGAGCAAGGTGAAATTGTTAGAAACAAAGCAAGACTAGTGTGAAAAGGATATTCTCAGATGGAAGGAATTGAATTTGAAAAAAACATTGCTCATATTACTAGGATTGAAGTTGTGAGACTATTTCTTGCTTATGTTGCTTAAAAAAACTTCAAGGTTTATCAAATGGATGTCAAGTCAGCATTTCTAAATGGTGAACCCGAAGAAGTGTATATTGAGCAACCTGACAAATTTCAATTGACTGATCAGGGAGATATGGATTTCCAACTGAAGAAAGCATTGTATGGAATTAAACAAGCCCCAAGAGCATGGTATACTAGATTAGACAAGTATTTTTTGAAGCTTAGACTTAACAAAGGTACTGCTGATAGTAATTTGTATTTTAGGATTGATCATGATAAAGATTTGATTGTTGAAGTGTTTGTTGATGATTCCATTTTTGGAGGAGATGATAGTTTGAGCATGATGTTTTTTGATGAGATGTAGAGTGAGTTTGAGATGTCTATGATTGGAGAAATGAAATTCTTTCTGGGATTGAAAATTTCTCATTTAGATAAAGGGAGCTTTATATCTCAGTCCAAGTATGTGAAAGAATTGCTAAAGAAGTTTGGAATGGAAGATTCAAAGCCAGTTGGTACACCTATGGTGATGGGATGTAAGTTGACACAAGATGATGATTCTCCTAAAATGAACTAGACTAGATACATATCCATGATTGGTGGGTTGCTCTATTTGACTCAAACTAGACCTAATATCATGAATGACATATGCATTGTTGCAAGATTTCAAGCTGATCCTAACGAATCTCATGTGACAGGTGTGAAGAGGATTTTCAAGTACTTGAAGGGTATAATTGATTTTGGCCTATGGTATCCTAAAGAAGATGACCTTACTTTTATTGCTTTTACTAATGTTGATTGGGTAAGAGATGTGAATGATAGAAAGAGTACTAGTGGTGGTGCATTTTTTCTTGGGAAAGAATCCGATTTCATGGTTAATAAGTAGAATGCCATTTCATTTTCTACTATAGAGGAAGAATACATTGTTGTTGCTAACAATTGTACTCAAGTATTGTAGATGAATACAATGTTGAAAGATATCAAAGTTGTGTATGATGAACCTATTGCTCTATTCTGTGATAATTCAAGTGCAATTAACATTTCTAAGAATTTGGTTCTGCATTAAAAAATCAAGCATATATCTATCAAGTTTCACTTTTTGAGAGACAAGGTGAGTGAAAAGGAAGTCAGATTGGAGTATGTGCCTACTAAGGAACAAATTGTAGATATCTTTACCAAGCCTTTTCCCAAGGATACTTTTGAGTATCTCGAAGGGAAGCTAGGGGTGATTACCCTTCCTAATTAGAACTAAGATGCATTGACTTGCATCAGTTTGTGCATTTCATAGTCATATTTTGAGATCCAGATTAATTTTGTGGTGGCTGCTACTCAAGGGGAGTAGTTATATGTTTAGAAATGTGGTCCAAAGCTTGTGTGGAGAAAGATAATTTGTATCATTTTCATTGATGTCAAATTGGGAGAAGAGTCATTTGAAAAATTGTGAAAGAGTGAAGGAGAAAATAGTCAAAATCTAAGGGGGAGAAAGTGTTAAGAGAGAGTTACATTGATGGTGTTTTTCACATCATGTCTTGCCATCAATGCCAAAGGAGGATATTGTTGGAATTTTTTTATATGTGGTTCTCACTGATGTCAAGACTATTGGAATTAATGTCTTCAAGGTTATATATGTTGAGAATATTGAGAGAATTGAAATAAAATAAGTTGCAAGTTGCCAGTGTTCCAATGAAGTTCAGTATGGTGGCTACCTTAGTATATTGATGATAAGAGGTTGTGGATTAAAGGGTTTGTTGATGAGTATATCTAGTTTATCCACATAAAGTTTCAAAGCTCTACATGAAGATTTGATTGAGTTATGAGTATTTGTGTTCTGACAATTGTTTTATTGCTTCAGTTGTTGTTCCTAAAAGAATATTATGTGATTATATTAATTTTAATCATTGTGGATTATTTTGTGGTGATTCATGATGCTTGTGAATGTTTCTAGATTATGTTCTATTTGTTTTGTTCGTCCAAATTGATTGTTCTGCTCACGATTGGTGATTTTCTTTTGTGAGTTCATTTTTTTCATGATCATGTGTGACAGGGTGATTGTAGTGTGTTGTGGATCTTCATGGAATAATATTTGAAGGTGTTTCATGTTTGAGTATGTTGTTTTGGGTCCTCACTATGTTTGTGGCCAAAATTGTTTAATTTTCATTGATAATTAATTATGTTTTAGGTTGATAGTTTGTACACATTTCATATTTTGTGAAAGCCAACATGTAGTTGATATTATTCTTAGTTGCGAATATATACATGAGTGATTATTTATGCCATTTCAAGGTGAGTGGTGTGTGATGTGTGCTACGTACTAAGTGTGAATAATATTCAAATCTTTTGAAGGCAGAAGTAGAGTATGAAGAAGATTTTATGTTCTTAACCATAACTGTAACCAGGCATTAGCAAATGTTATTTTCTAAATTCAAAATCTTTTGGATGTAATATGATCAATGTTACTATAAGACAGTGAGTCTTCTTTGGGTAGTAAACCTTTTTTGTATTTGAGCAGTGAGCTCTAGGAAGTGTGCCTGAATGCATGCACATTCCCCATTTACATACTTTTAACAGAGTATAATCTTTTGGATTAACCTCCACCATGGTTTTTCTTCTAATAGGGTTTCTACGTAAAAAATCTTGTTGTTATGTGTGTTTTTGATGTGGTGATGATTTATGCTTTCATGTTTATTTATTAGATCTAAGAATAAGTTTAATAAGTATAATTTATGTGACAATTGATTCACCCCCCACCTGTCAGCTATACGCCCTTGTGTTAGAAACATAAAATTAAATCCAAAGAAAACTTGAAATATTGAGATTTCCAGCCTTTACACAACTATGTACAACCCTTTGTGATTATTAAAATACAACTTTTGGTCATGAAGCAAAAATCCCCCTAGTTATCCTAAAAAGTTTGAATCCACATCTTAAAATACCTACTAACCTTTGAACAAGCAGAATAAGGGCTCTTTTACAATTGTATTCTCCTCAACCAAGTCAACAAACCAATAACCAAGTGGATACTATAAAGACAAAATATTATTTTGGGGATAGGAAAAGAGAGTTCACTCCTCTACCTAATACCCTCCATAATATCATGTTGTAGCTTATTGAAAAGAACATACTTACCCTACCTCTTGTTAAAGAGCATGATCCTAATATACCATTCCTAGAAGGCTCTCAACAAAACTCTTATTACCATTATCACCAAAAAAATGGAGATGGTATGGAATATTGTAAGTGTCTTAAACATCTTAGGAAAGACCTTATAGAAAAAATTCATCTTCAAATCAGAGGTGTGAATGATCAAGGTAATAAGTCTATAGCCCCTCCCAACCAAAATTTACAAATCTTTACCAATCCCATGTTGAGGCACACTATTTTATTTTTCAAAGCTAGTGAAACAAAGAATGATGTGATGAATGTTGACACAGATGATGAAAAAATAAAAGATGACAATGAAGAACAACTGATTAAAATGGTAGAATTTATCAATGCTAGACACTGTAAGGGATCAACTAAAAATCCTCTTGATATTGTTTCTCACAAAATGATATACTTAAACATGCACTTGATGGTCCTCTTTATATAGCTATTTGAATCAATGATAAGCCCACTAATGGGATATTAATCGATCCCATCTATGGAGAGAATGTGATAACTGAAGAATTCTTATTTTTGCATGAACTATACCAAGATACATATGATAAACTAAAAGCATGGATCAAGATGCATAATGGTTTTTCTTGTCCTACAATTGGCTCGATATATCTCCCTTTAAAATTTGGACTGAAAGCTTTAAATGTCGCATTTACCATCATCCTACAAACATACCAATTTCATGTGAAGTTAGGCTATCCATGGCTTTTCTCCATGAATTTTGTCCCTTCGATTGTGCATAAAATCTTAAAGTTTCCATTTGGAAATTATATCTTTACTATGCATCATAGTGGGTTTAATCTTGCATCTTCTTGAGGGAACTTTACATTAGATTTATTTTGGCCCAAGCCTATGGAACCTATTAAACCTTGTGAGGACTTATTTTTCAAATCATATCAAAAGTTCAAGGAAAAGTACATAACAAAATTATCCCTTCGAAACATGCCTCAATCTATGACTGAACAACCTATCCTTGGCAAAACAATGATTGAACTAAAAAACAGCCAAGAGCAACCTATAACAAATCCTCTTGTAATTTTTTATAAAAGAACACACAATAACCAAAGCAATCCCATTGTCCCTCCTAAAATTAAACAAGTTTACAAATATAAAGAGAATGTGGTTGAACAACCTCTCATGGTTCCTTTTATTCCTCTCCTAAAGGAAGAGAAGAAACCTATGCTTGACAAACCCGCTCTTACACAAACACAAATTGAAAATGGATTGAAACAAAATAAAAGTGATAGAGAGCGTAGGTGTAGACATCATGTTATTGCTCATATGTTACAAAATAAAGGAGACAAGAACAACATTGAAAATCAAAATTCGAACTTACCTGAAGTAATGCATAAGGATCTTATACCCTCACTGTAACATAAACAAGAACATTCAATGGACATTGTCATTCGACCTCCCATTGTGATTAATCTAAAGGATGACATTGATATTTCAAAGATTGATCAATAAGTACATAATGAATTGAATATATTATTTTCCTCTTCTATGAACATAAATGACAAATTTCCTAAAAAGAGTGTTAAACTTGGTGCTTCCCCTAGTTTGGCACTTGGCATTGTCCCTTTTGCTAGTTTTCTACCTTCTACTTATCCAAACCAATATTGGGATGCAGATGACCTACTCTAGGTTGAGGCTGATCCCACAATATTGGTTTACAATTTTTTCCAAACTGGACACTAAACTGATTTTTTCTAACCAAATCTTCACTTTCGGGCACCTATAGCGGCTAAACCGTGAGGAATTTGAAGATGATGGAAACTAGTGATTTGTGAAATTTTGTCTACAGATTCTGAATATTATTTTTTCAAAATTTTTGGAATCAGAATGCACTTCTTTTTCCATCTCCTTCAAAAACTAATTTTTTCAGTAAACACCATTTTTAAGGAGTGATGCTCACCATATACAACGTAAATTTTTTCCCATGAAGGATAAAATTCTAATTTTTTTGAATTTAGGTTTGTAACTATGATATCTAGTGCATGGAATTGGTTTCATAGCATTTCATTGAACTTTTTTTCCTTAATCAATTTTTGAAGTCAAACCAATTGCAATTCAGACATAGGAGGACCGTATATAACTTAAATTTTTTTTATGTATCTATTTTTTATTTTTTTTGGATCAAGGACATTGATATCTAGTGGACTAATATTTTTCAAAAAAAAAAGTGATAATCTGTTATTTTTCCACATGTGTAGAACAAAGAGCTTGATTTTTAGTGAAAAACCTATGTTTAATCAAACTAAAACAAAAAACATAATAAAACAAAAAAAATATTAAAATTATATTTGTTGGATAGATCATTATGAGGACTACCATCATCTAGTTGGGTTTGTGAAGTCTCCTCCATTTTCATCCTCAACTTGAGCTTCGAAGGGAAATTTTTTGGATATTTTTGGTGCTAGAGAGGGGAAAAGGGTGTAAAAGGGGGCTTCAAGTGAACCCCCTTGGAGGTTCACTCTAACCAGGGTTCGCTCAAACCAGGGTTTGAGAAAAACCCCTTTCCACAAAGTTTTCTTTTTCTTTTTTTCCCAAGAAATGTGGGGCCCAACATTTAAAGGGTTTTCTCGAAGGGGGGTTCTAGTGAACCCCCTTTTGGTTCTCTTGAACCAAATGTTCGTTCCAACCACCAAAAACCAAAATTTTTTCCATGGTGGTATTTTTTGCAATTTTCCTTCCTCACTGGAATTGTAAACCAATTTTGTGGGTTTACCCTTGACTCACATGTGCCTTACGAGTCTTTTTCTTTTTCATGTTTCTTTATGTGATTACAAGTGCATAATGCGATCCCTCGTGATGTTTCATTTGATGTATCTCTCTCTTTTTATGCATTCTTCTCTATGTCATAAACATTGTATCTTTTCATTTCTCTTGTGTTTTCATTTTTCATATGATACAAGGCGTCGAGACATTTAGGTCTCTTCGATGTCGACCCAAAATATTTTTCATTGTATCTTTTCATTTGTCCTATGTTTTCCTTTTTGTGATTATGCAAGGCATTGAGACATTTAGGTCTCCTCCATGTTGATCTGAAAGGCTTTTTTTTCACTCTTTTTGTGTCATTCTTCAAGTTCTATGAGTATTTGCGGAATGATGACAGATATGAGCTTTAAAAACAACATTATAACAAAGACATACTAACCCAAAATCCATAGATCCCTTATGTATTTTTAGGGGAAACCCTTATTTACTATTTCATTTTATAGCTTTATTTCAAAAACATATGACTTAGCATAGGGTTCTAAGGAAATCTCTCATGTCTTAAGAGAAAGCATTGGATACATTAAAGTATTTTACACAGTAATGGTGTTAGCAACCACTTTAAAATGGGGGCATACATTGATGACATCTTTTGACATATTTCATGGCACAATTTTCTTTTTTATTATGATGTGTCCTTTTCTTGGTGGTGTCATTGGGTTGATGTCCTCCAAGAGTGCGATATTTCTAAGCATATGTTCTCCCTTGGCTGCATGATGCAAAATGAGAGGCAACCCATAAATGGAAATATGATACTCTTTGAATTGTCCTCTCTTGGAGATATTAGGCATGATAAATTCCCTAAGAAGAATACCTTGCATGAACAAAGACAAATCCCCTTTAATAAATATTTATAGACATGACATTCAAAAGCATTCATGAAAGCATAGAATTTTTTTTCCCTATCGAAGTTGTTTGGAGGATAACTTCCGTATGGTATTATGAGATGGAGGGGAATAAGGTGGAGTGGTGTATGTTTATGGGGGGCAAGTGAATTTTAGGTTTGTAAGGGGATATGGTTAAGGAGATATGAGATTTTAATGCACAAATGTAGAGGGATTCCTAGTGGAAATACCTATGAAAGTGTTAACAGTGCTAGTAGGCTGAATGGTTGTGGTAACATGAGTAGTAGTGTATGTAGGAATAGAGATGGGGATTGTGGAAGGAGGAATGCAATTGCCACCTTGGCTTTGAGTATATCCTAAAGCTTGAGCACAAATAGTCATGGTAGACATGTTATTAGTAACAGGATGACCTATACCTTGCGTAATCTCCATTCCATGTTCGATTTGAATAATTTTCCATAGATTATCTAGAGTAGGAATGATACTAGTGTCCATTTTTTCATTATGCACAAAGTCTTGTAACTTTTCTAATCCTTCATCCATTCTTTTTATATTTTCTTATAGGACATGAACAACATTATGCACATTGGTTGTAGGTAAGGAAGTCATTGGAAATGAGGTATCCAGGCTAGACATATAGGGTTTGATTATCAACACTATTAGCGAAAGAGTTAGAAAACCCAAGATCCACATAAAATGGTGTATCACAAGATTACATGAGCCTCGAACTACATCCCACAATAGTATTACTAATAGGACACCAAGTTGTAAATATCATGCCATTTTCACAAACTCAATGTCAACCCAAAATGGAAAGAGGGTAAAATGCAATGCAAAGACCTAGAATGCAATATTCAGATAGTAAACAAGGTATTTTTTTTATTACACTATGCAAAAACATAAAAAATATGTCTTGTAAATACAATTTTTAAATAAAAAAAATGTACTAACTTTATCAAATGAAGCTAAATATGACGAAATTGGAGAAACATAAATTCTATAAACAGAAACATAAATTTGATAACATCAAACAAGAAGAAAAAAATGAATGTTTTAATGCCCAGAGAATTAGAATATGACCCTAATCAGGGACTCATTCACCCTAGGGTGAGTCATAGGTGAGGGTCTCCATAATCTAATTTGATACAAGTTATAGTTTGATATTTCTAAGAAATGAGGGTTGAATACAATTTCAAAATGTGGCAAAATTGATAACCTAGAACACCAAATTTCATATACAATTTTGTTTCAATTTTCAAATACATATAAATATGATGAAATGATATGTAAATGATATGAAAGATGAAGGATTTTTTTTTGTATTTTTCTCATTTAAATAATGCAAAGATGCAATCCTAAAACCCTTAAATGAAATGCAAAGTTAAATGCAAACTAGACACCCGAAATGAGACTCAATTCAATGCAAAGAGATGCAAATGAATGAAAGATTTAAATCTAGGATGAAAGAGGACTACAAAATTAGAAAATACAATGATAAAACTCAAGATCACCAAAATGAAATAAAGGAAAATATAGGGTGAGAGAGAGGGGGTATGTGAAGAGTTGGTTCACCACAAAGACCTATTTCCCTAATTCCATTCAAGGAAATGAGATCCAAACAATGAAGTGACTATCACCTAAAAGGTGAGTCAAATCAAGGTATGAATATAAAAAATTTCCTATTTATGCAAGGATAGGGGTATAAGCTAAATAACACTTTGGGGAGAAAGATCAAACCATCAAAAAAACTCCAAAATGCAAGCTATAAAATTTAAATGAAGAATAGTAATCAAATTTGATAGAAACAGTAACCAAAAGGTAGATTTGAAAGGGGTAAAATAATTTCTACCTTTCACCAAATGTCACCTTTTGAAGCTCGCTAATGAATCATTTTCCCTATGGAAAATGGGTTCTGGCTAGGGCTCTAGAAAAATCCTTTCTAGGTTCTCTTCTATTGTGTCTGTACTCTTAGATTCATGATTCTCACTATTGGATAGTAGGAAATAAATTTTTTAGAGGATTTTTTGTGAAATAATAACTTTTCTTGCAACTTTGACAACTTTTTAGCTTTCTTGGATTTTTCTTTTCAAAGGATCTTTCACCTAAAATCTACAATCACACATCAACCAATGAAGGAAGGTTGAATGAACAGCAATGTGTAACAACTCACCAAACCTTATTTGATCCTTAGATTGTAAATCTACAACTTGAATGAATTGGATTCAATGGATGTGGATCTTCATCATGAAACATGTCTTGAAACAATGCTTTTTATATGCTTGAATAGATCTTAAACTCTACTATAAGAGTTGTTGATGAACTTGAGCACCCAGGATCACCTACAAAACCAAGATTGACCTTCTACATGAGAGCAACAAGAAGATGAAATACTGGAATATGGTGCAATAAAAAAATGATTATATTATCACACATAAAATGATACAATATGCATCAACACTCCCTTGAATTGATCAAGCTAATATGAGCTCATTTGGACTAGATAGGAGGGAGACATGAGTGTTGATTATATATAGCTAAATATGGGAATATAATTCCAAGAGGGGAAATAACTCTCAAATAACCAAATTAGGTGGGATTTATGCCTAATTTGAAAATTCCAAACATGTGGCATAACCGGGTATGTGCAGGATCATCATGGAAAAGATAAGCCCTTAAGTGGCAAAAAATTCAGAATAATCAGAGTTAGGCAAGTTGACATAAAAATTTGAATAAGTTATCTATATTATTTCAAAAATATGTAAGAATAGAATCTGTATCAAATTGAATGTAGTTTCTAAACTACTAGGTTTGTTTTAAAAAAAAAAAATCTATTTGGCGAAAATTTGAAATTTCAATGCAGTGGTACTTAAATTTCAGGGAAAAAATAAGAAGTAGGTGTCTATCTGACCACCCTAACCACAATAAAATAATAATATTTTTTTATAAAATTTTAAATATAAGTAGAAGACTCATGCCCCGATGTGATGCATACTTTTTTGTAATTTTTCTCCAAGTAAATAATTAATTATGAATTTTTTATTATTTTTTTTTTAAATATAAAAAATTGTATGTTCGACCTCCTTAACTTGGTCAAAACTTCATGAAATTCAATTTTTCTTTTTTTAATCCTATAGTATGCAAAGCATCGAATATGACACATATTTTGGATTCAAAAAATGTGATACCATTTGAAAGCTATAGATGTTTTTCAATCAGCCTATCAATCAAGACTTTAGTCTTAATTTGAATAGAAAATGAATAATAATTAATTATTAAATTCAAAGTAAAACATAATTTATATAAGTGGAAAGTTGTGAATCTCCTTTAAAAACCCTTTTTGTTTCATCAATTTTGGGTTAAAAAATAGTCGTCAGCCACATACCCATCATATTGCCACTTTTTGGCCCATCATGATCCTGCACATACCCAAGTTCCTACTTAGAAGGAGATAGCGAAGAGGCTTTGTGAGGTGGCATAAAATTCCAAAAAAGGGTGTGAGACTCAACCACCCAAGTGTGGGTGAGAGTGACACATGTACAATCGATGGATTACACCACGTGTCCTAACATAAACCATGTCTCCTATAACCTAAGTATGCTTAATAATGTGTAGGAAAAATAAATATTAAAAAACCTACACTAACACCCCCCTTAAGCATAGATTAGTTGGGTGAAAAGATGAAACAATGCAAAGATGGGTCCTCGCTACAAGGCCACGTTAAGTACCCATGTACAATGATGAAACATCTCAAAATATGAGAAAGGGAAAACTCGTAGAATGAAACTCCCCCCGCCAAGAGAGAAGAAGAAGAGAAACCATATAGTCCCCCAACGTAGAGTTTCCTACATTGTTGGTGAATGCTCAACACAAGAAGTTGAAGATGATCCAAGATCATCAAACAATATTCCTCCTCTTAGGAAGAAATAAAACCAAGGATGAATGAAGGATATCTTCCCATTTCTAAAAGGAATATGTAAGAAGAATGATGGAAGTGTATGAACTCCCTAAACTCTACTTAGTTGTCTCCATGTCATTGTTGAAAGATGTCAACATCAAATCAAGTGTTCTAGGCCAAAAGTGTAGAAGATGACAATCTAGAACCTAGTGGAGATGGATGTAGAACAAAATCTGATGACAAAGATATCTCATCTGAAGACAAAGGTGCCTCCTCCAAATTCTCCTCAATAGTGGCCATAGTCATGTCAAATTGCGAGGAATGATCGTGCGGACAAAGAACAAGAGGTTCAAAAGGTTCCCCCTCAACATATAGAGAAGGAAAAACACCTTCATCAAAGTGAAGATGTATGCACTCAATTGTGTCCTCCTAGTCTTCAAGATAGGACTCACAAAAAAAACCTACAATTTTTTTCAAGTACTCATCCCAAGTAGCTATGTCTAGAAGAAAATGAATGTCTTGTTGTACTAAATCAATACAAGCCATGGATGTAGCAATACAAGTATCATAAAGAAAAATAGGTGATATAGAAGATAGAGTGTCAGCACATGTCTCTTGAACCTCAGTTGAAATGATACCAAGATTCATTTGACCATATTGAATCTCCTCAAAAGTGTCCACACTAGATGCCTGAGTGTGTACATCAGCCGAAGGAACATCAATGGAAAAATGTGAGAAGGTGTATACTCAAGATTGATGATCTGCCTTCCAAACTACAACAATATCTCTGCTATGCAAATCCTGAATAATCATAGAATCTGGTGTGAACTCAACATTGTTTCCTTCCCCACCATGTGTGATTTGATAGATAGAAAGGATATTTGTTGATAATGAATGAGCACAAAGGACAACATTGAATGATCCTTCGTGTATTTCAATAGAACCTTCACCACAAGCACGCACATATGTGTTGTTAGTCATGAGGATGTTTGGTGATGAACATGTTTCAAATGAAGAGAACATAATCTATGATGAAGCCATGTGATGTGAAGCTCCAAAATCAAGGATCCATCTCCCTAACTTAGAGTTTGCAATGGAAACAAGTACTTTCCCATTTTGTTTCTCTAACTTTGGTTTAGAAGAAGATGACGAATCCTTTGAAATAGTTGAAGGAAAATTGATTTTATTCATTGCTAAAAGATTCTTCAACTCATCAATTTGTTTTAAATAACATTGATGTTCATCATGCCCATATTTCTTGAAATATACAAATGTGGGCTTCTCGTTCTTAGTTGATTCCCCTTTTGAGGAAGATGATTCAAATTCTTTTTGTGGCTTATTCTTTTTCTTATTTTCTTTCTGATCAGGATGCCTTGATTCTTTCTGTACCTTAGGCTCACTAGCCACCAAAGCTTGTGACTTGGAAACCTTAATGAGACCCATTTGAATTAGCTTCCCTTCCTCTTGGATTAGAAGATCTGAAAATGCACCAAATGTAGGCACAACATATGCAGTTCCCATAGAAATCCTATTGGGGTGAAAGCCATAAACAAATATAGAATACTCAAGACCAAGCTTGGATAACAAATTCAAAATCAACTATAAATCCTCCTTATCAATTTTGCAATCCTTTAGTTGTGTTCTTAGTTTCTTAATCTTGGAGATATAGTTTTGGATGTGGTCAAAACTTTTAGGATCAATATTCATCAACTCATTATCAATCTGATAACCCCTAATCTTATCAGTTTTACCATACAAGTTTTCAAGAGTCTCCCAAGCCTCCTTAGGTGTCTTGCATGATTCAAGATGAAATTGTAAATCAAAAGAGACTAGTGAATAAATGTAACCAATATTTTTCTTACGATTGATCAACCACAAAGATTGTACACCAAAATCAGTAGGTTCAGGAATAGATTCTTTTACATAGTTTGTGTGGCCTTTTCCCCTTAGATAAGGGTATGTGCAGGATCATCATGGAAAAAAAAGGCCCTTAAGTGGCAAAAAATTCAGAAAAATCAAAGTTACGAAACTTGAAGTAAAAATTTGAATAAGTTATCTATATTATTTAAAAATATGTAAGAATGGAATCTGTAGTAAATTGAATTTAGTTTCTAAACTACTAGGTTTGCTTTTTAAAAAACAATCTATTTGGTGAAAATTTGAAATTTCAATGTAGTGGTACTTAAATTTTAGGGGAAAAAATAAGAAGTAGGTGTCTATCCGACCATCCTACCACAATAAAATGATAATATTTTTTTATAATATTTTAGATATAAGTAGAGGACTCATGCCCCAATGTGATGCATATTTTTTGTAATTTTTTCCAAGTAAATAATTAATTATGATTTTTATTACAACTTTTTAAAAATATAAAAATGCATTTGTCTGACCACCTTAACTTGGTCAAAGGGTATGTGCAGGATCATGATGGGCCAAAAAGTGGCAATATGATGGGTATGTGGCTGATGACTTTTTTTTTACCCAAAATTGATGAAATGAAAAGGGTTTTTAAAGGAGATTATCAAGTTTCCACCAATATAAATTATGTTATACTTTGAATTTAATAAGTAATTATTATTCATTTTCTATTTGAATTACAAGAAAAGTCCTGATAGATAGGTTGATTGAAAAACATCTATAGTTTTCAAACGATATCACATTTTTTGAATCCAAAACATGTGTCACATTCTATACTTCACATACTATAGGATTAAAAAAAGAAAAAATGAATTTCATGAAGTTTGGACCAAGTTAAGCTGGTCAGACATACGAGTTTTTATATTTTTGAAAAGTTGTAATAAAAAATTCATAATTAATTATTTACTTGGAAAAAAATTACAAAAAAATATGCATCACATCGGGACACGAGTCCTCTACTTATATCTAAAATATTATAAAAAAACATTACCATTTTATTGTGGTTAGGGTGGTCAGACAGACACCTTTTTTTTTTCCCTAAAATTTAAGTACTACTGCATTGAAATTTCAAATTTTCAAAAAATAAATGTTTTTTTTTAAACAAACCTACTAGTTTAGAAACTACATTCAATTTGCACTACATATTCTATTCTTACATATTTTTGAAATAATATAGATAACTTATTCAAATTTTTACATCAAGTTGCCTAACTCTGTTTTTTCAAAAAAAATTGCCACTTAAGGGCTTGTTTTTCCCATGATGATCTTGCACATATCCCAAAACTTCATGAAACTCAATTTTTCTTTTTCTAATCCTATATTATGTGAAGCATAGAATGTGACGCATGCTTTGGATTCAAAAAATGTGATACCGTTTGAAAGCTATATATGCTTTTCAATAAGCCTATCAATTAGGACTTTAGTTGTAATTTGAATAGAAAATGAATAATAATTATTAAATTCAATGTAAAGCATAATTTATATTGGTGGAAAGCTAAGAATCTCCTTTAAAAACTCTTTTCATTTCATCAATTTTGGGTAAAAAAATAGTCGTCAGCCACATACCCATCATAATGCCACTTTTTGGCCCATCATGATCCTGCACATACCCATAATTCCATATTGATTGTTTCCACATGTGATGCATAATTATATGGAGTTAGGAGTTCAATGTTATGTTTCCCCATTGTAATAAAACATCGCAAAGAAATGAATGCAATCAAAACACCACAAAAACACCCCACAAAATTCACTCAATCAATGATCCACCCCTAGAAAAATATAATGGTGGCACTTTATTATTCAATGTGAGTACAATTTCCACTCGCAACACAAGTGAAGTCGTCTTGATTTTAGTTTTTACAGATGCCCAATATAGGACACAAAAAAGGAAGTACACTTTTCTAATAGAATGAGATCAATCTGAACACACGATTGAGAAGTACATAAAAAAATACACTTTCAAAAAAAATTACACCTAAAAATGTTACTGTATGTGCCCAAATGAAGCCTCAAAATGTCTAAAAATGAGGATTACTCAGTAACACCTATGAAAATATGCAAATTCTGAAAAAATCTAGACACCAAAACCATAAAATAACTACACCGTCATGTATAGCATGAAAAATTAGCCCAAATAAAAAAAAATTGGTTCAGAAAAAGGTAGTTGTGAGCTCAAGTTATGGGCCTCCAAAGTTTTCCTGTAGAAATGAAAATTAAATTGAGAGGGGGGGATGAATTTCCTTAAGGGTGTGTACGTCACTACTGACACAAGATGACATCATCAAAATGTGTGATTAAATTTGACATTGATCAACCCATCATCACAAAATATGCTCTTCTTGATAGAATATTCACTACTTCATGAGCCTAAAAAATGACGGCCATCGAGGGGTAGGAAGAATATTGTAGATGGAATACTCGCTTAGAATATTCTCAAAATAATATCCTCCATTCACTTGCAAATTGTCGCTAGTTTTATAACTTTCTCTATCATATTTTTCTTTAATTGGCTCACCAAATTTGTGAGAAGACTGCTAGTTAGTGTAGAATGAAGGCCACTGCTTTTTAAAATGTAGCCACCGATTATTTTGACGAGACACCAATGATTTCTCTTCACCGAATTTCAAAGAACAACAACCGCTAGATTCAAAATTGCTTCCTGGTGTTTATAAGAATGTCGTCGGTAATGGATTTTTGGCTAGATTTGAATGTAAATGGGCACCAAAAGATATTATTGTCTTGTTAGGATGTGCAGAAGCCATCATGTAGAAATGTGGTGGGGTCAGGTGAATGGCCAAGTGCCAAGTGGTGGTAGATTGGCCCCATAGTCTATAGGTTAGTACCTACAGGTACCCTGCCTCTATGTAGGTATTGTGTATGCAGTCTGCATATGCAAGTTTTAAAAGATTTTTTTATTATTTTTTTTCTTTTCAAACCTAAACTTTTTCTTTTCCTTTTTTTTAAAATTTTTCCATATATATATATATATATATATATATATATATATATATATATATATATATATATATATATATATATATATTCCAAATGAAAAATATGCTAAAATAAATAATTTTTTCAAATTTTTTTTACAGCAAATATATGAAATATATTTTTTTCAAAACAAAAATCACCTCAAATTGCGTGCAAGGGTGGTTGTGTAAAAAAAATTGCCCGAAATTCAAATTTGTCCAAATGCGACAAATTATATATGAAAATGGTGGTTTTTTGGCCTTTTGGACTCGATGGCATAGTCTATTTTGTCTCAAAAATGTTCCTAGCAAAGGCTCAGTGTTGAATTCCTCCCAAATCGAGAAGGGGCTTGTAGATCTGATGCTCTGATACCATGTAAGAGTTGTTGATGAACTCGAGCATGCAATATCACCTGCAAAACCAAGATTGACCCTCTACACGAGAGAAGAAAGAATATGAAATGATGGAATATGGTGCAATAATAGAATGATTATATTATCACACACAAAATGATACAATATGCATCAACACTCCCTTGAATTGCCAGAGTTGATATGAGCTCATCTAGACTAGATAGGAGGGAGAGGTGAGTGTTGATTATATAGCTAAATATGGGCATATAATTCCAAGAGGGGGAGTAACTCCCAAATAACCAAATTAGGTGGGAGTTATTCCTACTTGGAAAATACCAAACATGTGGCATAACCTACTTAGGAGACAAGAGAGTTTTTGTGAGATGACATAAAATGACAAAAGAGGGTGTGAGATTGAACCATCCAAGTGTCATTGAGAGCGACACAGGTAATCGATGGATTATTCCATGTGTCCTCACATAAACTATGTCTCCTATAACCTAAGTATGCTTAATAATGTGTAGTAAAAATAAATATTAAAAAACCTACACTAACATCTACATCACCGTATTAGCTCAAACAACATGCATGATGCAATAAATATTTGACATGATAATGGAACCTTGATTGTTGCCATAATATTCAGTAAATTTACCCTTGAATTCCTTGAAAATGCTATTGAATGCACTTGATCTCATAAAATTTCTATTAGGACTTGAACATTTGAAAATCTAGGATGAACTTAGTGAAATGACTTCTTACTTATACATATCTTCACATTAATTCCTGAAATTCAAATATCACAAGCCAACATCTAAATATACATTTGGAATCATTGAAAAAATATCAAAAAAATAGTTTAAATTTAGTTCCTAGGTGCAATTGAGGACCCATTCATCCTATTGCGAATGGGTTCTAAGCCACTTGCCTGGGACACACATTGCTCAATGTTAAACCTTATGTTATGGAATTTATGAATGTTGGGTTTTATCCCTCAGAAATTACAATTAATTAAGCTTGGATTTTAACTAAAGGCACGTTCAATTATGGAAAATTAACCTCAATTAATTAATAAATCCCTAGATTAGTGTGAATGTGTAAAGATACACTTTACAACACTAAAAACAAGGCACAATTAAGTCCATTTTAATTAAAAGGGCCCCTAAACTTAATGTGCATATGTAAAGTACATATTAGAACACCAAGTTAAGGCATCATTAAGCTCAATTTATTATTAATTACTCCCAAATTAAGTTTAAAGAAGGAATGCTTTTTCCTACAATATATATATATATATTATATATTTAATACATAGTATATAATATATAATATGATATTTTATACTATATAGTATATAAGTAATATATTATATAATATACATACTATATATTATATATCTTATACTCTCTCTCCCAACCCTCTCCCTCTCTATCCCTCCCACTCTCTATTTCCCTATCTCCCTCTCAAGTCTCTCTCTCTCACTCTTTATCTTGGGTCTCTCCCACTCTCTCCCTCTCTCTCTCTCAAGTCTCTCTCTCTTTTAGGTCTCTCCCACTCCCTCTCTTCCTTTGTCTCTCTCACTCCCTATCTTTGTCTCAAGTATTTCTCTCTATGTCTCTCTCTCCCTCACAAGTCTCTCCCGCTCCTTCTCTCTCTGTCTCTCTATCTCTCTTATTTTTCTCACCCCCTCTATCCCTCCCACCCTACCTAGACAACTCTCTCTCAATCTCTCTCTCTCAGTCCCTTTATCTCTATCTCTCTCCCTCTCTCCCTATCAAGTCTCTCTCCCTCTCTCCCTTTCTCTCTCAGGTCTCTCACTTCATCTATCCCTCCCACCTTACCTAGAAAAATCTCTCTCAATCCATCTCTCTCTCTCTCTCTCTCTCTCTCTCTCTCTCTCTCTCTCTCTCTCCCTCCTTCTCAAGTCTCTCTCTCTCTCTCCCTCCCTCTACTCCCCCACCCTCGCTCTCTCTTGGGTCTCTCACTCCCACTATCCCTCCCACCCTACCTAGATAACTCTCTCTCAATCCCTCTCTCTTTCTCTCCATTCTGATTCAAGAGCATCCTTGGTTCGTGGAAATCTTAAATCAACCAAAAGTATATTTTCTTTCATTTTTTGTTCTTGTTCTATTCTTTCTCAGTTCATGTTGGTGGATTCATCATATTTTATCACCAGACCTTGTGGAATGAGTTTTACATCGTGGACATGTTCATCTTCCTTATTCCACAATTTGAGTGTGATTGGATCTTTTTCTGGCAAGTTATCACCTCTGGATTTCTCAGCATTTTCTTGACCCGACACTAGAATAATTTCAAACATTTCGGCTAGTTTGATCATTGTGGATCATCCTTGTTGCTTGTGGATCTTAACAATGTGTTTTTAATTGTTTCATTGAGTGTCCTCGACCTTCATTATAAGTCCACAATTTTTCTTATACACCTGTTGATGAATAATTCAAATTTGAGGCTGACCTATTCAAGTGCATGTTACATTTTCTTTCCTTGGATAATGTGATGATGTTTGGCCGATGCGGATGTTTCCAGAATCGTGGATATGATATAAAGCTTGTAATCGATCATTAGGATAGCAGTAGTTGAGTGAATAAGAAGAAGAATAGTTTTAGATTCGAATTTTTAAGATATGTGCTCAAATATAGGAACATATTGGAATGTTGTAATTTTGAGCATAACATATTTGGCATGTGAGCCGAATCTGTAAGCCCGGATGTTTCCGTCCGATTGTAACTAAGATTTATGTTGATGAGAAAATTTTCATCTACATTTTCCTCCATATTTTCTATTTCTTTTGTTGTGTTACTCTTGTTGTACAGTCTAAATTGTTCTCTTTGAGGACCCTCCTACCATGGCTGAAAAAGATTGGTATCAAAGTGAGATTCGATCCCTTGAGGTTGACATAATTTGTAGAGTCTTGTTGAAGGTTTGTAGTGGGGTGGTGGATTGAGGATCTTACCTATAGCTGCAGAGGACTTGAGTAAAGATGGTGGTAAGAAGAAATGGTAGAGGAAATGGAGCACATGGAAATGCACACCCAGTTGTGATGGAAATGTTGAGGGGAATTTCTACTAGATTGGATGTAGTCGAAATGACCCAAAGAAGAGGTCAACTAGTTGATGATGTGAGTGATGAAGATGTAGAAGTATAGGAAGAAAGAGGAAGAGAAGAGCAAGATGGCCTAGATTAGGGAGAAGAAAGGTTCATAAGAGCCCTAACAAAGGTAAAAAAAAGCCACATTTCAATCCACCGAATTATAATGGTAAGTTGGATTCAGATGAATTGCTAGATTGGATAACTGAGATGGAAAAGTATTTTGAATTTCAGGGTACCATTGAAGATAAGAAGGTGAAATTTTCTTGTACAAAGTTGAAAGGACATGCATCCCTTTGGTGGCAACATTTGCAAACATATAGGAGAAGACAAGGAAAATAAAAGATAATATCATGGGATCAGATGGTAAACAAGTTGAAGATTTCAAAGAGGAAGAAATTTTACTAGAGGAGGAAGAGGATCCTTTGTAGATTTGAATAAGGACAAGGAAGTCAGTAAGAATGAAAATTCATACCATAGAGGTGATGGAAATTCTTACACAAGAGGAGGATATGGTGGTTATAGGAAAGATGATAGAGGATAGGAGAAAAGAACATTCAAGGGAACTTGTTTTAAATGTGGTGGAGAAGTAAAAAGAGCATTTGAATGCAATCAAGGAGATACAAGAAGGAATATAGAAAACAATAGAAGAACAAAATTTGTTGAGGAAGATCATGTTGGATCATCTAATAAACTAGAAGATGGAGAAGTATTGGTGAAAAGAAGAGTATTATGTCAAAGTGAGTTGGAGCAGGAAGTGTTGCAGAGAAAGAATTTGTTTTGGACCAGATGCAAGGTAGCTAGTAAATGTTACAAGTTGATTGTTGACAGTGGAAGCTCAAAGAACCTATTTTCTAAAGAAATGGTGACTAAACTAAAGCTAGAAAGGTTGAAACACCCGAAGTCTTATCAGATAGCATGGATACAAGATGAGCATAAGATTCTAGTAAGTGAACAATGTTTTGTGAAATTGAAGATAGGAAATTATCATGATGAAGTTTTGTGCGATATCATGACTATGGATTTATGCCATATTTTGTTGGGAAGGCCTTGGTAGTATGATAGACATTCTATTCATGATGGAAAGAATAATATATATACCATTGTTGCTAATGGGATGAAGCGGAATTATCGCCATTGGAAGATGTTCCTAATGTTGAGGTTTGTACAAATGATAGGGTTTTTCTGGTTGATGGAAGGAGATTCCTTGATGGATTGAGACATGAGAATGTGTGTTATGCCTTAGTTCCTAAGAAGGATGAATATTTGAAGCATGTAGAAGAACACTCATAAGAGATAAAGGAGTTGTTGATAGAGTATGAAGAGATCATTTTAGATAATGTACCTAATGGATTACCACTTGTGAGGAGTATTAGTCATTGAATGGATCTAATTCTTGGAGTTTTTTTACCTAATAAAGTAGCACACTAGATGACACCTATAGAGAATGAAGAGTTGAATAGAAAAGTGCAAGAATTGATGAGGAAGGGTTTGATTAGAGAAAGCTTAAGTCCTTATGTAGTATAGTTTTTTGTGTTATCACCTAAGAATGATGGATAATGGAGGGTGTGTACCGATTGTAGATCCATAAACAAGATCATGGTGAAGTATAAATTCCCTTTGCCCCAGATGGATGACATTATGGATTGTTTGAGTGGAGCTAAATACTTTACAAATATAGATTTGAAGAGTGGATATCATCATATCAGAATCAAAGAAGGAGATGAACGGAAGATAGCATTCAAAAAAAATGAAGGGTTGTATGAGTGGTTGGTGATGTGTTTTGGTTTGACAAATGCATCGAGTACTTTCATGAGGTTGATGAATGAGGTATTGAAGAAATTATTGGGTAAGTTTATGATTTTTTACTTAGATGACATCTTGATTTTCAGTAAGATTGGGGAAGAAAATTTGTTCCATATAAGACAAGTTTTGTAGAGATTGAGAGAGGAGTAGTTTTTGATAAACATTAATAAGTGTAGTTTCATGAAGGAAGAATTGGTATATCTGGGATTTGTGATATCTATGGATGGATTGAAGATGGATACTGAGAAGGTAAGAGTGATTATTGAGTGGCCAACACTTGAAAAGCATTGGAGAGGTAAGATAATTTCATGGATTGGCTAGTTTCTACTAAAATTTCATTAGCAATTTCAGCTCAATTAGTAGTCCTATGATAGAAACAATGAGAGGAGATAGAATGGATTTTAGATGTACATCTGGAGCACACAAGATTTTGAGTTGTTGAAATAGAAGGTGACTGAGTAGCCTGGCTTGGCTTTACTAGATTTCAGTAAGGTATTTCAAGTGGACTATGATGCAAGTGGAAATGCAATTGGAGCAATATTGAGTCAAGAAGGGAGACATATAGATTATTTCAGTGAGAATTTGATTGATGCTAGGAGGATATATTTAGTGTATGATCAAGAGTTTTATGACATAGTTCAAGCCTTGAAGAAGTGGAGACATTACTTGTTGCCTAGAGAGTTTGTGTTGTATACAGATCACCAAGAATTGCAATATTTGAACAATTAGGGTAAGTTGAATCAGAGACACATGAGATGGGTGGAATTCTTGAAAAGTTGCACTTTTTTTTTGAAAAACAGGAGTGGAAAGCCAAATAGAGTTGTTGATGCTTTGAGTAGGAGAAGGAATTTAATGACAGAGATGAGAGTGGAGGTAATAGGCTTTGATGAATTGAAGAACTTGTATGAGGAAGAATCAGATTTTGTAGAACCTTGGAGAGTTTGTAAGGAACCATTCTTGGAGTATAGGAGTTAGTGGCTGGACTATTTCATTCAGGAGGATATGTTTTTTAGAGGTAATCAGTTTTGTATGTCTAGGAGTTCAATGAGGGATAACTTGGTGAATTAAAAACATAGTGGACGATTGTTAGGACACTTTGGAATTGATAAGATAGTAGCATTGGTAAGTGAGCATTAATTTTGGCCCTAGATTCATAAGGATGTCAAAAAATTTGTTCAAAGTTGTAGAGTTTGTCAAGTTGCAAAAGGCAATGGTTTTCTAAAGACACTAAGAGGTAATGATTTTAAAAATTGAACATTTCATACCTTATAAGAAGAAAACAGATGTAGTACATGTAGCAGGGTGATCCCACAATAGTGGTTTACAATTTTTGGCCAAACTGGACACTGAAATAATTGTTTCTAACTAAATCTTCAGTTTCAGGCACCTATAGCGGCTAAACCGTGAGGAAATTGAAGATGATAAAAACTAGAGTTTCGTGATTTATTTTTTGTAGATTCTAAATATATTTTTTCTTTTTTTTTGGAATTAGATTGTACTTCTTTTTCCATCTCCCTTGAAAGCTAGTTTTTTTTAGAATACAACATTTTAAAAAAGTGATGCTCACCGTATAACACATAATTTTTTTTCCATGAAGGATAAAATTCTAATTCTTTTGAATTTAGATTTGTAACTCTAATATCTAGTGCTTCCACTTGGTTAGATAGTGTTTTATTTAATATTTTTTCCTTAATCAAGTTTTGAAGTCAAACCAATTACAATTCAGACATAGGAAGACTATATAACGCGTAACTTTTTTTGTATGTATCAAAATTCAATTTTATTTTTTTTGTTGGATCAAGGAATTCAATATCTAGTGCATTCATATTTTCTTTTCTTTTTTGATAATCTGTTGTTTTTCCACATGTGCAAAATAGAGAGCTTTATTTTCAGTGAAAAACCTACATTCACAAGAAATAAAAAATAAATATAATAATCAAATTAAATTTAATTAAAATTATACTTACAAAAAAATAAATTTTAAAAGAATTCATTTGATCCCCAAAAAGGTAAATCAAAAGTGGTTTTTATCAACATTTTGATGGGTGTAAAGGAGACTCCGTTATAGGTATGGCTTAAAACTAGTGGGGTTATATCCAAGGGAGATTGGTGTAAGGTGGTTTGATCAAGCCCTCTTCAATTGGAATCCTTTAAATGAAACTTTTCAAGGCTTGAATCATTATATTTTCTAAAAATATGTGATTTCAGCAAAAATTAGGATCTCCCAGAAAGTGTAAACCACTATTGTGGAAGCACCCAACAGATTTTTTTTCAAGGAAGTGGTAAGATTGCATGGATGACCTAGGAGTATTGTTTCAAAAAAATATGTAAAATTTGTTGGTTACTTTTGGAGGACACTTTAGAAGAAGTTGAAGAAAAATTTCAAGTTTAGTTCCACTTTTCACTCATAGACTAATGGACAGACAAAAGTAGTAAACAAGAGTTTGGGGAATTTATTGAGATGTTTGGTTGGAGAGAAGACTAGAAATTGGGATCTAGTCCTTTGCTTGTAATACTTCAGTGAACAGGAGTACAGGAAAGACACCTTTTGAGATTGTTACTAGAGTTCATCCTAGAGGAGTATCAAAGTTGAGAGACATCAATATGGATGATAAAAGGAGTGCGGAAGCAAAATAATTTGTAGAACATATGAAGAAAGTGCATAATCAAGTAAAACAACAACTGGAGGACATGGACCAGAAGTATAGACCTTGTAAGATCTTGAAATTTTTTTATTTTGGAAATGCATATGATGTGGAGTTATCAGATGGCATTGGTATATCACCTATATTCAACATTGTAGATCTACGTCAGTACCATGAAGTAGAATTCAATGAGGAAAATAAAGAAAAAATGGAGAATCAGTTTCCTATACATCAGTTAGATGAGATTGAGGAGGTTTTAGATATCAGATATGGAAGGAAAACTCATGGAAGATAGTACAAAGAGTATCTTTTGAAGTGGAAAGGTAGACCAGTGGAAGATTCTTCTTGGATTTCTCAAGCTAAGGTAGACCATCTTAGTTTTCCCTTAGCCCCAAAAAAGTGAGGGAATCACTTTTCATTAACCCCGGATGTCTAATGCAGGAGCATCCTTGGTTCTTGGCAATCTTGCATCAACCAGAAATATATTTTCTTTCAAATTTTTTTCTTGTTCAGTTCTTTCTCAGCTTATATTGGTGGATTCATCATATTTACTCACCATACCTTATGGATTCAGGTTTACATCATGGACATTCTCATCTTCCTTATTCCAAGATTTGAGCGTGATTGGATCCTTTTCTGGAAAGCTATCGATTCTGGATTTCTTGGCAGTTTCTTGAACCGACACTAGAATAATTTCAAAATTTTTGGCTAGTTCGATCATTGTGGATCATCCCCTTTGCTTCTGGATCTTAACGGTGTGATTTTAATTATTTTGTGGAGTGTCCTTGACCTTCATTATAGGTCCACACTTCATCTTATGCACCTATTGATGAATAATTAAAATTTGAGGCTGACCTATTCATGCACACATTACATTTTCTTTCCTTGGATAATGTGGTGATCATTGGCCAACACAGATGTTTCCAGAATCGTGTATATGGTATAAATCTTGTAATCGATCATTAGGATAGTAGTAGTTGATTGAATAAAAAGAAGAATAGGTTTAGATTCAAATTTGTAAGATTTATGGTCGCATATAGGAGAATTTTGGAATGTTGTAATTCTAAACATGTTATATCAAGCTTGTGAGCCAAATCTGTAAGCCTAGATGTTTCCAACCATTGTAACTCAAATTTTTGTTAATGAGAATATTTGTATCTATATTTTCCTCCATATTTTGTGTTGCTTCTATTGTGTTACTCTTGCTGCATTGTTCAAATTATTCTCTTTGAGGACCGTCCTATCATGGTTGTGCCACATTCTCTCCCTCCCACCCTAACTAGATAACTCTCTCTCTCTCATAGGTCTCTCCCACTCCCTCTCTCTCTCTCTCAGGTCTCTCCAATTCCCTCTCCCACTCTCTCTCAAGTCTCTCCTATTCTTTCTCTCTCTCACACACACACATGTTAGTGTAATTAATATTTAATTACACTTGCATAACTTTACTTACGTATATTTTAATTCCTAGGTTAATTATTTTCATCCTTATCTTGTTGAGCTATCTTGTTGCTCAAGATAAGATTAGGGTTATGAATAATTTTCTTTTATAAATTAAATCATTCTCATGTAATTATGAATTTCTAAATAATATTATTTGCACATCTTTTTGCAATAGCTTTGCTTTTTCTGATTTTCTCTTATGTGGAAGGTTTTTTTGTTTGCATGTCTGATCTTGGTTTCTTACATGGTATTAGATCCTTGATTTGTAGCCCCTTCTCATATTCTAGAGAAAATCATTGTAGACTTTCAGGATTCCTTGAGGGTTTCATTTCTGGAGTTCATTTATGAAGCATCTTCGATAAGATCAGGGTTTTATATTGGATTCAAAGCACTGGAAAAAGTTAGGATTGGCTTTTATTTTGCAAATTTTGGTAATCGTTTGTGAAATCTATGAGGGTTTCAAGCTCAGAGATTTTTTGCAAGCTCTGGGGGTAGCCAATTTTTCAAAGCATTTTGGGCACAAATGGAGGTCACCATTGCTTTCACACTAGAAAAAAACCCTAAGATTTCCCTTCATTTTGTCAATTTTGGTGTAGTTGTTCTGGGAGGAAAAAAAAAATTGTGAGGGAGGTCGTACAACCTCCCTAGCATGCGTTACGATGCACTCTTTTTGAAATTTTTTTATAAAAAAATTGATTTTTTTTAGAAAACTTTTTGTTGCCTATATAGAAGATAGTCATGCCACCCAAGCGCCAAACAACGGCCACTAGGAGTGGCGGCCAATAGGCATCACCCGCCCATCCACCACCGACCTACGCTCAGCCCCTGCGAGCCCTATCTGCAAAGGTCGAGGTCACATGGGGGACCAGGGCTATGTGCCCAGCCCTCGGTCGCCCTCCCAGCTCCCTGTGTAGTCCTATGGAGAACTAGGAGCTCCACCCCCAACACCTACCTGCTAGCCCCTAGTCACGCACAAGACCAAGGGCCAAATTTTTTTTAGCCCATGGGCTACTTGCAGGCCTTATTGGGCCTTTTGGAGCAACTTTCACTACATAGGGTGTATTTTTTGCATACTATGTCCATTTTTTGCAAACGAGATAACGCTGGAAAGTTGATTTTGACAGTGATCCAATGGTGATGGTGGTTTTAGCAAATTTTTCTCCAGTTTTATTTTGTGGGTCCTTGAACTCATGAATTTTTTTTTTGCTTTGTAGGGCATATCTTTTGATTTTCTTCTCCATTTTTAGCCATTCTTGTGGCATTGGAAAGCTGGTTCGGTCCTCTACATAGATTTGAGGTATATTTTTATTTTCTATTTATGTATGTTTAGAATTATCTTCTTTTACAATCGTTGGGCTATTGTAATAAATGAACTGAGATAAAGTTCCATTAGGTGTTTTCTTGAATAATAATATGATTAGAGTGTGCATGCACTTTGATCTCCATCTTGTTTTGATGACAACTAGCATGGGTTATATCTAGTTTCTTAGTTTCTTTTGGCCACATCTTGTTTTAGCTTGACACATATTAGATTCATATCAGTTCACACTTAAGATTGAGAGCCTATGGTTATTGATCTGCATTGGTTTAGATCCATCGTAGTTGAGGGCCATGTTTTTATGGTTAATGTTCGAGAGTCTTTATCATACATGTTCCCATGGAAGATTTTTACTCTCAGTTTGGCATAGGAATTGGGATACATGGTTTCCATATTGTATCATCATACCATCTACTATTGCTTCACAACTTCCAAGGTTGTTCTAGTTTGTGAGTTTTCTAGTGTTTTGTGGCATCGGGTCTATTGTCGCATTATTATGATTCCACTTGAGTCCTTCAGTGACTCTCATTTGGTTTCTTGTAGACAAAATTATCTTCCCTTGCTTGTCGGATTATGGTTCCAGTGTTACTCCATAGTGTTCTTCCAGTGCCTCTTTGCAACAGTCATCTCATTGTATGGGGGTTTTGTTCCACTGGGCTTTCCTTCTCTACCTCATTATTGCATTTGTACATGGGTACCTGATCAGGCCTTATTGTCAGGACCCATTCATTCTTTCTTGCATTCATCTTAGTTTTAGGTGCATGCTTTTTTAGTCTCCCTAAGTTGCACTTATGGGGGGGTGTTAGTGTAATTAACATTTAATTACACTTGCATTATAACTTTTCTTAGGTATATATTAATTCCTAGGTTAATTATTTTCATCCTTATCTTGTTGAGTTATCTTGTTGCTCAAGATAAGATTAGGGTTATGCATACTTTTCTTTTATAAAGAAAATCATTCTCATGTAATTATGAATTCCTGAATAATAATATTTTGCACATCTTCTTGCAATAGCTTTTCTTTTTCTGATTATCTCTTCTGTGGAAGGTTTTTTGGTTTGCATGTCTGATCTTGATTTTTCTCTCTCACACACATAGGTCCCTCTATCCCTCCCAACCTCTCTCTCTCTTGGTTCTCTCACTCACTCTATCCCTCCCACTCTACCTAGAAATCTCTCTCTCATTCTCTCTCTTAGGTTTTTCCCTCTCTCTCCCTCTATCCCTCCTACCCTCTCCCTCTCTTGGGTCTCTCACTCACTCTATCCCTCCCACACTACCTAGACAACTTTTATTCCCTCTCTCTCCCTCTTAGGTCTCTCTCTCCCTCATAGGCCTCTCTCTCTCTCATAGGCCTCTCTCTCTCTCTCTAGTCTCTCCCACTCCTCTCTCTCTCAGGTCTCTCCCACTCCCTCTCTCTCCCACTTTGTTTCTCTCACAGCTCTCTCCCTCCCTCTATCTCTCACTCCCCCTCTCTCTATCTCACTATATATATTAAAATGTAGTATATATAATATATACTATGTATAGTATATAATATATAATATATTAGTATATAGCTTATATTAGTATATTATATATATTATGTATTATAAATAATACAGGTAATGAATATTTGTTACAAATGGATATCCATTTTTTCTAAAAAAATGGATAAGCTCAGGATTTGGTTCAAAATTTCCATACCTAGAAACTCAACTGAAAAAATGTGTTTACAAAATTTCCTTAGTTTTCTAAAGTTCGTCCTTATGGTTGATGACTTTTTTTATTTGAATTTGATGAAACAAAAAGGGTTTATTGAAAAAAAATTCATGTTTCCACCAATATAGTATATTATTTTAAACTATAAAGAAAATATGGTGGGGGGATTTTCCCACTATTCTCCTTCTGTCATTCAGTAATGTCCTAGGAGTCCAAATTGGATTCACTATCAACCTTAAAGATGAGTCAATTCTCAACAAGGAAGACCTAGGAGGGGTTTCTTTAAGCTTTGAGGGGTTTACCACCAAGCAAAAGATTGGAAAAGATAAGTTAACATTCAACTCACAAAACCTAGTAATGCAAGCTAAATGATGGATGCAAATAATGAAATTAACATAAAGTTATTATGTATGTATCTAGGAAGTCTGGAAATGTGATGAGGATTTAGGAAATTAAAAAATGTTAACATATGCTAGGGAGGACTAAGGTCCTCCCTTACTGTTATCTTAGTCCCGCTATATTTTATGGAGTAGATGTAAAATCTTTGGATGCTGGAATAGGATTCAAAAGAATCTCTGCAAAATTCCCTTGGGAGGACTAAGACGTCCTTGCTTCTGACTTAGTCCCACTTTGAATTTTTGAAATCTCTAAGTGCGGTCCGGAGGTTCAAGGTTTGCATTTGAACTTTCAAAACAAAGGAAATTTGATTGATTGTTTATGGGCGTTTTCCTCGGTCAAACATCTTGTTTGGTAATTAAACCTTGATGAAAATGCATAGATCTAAAAGGAGAAATGTGTGTGTTCCCTAATATTAAGTGTGTCTAAGATTATGCAAGCTAGAACATGGAGAAACCCTATTCAAATGTGTTAGAATAGAATTCATAAGATGAAAATGAAAATGACCTACAAAGGAGATCTCTAATCACCCTAATAAGTCATAAAGATGAAGTGTACCTTCCTTAGGAATAAAATAGAATAGTAATGGAAGATGGAATCAATCAAGGAAAAAGTCCTTAGGCTTGGAAGTATGGCTAGTTGCATCTCCAACCTAGAATTTCTCATGATCCCTCATAGGAATCAATCATTGGTCTTTGGAAATGCTAGATCTTGACCTGGAAATGGACTTGAAAGCCCTACAAACACACAATAGAAGGATGCTACAAGACTTCAATTTCTTGCTTCTTGAAACTCTCCTTCTTGCATACTTCTTCTCTCCTCAAAACACCAACTTCAAAACTTAGGTGAAAATGGGTGTGAATCTTACTTTTATAGGCATTCCTATCTAATAACCTAATTATTAGATCCCAAAGGCTGACAAAATGTCAAATTAATTCAAATATTTTCATTTCCTACACTTAATTTTCGAAAATAAAGCCCTCGGGACTAAGACACCCTATGTGGCATCTTGGTCCCACAAGACTTATTTTGTAAATTTGAAAGGTGGTTTACCAAGATTAATGATTGTTTATGGATATTGGTCAAGTTTACAATTGAAATATGGCTCGAGATGCACCAAAAGGGGTCATAGGGCCCATAATAAGTGACCTAAATGGAATTCAATGCAAGGGGTGCTAAGAAAGGTCCAAATTAAGCATGAAAAAGTAAAGGGATGCATTTTTCTATACTACAAATTTATTTTGAATTTAATAGATAATATTATTGATTGTCTACATACATTATGACTAAAGTCCTAATTGATAGGCTGATTGAAAAACTCCTATAATTTTCAAAATATTTCACATTTTTTGAATCTAAAAGATGTGTCACATTCTATGCTTCACATACTATAGGATAAAAAAATTGAATTTCATAAATTTTTGACCAAGTTATGGTGGCCAGTTAAACATGTTTAAATAATTTTGAAATGTTCTAATAAAAAAATAGCTATTTATTTACATTAAAAAAATTACCAAAAAAATGTGGCACATACGTGCATGTGTCCTTTGTGTATATTAAAAGTTTAAGAAAAAATATTTTTTTTTTTTTTTGTACTTAGGTTGGTCATACATACACCTGCTTTTTTATCATTTCTTGAAAAATTTAGTACTACTACATTGAAATTTCAAATTTTCACAATATAGGTTTACTTTTTTTCTAAAAAAGGACTAGTATCCTAGAAACTACATTTAGTTTGCTACAAATTTTTTTCAAATTATGTTAATAAACTATTCAAATTTTTATGAAAAGTTTCCTAACTCTATTTTTTGAATTTTCATTTCCACTTAGGGGCCTAGTTTCAACCCCCATGATCCTACATTGACCCTTAATAGCTTTTTAGTGTAGGAAAATGCATAACCTTGCATTTTCACAGCTTTTTGGGCCCACCTTGCTTTATTTATCCTTATTTATGTCTTAATTGGTCCTATTTTGTATCCACAAGCCCTATGAATTATATCTTTTTCTGGCTAATCTTGACATTCTGCAATGCATAAATGATAATTTACTGATTCTATCTGAGTGTCCCTGATTTTTGGGTTGGGAATAAAACACCACCTAGGGAATCTTTGTCCCCCAAAGGTTTTGGGACCCTGATTTTGAGAGCACCTAAATAGGTCGCTTTTTGGATTATGTGCCCCGAGTTTCATTCCTCGTGACTATGATGCCACCTGGGGAATCTTAGTTCCCCTTGAGGTATTTTCAGGATTTAATTTCAAATTCTAGTGGGATTTAGTCTCCTTTAATTAATGAATTCATATGTCAGATTGGTGTGGTGTAATTTTGGGATATTAAGCATAGATAAGTATAAATACAAGGTTCCTTCTCTCATTTTCTCCTAACAAGCAATCTACACATCCAAGCATTCAAGTATTCAAGAGCATTCAAGAGAAATTCATCAAGATTCAAGCATCATATCAAAGATCCTCTTGCATCATGTGTGTTTTTTGTGCTAACATTTTTGATGTAGGGTTTTGATTCAAGGAAGCAATTCACATCCATATCTATCAAGCCTTTCTTTGATTCAAGATCCATATCCATTGTAGCCATTTCAAACAAGTTTTCAGAATTTATAACAAGGGTTTGGTGATATGTAGCATTGCATGTTGTTCATTCATCATTCCTTCATGTCATTTCAAGGTTTAATTACCAACAAGGGGTTTGAACAAAGAAAACCCCAATTGACTAACAATAAAAAAAAAAAACCCTCTTGCATGTTTGTGATTGTGAATTTAGGTTGAAGACTTGAAGATCATTTGAAGTTCAAAGTTGCAAAGTTGCAAAGTTGCATTGCAAAGGTGCCATCTTCACATAAAATTGCATATAGGCTAAACCCATAAGTTTTAGAACCAAAGATCAGAGAAGAAGGAAGTGCAAACATCAAGCCTCAGGACCACATACTGAGATTTTAGAAATTCTAGACAAGACTAAGTCACCACCTAGGGTGTCTTAGTCCTCTTGAAGATATTTTTTAGAAATTATTCTAGATCCAATTTCGACATCTAAAGATTTTGCATATGCCCCAAAAAATAGCAGCAGGACTAAGACAACAATAAGGGCATCTTTTTCCTCCATAGCTCATTTTGATAGTTTCTTTACATTTCCAGAATCCTCATCACATTTCTAGACATCCCAGGTACACATATCCTAACTTGTAAAATTTCATCATTTGTGTCCTTCATTTAGCTTATATTATTAGGTTTTATAGGTTGAATTCTTATGTCTTTTCCAAGCATTTTTTTGGTGGTGAACCCCTAAAATCTTAAATAACCCCTTCCTAGGTCTTCGTTGTTGAGAATTCACTCACCTTGTGAGGTTGATAGTCAATCCAATTAGGACTCCTAGGACATTATTGGTTGATAGTTGGAAAAAGGTGATATTCTACACCATTTTTCACCTAATCATTTTGGTGAACATGGTCATTTTTTAGCATTCATTTTCTTATTTGGAGTTCATTAAATTCCTAGATCTAGATTGCATTCATTTTTGCATGCTTGTATTAGTGAAATTGCTTCTAGGGTTTCTCATATTTGGATTAGTGAAAGTGCATATAGGTTTCGTATTTTTTTTTCTTGCATTGTTTCAATTCATTCAAAAACTGAAAAGAGCATTGTTAATCATCTTAATTGCAATTAGAAATATTCTTATTGCATTCAAAATTGAAAAAAAAATTGCATTCAATTTCGTACTACTAGTTACTTCTCCTTGCATTCATTGGCATAGTTTTTTGTTTCTAAACATTAGCATCCTGAATAAACAATCTGTGAACACTGTAGACAATCCAATTTTTTTTTTCTAAGAAAAAAATCTACTAGGACTAAAATTCCCTTCCTGGAATCTTAGTTCCTCTTAGGGTTTCTGGCTCAGAATCCTCTCTTTGTTGTTTGTTTTTTGTTTTAGTGCCTAGAACTTCAAAAATTCACCAATAGGACCAAGACACCCTTACTGGCATCTTAGTCTATGTTGAATTTGAATTTTTAGGTTTTAGGGTTTAAAATTGCTTTTATGTGCTTTTTTGGCTACCTTCAATTTTTTGTTTCAGTTTGTAGAATTGTTGTTGTTCCAATTTCTTTCATTTCAAGTATAATTGCAAGCATAACATATTGTGTTCATTGCACTTTCTTTGGTTTATCCCTAGTATGAGTTGTAGTACTTGGTGTTCTACTGCTAATATTGTGGTTGGATGAAGTGTGAGACTCATGGCATCTCGTGATAAAATACTTGTAGTTGATCTTGGGTTATCAAGCTCTCTTACTTCTGGTGGTGGTATCATTCACTAGGTCTAGACCATACCTTTGATACCTCTTTGGTATTCCAAGTGTTCAAAAAATGGTTGATCATATCCCTCAAGAAAACATAATTAAAATGCATGAAGACTTAGCTTATTTACAAGATAGCATGGGTATTGAAAACATTTCCAACACTATTATACCTACCATAGATAGTATTCACCACATGATGGAAAGTGATGGACTAGAAGTTGTGCATAACATAGCTCACATCTTTGGAAAACATCTTCCTTCCACCAATAATGGTGCTCAAGCTTCAAATAAATTGCAAAGACAAGGAGGAAATAAACTCCTCCCCCCTCAACTATAACATACATTCCAACCTATACCAATCCTAAAGTAACCAAAATGATGCAACCAACTAGCAATATCCTTCCTACCTCAAACATTTCCATTAGTTCTCCTTATACTTATGTGGCATCTAATCTTATATCTCCTCCCATAAGCAATTCATTCACTGGTCCTTCCAACACATACACACCCCCGCCATATTCACCTCCTTTGCAAACCACAAGAAATGATCCTATCATTAACCACCTTTTACAAATCCTTCCATCCATTCAATGCCAAGTTTCCACCATAATTCAAAATCAAAATGGTCCACCTTCATTTTATGTCAAAATCAACCCACTATCCTTGGAGATATTGAGAACTCTAGTGCCACAACGTATAGAGATCCCTAAATTTGAGAAATATGGAGGAAAGGGAGATCCTACTAATCATGTTAATGCCTTTACTACCTTGTGTAGTGACTTTATCCTCAAGGAAAAACTTTTGGCTAAACTTTTTCCCCAATCCTTGAAAGATTTTTCCTTGGACTAGTTTTTTGCATTACCAAATAATTCAATTCGTTCATTCAATGAACTTGTTGAATCCTTTATTAACCATTTCCAAGTGCATACGGTTCTTGAAATGACATTAGTTGATTTAATGAGATGTAAGAAAAATGAGGGTGAAAAAGTCATTGACTTTATTTCACACTACCAATCTCTTTATTCCCAAATCAGTATGAAGATTCCTGATTCTCACCTTCAAAAGATCTTCATAGAAAATTTACAAAGTAAGATAAGAGACAAGCTCACTGTGATTAGGAATTTCAGATTTTTAAGATTAAAGATACTAAACCAATTAAACTAAAACCCCAACCAAGAAATGAAGAACAAATAAATATGAAAACATAAATAATGCAACAAAGTTACCCAAAGCCTTCATATCATCAATGCTTAACCTCCATTTCCCTTCTCCACTTTGCTACAAAAGATATAAATACCCTTAGAATTATCTATATGCACTTAACAAGCCTATGACTAAGACAAAGAAAAATATTGAAGGATTTAATCTCACTAACATTATAGCATATTAAATCTAGATAGTCAAAATAATGAATGACAAAGGCATTTATAGAGAGACACATGGAAAATGGACAGACGAGATTAGAAGACTTTATTTTGATGAATGGCTACAACTAATCAAGACGGGATAGGATAAGATTGTAAGTGAAGGAGAAAGAGGAAACTAAATGATTATTCAATAAAATAAAGTAGTTCAAAGAGGAAAATAGCCTTTTGAAATAATGGAAACATTATCTCATTGCAAGAGAAAAAAGTGAGTTATCTTTTTTATTAAAGAAATTTAATTCAAAAAGGTGAGCAAAAAGGCAAGTCATTTAATTAAATAAAAATTTAATTAATTTGTGTTAGAAGAGGCTAAAATGCATAATTAAATAGTTGTCATAATTATTTAATTATAGTAGAAAATGATAGATAATTAAATAAATATAGATTTATTTAATTATAGAGGTCGAAGATATTAGTGACATGATTAAATAAATAATAATTTATTTAATCAATCAAAAGAATAGATAGAAGGATAAAATGAATTAATTAAATAATTGAGATTATTTAATTAATAGAAGAATTTACAACATTAGATAATAATTAAATAATTAAGATTATTTAATTATCAAGAATGATGAAGGGGATTTAATTAATTCATAGGCCTGGTGGTAGTTTCTAGGTGTCTACATTTTGTCCCTCTTTAATACACTAAAGTTTATCGCATTGTGTCAAAGAAAAAGATATGCCCTAGTGATTAGAAGAATGAGGAATGATGATGAGGAGGTAGTGGTATGCTCCCTTGAGAGGATGGGTGGGTTCAAAGAACACAAGTGTTCTCTCAAAATTGATGAGAGGATTTGAAGAGGAATCACAAGAGCATAGATAAAAGTAGTGAAGGATGAGGAAGATGCAAAATAGAAGAAATGTTAGAATGGAAAAGATAAATGTTAGCATGAAAAAGATGGATGTTAGCATAGAAGACATGGATGTTGAGATAGTGCTAATTGAGATAATGTATAGATATATATTTCGCTATGCAAGGATTTTTCACTTAATCATCATTCGGTTGTCAAATATGACAAATGGACAACAAACACCATAGTATGATATAGATCGAAGTGTGCAAGGTCATCCATCTGTAAAACAAATAGTCACAGACAAGGAATTTCCTAACTCATACTAAGGGAAAAGTTTCTCCATTCTTTTTGTCAAGACAAAATGCAGACAACAATCAAATAAAAGATGAGTCATGAGACATCATCACTCCTATAAATCCTCCGTAGGACATCATCAAGGTGGATAGTAACATGACCAAAGTAAATCAAAAAGATAAGAAAAAATAAACCAACAAGATCAATAACCAAGAATATTGTTTGCCAATAAATTTGTGCTAGTGTGTCAAGGGATGAAGTGAGTGATGGGTGGACTATTTTTGACAAGGCCTAGTTTTAGAAGAAGCAACATGTCGTATAAGACATCAAGTCTAGTTTCGATCATGCAAATACTAGTATAAGTCAAATGAAAAATTGTGATAGTGATAAGGTCTGGTTTCAGGAAGGACATACCATATTTACGACCATCAGTTTTGATCAATTTGACTAGTTTGATTGATTTGACAAATGACTGATTTGACTTGGAGACTTGTTGGCTTGCTTGTCTTGTTAATTCAAGATTTGTGTTTGAAATGAAGATAATTATGTATTTTCTAAGTTGAACATGTCTGATTTATTTTGAATGACCCAACGAACCCTAAAGACTAACCTCGGGGCCTTAGGGGCTCATCAACAGATGGCCTTGCCTACATAGCAATGTGCAAAAGCCTCATAGTTTGACATGACCCTTGAATTTTTTTCAACAACAATGGACCAAATCATGATTTTATTTGACAATACCTAAAGACTGACCTAATGCCTCAAGGGAACATTGACAGATGGCCTTGCCTACATCTAGTCATAGAGGTAATGTAGTTCGATAATGACAAAGACTAACATGACTGATCGTGACTCTATTTTTGGGATTTTTGAGCATTTTTTGAATGTTTTTTGGTTTTGACATGTTTTGATTTTGAAGTTTTACAATTTTTTTGAATTTTTTCAAGAAATTTTATGATTTTTTGTATTTTTTCATGACTTTTCTGATTTTTAGGTCTTTTTGAAATGTTTTGATTTTGTTTTTTCTTTTCGGAATGTTGTGAATTTTTTTTTTGGATTTTTGTGAATATTCTTTTGTTTTGTCTTTTTGATGTTTTATGAGGATCATGACAAATGCATGTGAATGATGCCTACAAGAAAGCGAGCAAGCATGTGCAAGAATCCTAAGACAAACATGATCTTGTGTCTAGCGAAGTTGAATACCAATTGACAGGTGATGATGATGATGACGATGTTGTTTGACATGGGAAGGACACATCCCAAAACAAGATGAGGATGACAATAATGTGACTAAGGATCAATTTTTGTAGCAAGGCTAGGAAGAAAGCCAATGAATTTTTTGGATGATGTACGAGGTTGCATAACAAGATTGTATGGATTAGGCTTATTGCATTTGGAATCTTCTTTGGGACTAGATGGGATGATGAAGGGATGTTGGACTATTGATAAGGGAAACCAAGATAAGAAATAGGCATGAAAGGATGATAGGTAGCTTTCGTAAAATATAGGAGACATGAGGCTGGAAAAATTATCATTTGGTCTCCAAGGACAATGTCACATTGGGATAATGATACCATGAAATTAATGACATGATATTTCATGGATAGTACATAACCAAGGGATATACATGTCAAGAGCTTTTCCAAAGCATGATTTATGTTTGTACACTATTCCTTATCAAGATCAAAGTAGGTGGGAAAATTGACATGAATGATAGAGCTTGGATGGATAGATAGAAATGCCATAAGAAAGGCATGGGAGATGAGACGACTTGCCCCCAAATGTAGTGGACCACATAGATAATTGCTTTTACACATGATGCTTGTTTGCTAGGTTTTCATCATGGTACTTATCCAAAGCGCCATAAGAATGGTTTTCACTATTGGATGAATTTTTTTCTTTACTTTTTTTTTTTTTTAGGACCCTTTTTCTCATTTTTTTGTATTTTTGATATTTCATAATGGCCTTGATGCTCTAGATGATCACTGATTGTTTTGAATCTTTCAATGGTGTTGATGTAGAGATCAGTGCCATGATATGCCAATAATGACCTTTATGAAGTAGTTTCCTTGTTAGGATCATAGCACTTGCATACAACTTATTGATGTCCTTGTGATCCTTTCTGATACTAGGGTTGGCCTTATCAGAATACACACCTCGCGATAGAGTGCCATGAGAGTCCTTATGATAGAGAGTTGCTGCCAAGATGCGACGGATTTGTGACATAGGATTTTTAGACTTTAGGTGAGAGGTAGGAGTATGATGGATAATGTTAGATGTTGGAGGATTGTTTTGACATTTGGATGGATCACTTTTTATTTTCCAAACTTGGGGTGTTGGATGGCAAAGTTTGAAATTTTTATTGGGATAGCGTTTGGAACCAACACTTATATATTCCTTGCTTGATGACCATTTTGAAGGAGGTGGACATTTATTATATGTGGTAGTCCTCTTTCCTTGTGGCTCCACATTTTGTTTGACTTTTACTTTTGAACTATTTTCTTTGCTTGATCCATTTTTCTTTGGGATGCATTTTAGCTTTATTTTTCCACTTGGATTTTTGATTGATTCAATGGCCTTTGACATTTGATTTTTAACTTTGGATTTGTAATAATTTTATTTTCGTTAGTTCCAAACAGAAGGTGTATTCATGTTGGAATGACAGTTTATGGTGTGGATGGAAGGAGTGTTGGAAGCAGGCTTATGACAAGGACTACTCATGGCCTCCATTTTGATGTTTGTATTGGATAAAGTTTCCCCCAATATCGAGGAGGTCCCACTAACATTATTTGATTCTCTGACTTGAGAATAGCCAAGACCTTCATGTCTAGGATTTTTATAAAACTATACTGGTTCTAGCATTCCTTGCTCGTGTAGGCCTAGTCCTTTTCCTTGATATTGTATGCTCTGATAGATTCTATTTGCAATGTGGTTAGTTTTTATTTAAAGCAAGATGCTAACTCATCATTCTATATGTGGAAACTATTACTTCATATTTTCTCATCAACAATAAAACCTACTCTAACAAAGATAAATGATCCTAGTTGATAATATGTTGTAACATTTTGACTGATATCTTTGGTTTGATTTTGTGAAACATTAGATTCTGATAGTTCTTCAAAAGATATTGTTTCTTCCAATTCAATGTAGAAACCTTCCTTATTGTCATTATCATAAGTTCCAATGAATTCAACTATAGCTTGATCATTTTCAAATATGTATAAAGTAGACTCTCGTTCTAGAGGAAGATCATCTATGTGTCCAAAGGAGGCAAGTGTCTCATTTTGGGAAATGGATGCATTTGGAGTTTGGGTAGGATCAACCTCAAATGTGTGGTCATGAATAGCATAAAGTTCAATGAGTGGATTTTTTTGGGTTTCTTGATCAATGGTAGTGTCTTGGTCAAAGATGGGATTGTCTTGGATGACATGACTAGGAAGGGAATCTTTGTCAAGGATAGGTGTATTTTGGATATGCTATGATTATCTAGAAGGACTTTCTAGAATGGATTTAAGGATGGGGTCATGGGATGGACTACCTTGATCTTGACATGAAGCTGAAGTTAAAATGTCATACCTTGGGTTTTCCTCTTGACGTATATCCTCAAGTGTACATAATGGAATGTGAATTTGGACAAGGATATGACTAAATGTATCTTGTGATGGACAGAATATGAATGGATTAGTGGATGAGGGACTAGGATAGGATCTTTAGGTTTGGAATGGACTAGTGAAATGTCAGTTTCCCTTATCAAGGTCAAAATAGGGATTAATAATGGGTGTTTGTTGTGGATTAATGGCATGGATTGTGCTATGGAACTCTTGATAGTGAGGGTAGATGGATGGATGACTAGGAATTATAGATTGTTGGTAGGAAGCGTATTGGTAGGGTGGGTGCATGAAGATGGGCAGCAATTTTGTGGCCACTTTTTAAAAAAATTTGAAAACTCATAATGCAAGTACATTATGACATGTTAGAAGCAAAAAAAGAGGTTGAATTCATTTTCATTTCTGACTGTTTTTCTCTTCTTTCCCATGGCCAAAAGCACCAAAATTTCACACTCATGTTCTAGGAGGAGGTTTTTTGTAAAACTATTCATCAACACTTGTTGATTCATCACCAAGATGTTGCCATGTCAATGAGGATGTCAAAGAGGTAAGGATTTCTTTTTTATTTGTTAGTTTTAGGGTATGTGCAGGATCATGATGGGCCAAAAAGTGGCACTATGATGGGTATGTGGTTGATGACTATTTTTTTACCCAAAATTGATGAAATAAAAAGGGTTTTTAAAGGATATTCTCAACTTTCCACCGATGTAAATTATACTTTACTTTGAATTTAATAAGTAATTATTATTCATTTTCTATTCAAATTATGACTAAATTCTTGATTGATAGGTTGATTGAAAAATATCTATAGCTTTCAAACGGTATCACATTCTTTTAATCCAAAAATTGTGTCACATTCTATGCTTCACATACTATAGGATTAAAAAAAGAATTATTGAATTTTATGAAGTTTTGACCAAGTTAAGGTGGTCAGACATACGAGTTTTTATATTTTTTAAAAATTTGTAATAAAAAATCATAATTAATTATTTACTTGGAAAAAAATTACAAAAAAATATGCATCACATCGGGGAATGAGTCCTCTACTTATATCTAAAATCTTATAAAAAAATATTATCATTTTATTGTGGTTAGGGTGGCTGACAGACACCTACTTCTTTTTTCCCAAATTTAAGTACCCGCATTGAAATTTCAAATTTTCACCAAATAGATTTTTTCTTTTTAAAAAAAACCTAGTAGTTTAGAAACTAAATTCAATTTTCTACATATTCTATTCTTACATATTTTTGAAATAATATAGATAAGTTATTCAAATTTTTACATCAATTTTCCTAACTCTAATTTTTCTAAATTTTTTGCCACTTAAGGGCCTATTTTTTCCATGATGATCCTGCACATACCCTTTAGGTTGTATTTGATATTTATTTTTTGAATTTGTAGGAGATTTTAATCAACCTAGAAACCCTCATCAAAATCCATAGCAAGAACAAAATACTCAACAACAAAATCCTCAACCATAACAACAACCTCTTCCATCAATTCCTCAATACCCTCTTAGCACTCAACAAAATTTAATGGTGAAATTGAGAACAATAAAAAAAATTTGAGGATTTAATCGGGAGGTTGAACAATCCAAATGGTTCAACTATGGAAAGAATGACCCTGTCAACTTCACTGCAAGATATATTAAAAAATGTAGATTCAATTAGCAAACAATTAACTGGTTGGAAGGATAGGAGGTAGGTGGCTAGGGATTTTTACCAAGATAAATTATCATATAAAGATGTTAAAGATTTAAAAATTAAAAAAGGTGATTTGTGTGCATTATTCATTGACCCACGGTGAAATAAAAATATCTCAATCAATGTTAAGAGGTTTCCTATTCATTGGTGCCACCACCAAGAGATTAGGAAATATTTTTGGGATAGGTGGTACATGGTTTTTGATGACCCACCATGCAACAATTGTGAAGTCCCGTAGTATTTCCTTAAGAAACTATATGTTGAGTTCTTCAAAAAATCCCCAAATTATTTTGATATGAGGGACTTATAGGGGAGAGGTGGCAGGTCAACACAAGATAGACTCAGTGTATAGTTGGATCCTACATGGAAAGAGAGACAAAATCTCACTAGGCCGCCTCATGAGCACATTGTCATCCCTTTTATCATGAAGGAGAGTGCCAACATAGAGACTCTACAAGCCATCAACTATTTGACACAAAGTGCCATCCAGCATGCTATCCCTCTTGTACAATGCCATCTAGGGGAGTCTTTGACAAGTGGGCTTTGATCCCATGTGTGTCAATCTTGCAAGGCGACTTGTTCATATAACCCCACTGAAACTTAGGAGGTTGTTGTGCAGGATCTGTCTATAGTTATGAGGATGGAGAGGGTAGCTGAAATTTTGCATGACGTGTATGGCATTGATATTCAGGTAAAAGTTAGCAGTACATTGAATTTAATTTCTTAAATTTCAATTTTGAAATACAAGATTAACTAATTTAGTTTTATGATTTTAATAAACTTGCAAGTCACAGTGTTGATACTGGATACACTGGCCCTACACCTACTTATTTCTCCAATACACCTATTGGTGGGGTATGTAACTAGTAAAAATTTATAAATTTATTACATGTTAATAGCATTGTCTTAGGAATGGTATTTTATTATGTAATTTTGGATGTTAAATAGGCTAATATTGGAGGTTTCAAGGGAACACCTCCTGGTGCCAGTGGATTTAGTCAATTTTTCATGCAGGAAATATAATAAAGAGCTTAACTAATGAATTGCACTTAATAGATTTCTATATTTTATATTCATATCGTTGATTATGTTGCATTGCACATCATTCAAACTCAAATAATTACTTCACATTCCATAACTAATAACTAGATGTTGATAGATGACAAAATCTCAACTACAATATAGTTTTTTAGAAATTCAACATAAGTAGTGATGCAATTACTTCACATAGCATAAGTAATAAGACTAGGAGAAACTTCAAATTGCATTTGCTTGTCATGGCATTCCATGAGACCACATTTTACTGGGGCATATTTTCAAATAGTTCACTACCTTATCTATGCTCCAAACTAGGCACCCATTATGGCCTACTCTCACATATCTAAAACTCACTTGCAACTCTTTTGGAGCAATTGTCCCAATCTAGCTTTTAACGCTGAATTAGGCCATAATTAGGCCTCTTTTTCAAAGAGACACCTCTCCAAACACACAAACAACACTTGAAACATCCAAAAAATCAAAATAAAGCCAAGAAAACCTTAGATTATTCAACTTTCAGGTCTCCTTTCATTCATTCAAACCCCTTTTCATAAAACCCTCACTTTCCTTGCAATCAAATAGGGATTATTGAAACTCTTATTCCTTGACCTCTCACAAGATTATAATCACTTCAATCAGGCTTATTTATGCCTATACATGTTCATTCCATCCTCAAATAGTTCTGCCCCAAAGTTCTACATACACTTCCCTCACAAAATCACTCTTTTTCACTAGTTTTCACCCTCTTTCACCTAGGGTTTCTCACTTATTCACTTCTCTAAGCACTTACAACCTTTCAAATATTCTAAACACCCTCCAATTCACCTTCTCTTAGAGTTTTCAAGGGATTCTATCCACTTCTAAATCCTTTTCCTCTTTTCACTCACTCTAGCCTTGTTTAAAAGGCACCAAAATTGGTTTTTCACTAGGGTAGCGAGGAGAAATCACACAAAAAATTCACCAAACCAATTCATTTCCTTCTACACATACTCATACTTCATACCGGTCTATTCCACCAAGAAAAAATTGCTACAAAAATGTGGAATGGACTTTTTAGTTCATTTGGGCAATCAAACCCTTAGCCCTTTTTTTCTGACCGCCTAGAGAAATTAGGCCACCAAAAGCTTGAAACTCAACATAAAACACTTAGATTATTTTTAAATTTATTCCAACACCTAAATACTTCAATTCACACACCTTACATATGCACTACCACCTGTATGGAACCGTACACTAGCAGATGATGGAGGAAAACACATAAAATAGCAATATAATAATGATATCTTATTCCTTTTATCCTTCAAAATGCTTCAACAATAGCTAAAAATGATGAATCACATATTTTAAATAATTTCCTAATAATTCTAACTTCCTAAGAACCTAATATTTCCTCTACAACTACCTTGAGTCTTCACATTCCTCCACTCGGCACCTTTTTGCATTTTTACAACATTGATTGACAACTTTTGTTAAGATTTTGCAACTTTACAATTTATGCATCAAATGACTACCAAAGACCATTACAAAATAAAAAATGGCTATTTAAGCCTTTTTACATCATTAAAATACCTTTACAACCTTAAAATCCTAAATTTTCCTCATGGAGGCATCCTCTTGTAAAGGTGCACCTGCACCACTTTTTCAAACAGTTCACTGCCTTTTCTATGCTACTAGATTTTCAATACATGTCTACTAAAGAATTTTATCAAATAGTTAATTTCCTCACTACTATGGCTAAAAGCTTAAAAAAGGTGTTTTCCAACAAACTATGGATGATTTGAAAAAATCTATCAAAGCATAATAGTAAGCAATAACATAGACAAGGAAATTAATAGGTTGAAAAAATGCCTTGAAGAAATGCAGTCTCATGGTGATGGAATTCCATTCCATCACCATGAGATGGCATTTCTTCGAGGAATTTCTTCAAAAAAATCACCACCTTTTCTATGATACCACATTTTCCATACATGTGTAACACAACATTTTATGAAACTACTCACTTTCTTGCTGCTATGGCTAAAAGCCTAAAATAGGTGCTTTCCAACAAAATATGGATGCTTGGAAAGTATTTTATCAAAGCATAATAGTAAGAAATAATACCATAGATAAGGAAATGAACTATCTGAAAAAATGCCTGAAAGAAATGTGGTCTTATGGTGTTGGAATTCCATGATGTGCATTTGTTTGTAATGGCATTCCATCACCACAAGACCCCATTTCTTTGAGGAATTTGTTCAAATAGTTCACTTCCTTCTCTATGCCACCACAGTTATCGTACATGTCTATGAAAGCATTTTATCAAATGGTTCAATGGCTTGCTGTTATGGGTAAAAGCCTAAAAACATGTGCTTTCAAACAAGATATGGAAAATAGTAAGCATGATAGTAAAAAAAATATAGTTTAATAAGTACTCAAAATTTTGTTCATTATCTCATACATTATAAGTCATGACGTGGATCACTATTGTAGTTTTTGTGATTGAATAATTTTTTTTTTTATTTTTAGATGTTGCAAGTTGAAACACCTCTAAATGTGACAAGGGCAATGGATATTAGTGTTTTGTGTGCTATAGAATCCTCAATGGCTCTAACAGAGGAGGTATGCGGAAAATTACTAAATTTAAATTTACATTCGTTGTTATAGATGTTAGTTAGTGAAAAGTTAAACCATTATTGATTCATAGTTTAATTTCTATTTGGATGGATTATACAGGGCTTGAGCATGCCTCAGCATGGGTGTGTGAATATTTACCTTGTGGAGAGTGATCATGAGATGGTAGTAAGTGATTATTTTGTTAAATATATCATTTTTTATAATGTAATTTATATATATTAATGTCTTTACTTCTTATTGTAATAGTTAAAAATTCACCAAGAACTAAACACTAGGATCAGGAGGAGCACTCCTCGAGTGTAGCACAAATGAGTGACAAACCTATCACCATCTGATTGACAAGGAAAGGGAAAGAATTTATTTCCAGAGCATGGAGAGAAATTACTTTTGATTCTAGAGCCCTTTGTTGTACACCTACATGGCAGTTTTATACATATTTTGTATTAGATATATTTGAAATTGTATGCCTATATGGCAATCTCGTAAGCCTATATGGTTATTTTGTACCTATATTTTATATTTATATCAACATATATTGATGTATGCATACATGGCTATTTGGTTAATACAAATCTTTTTTATCGATGGTGTCAATATTTTCCTTATAAATTCATGGTTCAATAGATATGAGTTATGTGTATTCAAGTGTATACTTTACAACTTATGTGTGTACTTTGTCACTTACGTGTATTCCAATGTATACTTTGTGAATTATGTTTTTTCATGTGTATACCTTGTATTTTTATGCATATACTTTGTATTAATTTGTGTATACTACTTGTATTCGCATGTATACTTCAAGTCTTATGTTTTTTTAGTACTTGTGCTTCCCTTATTCACATGTACATGCTTTACTTATTCACATGTATACTTATTAATTGGTTAGCCTTAGCATTGATCATTGTTTTCCTTCATGGTTTGTCTTGAATATTAATTGATTGATGCTAAACAACTTTATGTAAAAGAAAAAAACATGTTTTCAATTGGTATTCCATGAAATGATTCAAAAAAATATTTCAAAAAGTATCCTTGATATTACAAAAATATGTGTGTTTATACACTTCAATTGTGCAGTCACCCTTTGGTTCTTTCAAAGAAAAATTTGCCTTTGCCACTATTACACTACATAGGTAAACCAAATTTTGTATTGTGGAGCTTTATTAAGCTACCACTCTCAAGACCAATGCAACAATGATACAAAATAATGTTTGATATTGCAAGAAGACATCAAAATGGCTAGTGTACTAAACAAATTCTTATTATTTCTAAAGAATGATGATAACTCTACTCAGTTGGCTTCTTTTTTCAAAATCATACAAATTTAACCTTGGCATCAATAGACTGTGTATATCAAGCTACCACAATTCAAGTTTCAACAATGAATATTTATCATGCATGTTTTAAATGATGTATTCAAGTTTATGGTGGTTTTTTTGTTTATATGATGTTATGTGATATTCTAATCCTAATTCATGCTTCTAGGCTGCATATATATATATATGTTCATTTTGGGTTTGTTAGTACAAAAAACATGTAAAAACAATATATATATATATATATATATATATATATATATATTATTTTTACATATTTTTTGTACTAACAAACCCAAAATGAACTGAACGCCCAAACCCATACCCAAACCTCATACAACCTCAAGAATCTTCCAACACACTTCATTCTACGTAAAAAAAGTTAATTGACCACCAAATTATGCTGTCCCCTGACTTTACCCACTTTTACTCCCTCAAACCTGTCTTTTTCATTGAAAACCCCTCTTTACCCAACTAGGGCATCATGCCATAATATACTTTTGACCTCCCCTGTGCTTGCAAACCTTTTGAACACATCAAATTCCACAAGCTCACTCTATTTCTAACCTATTCTAACTTATTCTCAAGCAATTTCTTCTTTTCACCTCCTCTAGCCTTGCTTTTAAGGCCTAAATTCAAAATTTTCAATAGGGGCAGTGTTAGCAATCTCTTCCAATGCCTTTAACAATGCTATTTTATTATTCCTACTCCTTATCCTATTTACATCAGGTCCATGTCACCAAGACACAACCTGGACAATAGGTGGAATGGCCTATTCCAACATATTACACTCAAACCCTTGTATGAGCAAGTTCGAAACTATTTCAAAAATCTACTTCTAAGTTGCTTGGAACTTATTAGAATTCCACAAGAATGGATTCTAATCAAAGCTAAAACCATTCTACAACATATTAAGATCATCTTAGAGCAAACTCCTCCTATACGGACTCATACACATGATGGAAATGAAGAAAATGCACTGAAATTAACAAAGAAACAGAGATATTTGATTGATATTCTCCTTCAAACTCTTCAACAACCATTAACTTTTATTTTTGAATGATCATACATTTTTTGTGTGGAAAACTCAGACTTCTCAACCGTAGTGTGTATGTTTTTGTTTTCGATTGTTTTGCATGCCATCATAAGGGATCAAGCCAATTGAAAATAGCTCGGAGCAATTTTGTGTGTTTGAGTGTGAAAGAGGACCATTCCTAGCATAAACGTATCTATTGGGACATGTTGGAGCAATTTTTTTGGTCACACGAATTGCAAAACGAAGGTTGCACCACTTTGCAACTTTACATTGCTTGCATTTGACAAGTTTTTTCCTTCAAGTTAAAATTAGACACCATAGGAAAATGACTCCGAGATAACAAAAATCAAGAGAGGTTATTGTAGAGGGGCCCAACAAAATCCTGTAGGCTCAGATGAAGTGTTTGTAAGTATCATAGTTTCTGAGTAATAGCCCATCAAAGATTGCTGCTCTTTTGCACTTTGGACCCTTAAGCGATCGATTTGGTTCAATATAGCTCAGAGCGATTCTGCATTTTTGGGTATGAAAGAGGACCATGTATAGCATAAATGCACCCATTCAGACACGTTGGAATAGTCTGTTTCATCACACGAGTTGCAGAACAAAAGTTGCACCACTTCGCAGCTTTCAACTACTTGCATTTGACAACTTTTTCCCCAAATGAAAATTCTCCACCATGAGAAAATTCCTTTGAGATAGAAAAAAGCGAGAGAGGTTATTGTAGAGGGGCCTAACATGATCCCATAGGATTAGATGATAGTTTTCTGGGTATCATGATATCCGAGTAACAACATGTTGAAGTTTGAAACCATTTTGCACTTTGGACCCTTAAGGGATCAATTTGGTTGAATGTAGCTCAGAGCGATTTTGCGTGCTTGGGTGCGAAAGAGGACCATGTATAGTGTAAACATACATATTCAGATGCATTGAAATAGTTTGTTTGGTCATACAAGCTGCAAAACGAAAGTTGCACCGCTTTGTAACTTTCAACTGCTTGAATTTGACAATTTTTTCCCCAAGTGAAAATTCACCATGGGAAAATTCCTCTGAGATAGAAAAAACTAAAAGAGGTTACAATGCCGAGTCAACTAAGCTATCAAAGCCTTACAATGCCGATTGATTATCAACACTCACACTTATACAATCCACACATGGGATCATTACCTTCTACAAATGTCAATGGCACAACAAGTGTGAGTATGCCCAAATCAAATATTGGAACACATTTCCTGATGGTAGATCTAAATCCAAACCTACAAGCTTGTCAACCGAACAATCAAAGCATGATCCTTCAAATGAACAATGTCATCCCACCAAATCCCTATAAGCCAAATAAGAATGTACCAAGCACAAGTTTTCAAAACATGAATCTGGCAAACTTTGGGATGGATACATTTGCAAATCATATGAATATTCCAAACATGAACAATGGTCAATTTCAACCTATCATGCCAAATCTGAGTGTCATCCCAAATTAAAACATTTTCCAAAATCAAACATAAGTACACACTCCAAATCTGCTTAAACAAAAACCAAGTCAACTATATCAAGGGAGTCAAGATTGAAATCAAGAAAAAATTTGGTGAGATCAAATTGCTGCGCTTACTAAAATAGTTGAGTCATTACGCCAAGAGATATCTCCACCACCATTACCCATATCAACATCATTCCTTGGTTTAGGGATTCCCCCTTTACCTAGCACCAATCACTCCATCCAAATCAATCCACCTAACACCAATCAAGCCATCACATCAAATCCTTTGAATATACAATCGACATCACACCAACAGATGGTATGCAATCAAGCAACAATGTTGATCCCAACCAATCAAAACATGGTCTCCCAAGGGCCTATCACCTCAGTCATTCCGACCATTCCTATCACCTCGATCACTCCAATCACCCCTATCACACCCATCATATCTCAACCCATCACTACCATGATCGCTCCAAGTGTATCTCAGCCACTCATCACTACATCCAATACAATTCCAAATCCACCACCACTACCACAAAAACCAAACGCAACAAGACAATATAACATTGCGCTAAAAGCTCACCAAGCCTACCAAAGGGCCATCCAACAATATCTAGCCACGCAACAAGCAATACAAGCTCAACAAGTGCAACAAGCCTCTCAAGCTTCCCAAGCCTCTCAAGCTACCCAACAAACACAAGAAAAAACAAAAAAAATGATAGTTTTTTAGAACAAGGATCGAGATCAATCTATCATTGAACACCTTGAAGCTGTGTCTATCTCATCCAAAGATCAAATCAACATATGTCAAGAGTTTTTTTTCAATCATGATCAAAATCTGCCAACAATACTCGACAATGATCCAATTCAAGAAATGTCAACATCATTTGACCCTATGGTTGAGGACATTGGAAATCCCTCACCCACAATTGTTGAAAATAATGATCAAGATCTCTCCATCGACAAGCACCTTGAAGATGTTTCCACCCCATCCAATGATCAACTCACCATACATCAAGAGCCACTCTTTAGTGATCTATTTCAAGGAGTGTTAGGATTATTTGATCCTATTGACATAATGTGTGATCCGTTGACCTATGATCATGTTGAAAATGTCCCTACATTGCCTTGTGAGTTAGAGGACATATCTCAAGAATTTATTCCAAAGCATGATCAAAATCTTTCACCAAGGTCTAGCAATAGTCCCTTCCAAGACATGTTGACCCCCTTTGACCTTATGGTTACAGATATCGAAGGAACCTAGAACTCAACACTTGATCCAAATTCACTCAAAGATCAAGAGGATATTGAGCCATTCCCCATGTGTAATGATGGCATCCAAGAACCCTTTATAAGCAATCCATCCTTTGAAACTGATCCATGTCAGGAACTTGATCCAAAGCATGTCAAAAGCCACCCCAAAATCATTCAAGATCGAGAATTTGTTTCTCAAAAATATTACAATGATCTAATGGACACTCTCCTATCTATACAAGATGTTGCAAATGATGATCACATCCATATAGCACATACTCCTCCATCTACCCATGAGATGCTTTCTATGGATGGACACGTAGATGATCTTCATCTAGAACAAAATTTTGTTACACAAAAAGAGTAGATTATTAACTCCTATAGTCAAACTGAGTTATCAACATCAGGATTAGATATATCCTAAATTCAGATTGAGGACGTAAGGTATGCAGATATACAATATTATCCACTCAAGGAAACAAGTCAGATAGAACAGTGTAATTTAGAGTTAGCAGAACAACAAATTGAAACAATTTCATCTATAGTGGTCATTTTTCAGAGCATGTTTATCAAAAAAGATATCTCAAAACAAGCAAAATCAAGGAATGAAGGTGATACTATCACCATACTAGGGACAATTTCGTCTCAAGCAAATGTCAACATAGGGAGCATGAAGAGTCCTTATGATGAAACTAGTGTTAATAATACAACCAACCACGTCATGAATCTTCATCCACCCATCACCCCATCCACGAATCTGGACCAACATCAAAAGGAAGATTTGAATCAAAGTACGAAGAACGTTATCAAAGCAAAAGAAGTTGAGAAGCATAATGGGAAAATCAAATACATATGGATACCAAAGCATACAAAGAAAGATTATCCCTATCAAACTCCATGAGTCAAAGAAACTGTGGGGAAAAATAAAAGAGGGAAAAGTATCCATCAAAGACGTCCACAAAAGAAAAAGTAGGCTTTTCAAGCAACGTACAAGGTATATCAAGTAGTTGGTCCTAATTCCACGCACACTTTTGTATCCACCCATCATTGTTCATCTTTCCAAGTTTGGAGAATCAAAGATTCCAAGTTGTCAGCCAATCCATCTCTTATCCCTAAACACACTCCATCCACACCTCCACGCATGATATCCAATTCTCAAATCGACCATGTATTGGCAATGACCCTTCATCATAAGGATTCTAAAGGCACTCTATCACGATGTGCACACAGAGATAGAGTTAACCCTGGTATCAATGAAGCAAATCAGGAATCCCAAAAGTTGCATTCAAGTGCACGTATCTTAGCAAAGAAACTCCTTCAAGCAGGATATTGATGGCACATTATGACAGGGGCATCTACATCTGCAACACCTTGTGATTCAGCATGAGCTTAAAATCTTTCGAAAAAATAAAAAAAATCCAAAAAATTAGAAAATGGATTGAAAACAGTAAAGAAAAAAATCGTCCTCCAGTGAAAACCACTACGGTGGTACTTTGGGAAAGACCATGACGAAAACCTAGCAAACGGGCGTCATGTGTAGAATCAAGCATCTATGTGCACCATTTCAGGTGAAAGCATCTCATCCCATCTGTAACAAATCGAGCATTCCATCCATCTTATCCATAATAAATCCATCCATCCATAAACCATTGATCCAATCCATTTTCATTTGTCTATGTCCATCATCCAAGTTATCTTGATCTTGATTAAAGTTTGGGGCACACTTTACACTTGCTTATGGTAAACATCTTGACATGGACCATTTTCATTGATCCTATCCTATGCAGCATTATCCATGCCATGAAGCATTATCCAATGAAGCATTCCTTTGTTCAAACAGCTTATCTTATCGCAAGATAATCCTTGGCATCCTTTGCATGCTTACCATATCCATCCATCCACACACCTATCCAAGCACCCATCCATGGCATTCCATACATTGCTAGACACTGGGGGAAGATATGTACATCTTGCTATCAATCTTGATCTATATCCTCCAACTTATGTAGTGATCCGAACATTGGAAAATATGAAATCAAATTGGTCCACCACTTGTGAGAAAAAATCCAAATCACTAGCCCATGGCATATTTTGATGAGAAGAAATTCCTTATCAATCCTCATCATTCATCGAACATCAATCCAAACAATCAATATTAGTTGCATCTAACGCATCCTTCAACGTCACATAAAATCATCCAAAACATCTTTTGTTCCAAACAAAGCATCATCAATCCTGATCAATCGAATCCAATCAATCCATAATCTTGGGATATCCTTCCCAATCATTGTGTTACTTAACACTATCCTTGCATTGTTGTGCATCATCAACAATGTTATCATCATCATCAATCCTGATCAATCAATCCTTGCATTGTTGTGCATCCTCAACAATGTTATCATCATCAATCCTGATCAATCAAATCCTTGCATTGTTGTGTATCCTCAACAATGTTATCATCATCATCAATTCATCAATTTGATCAATCAACCTTAGCTTGGTTTTCAGTAAAAATCCTAAACAGAGCACCGATATCATCACACATGTCCATATCCAAATTGTCAAAATCGTGCAAAAAATCCAAAACATATCCAAAACATATCAAAAATCCAAAAACATCCATAAAACAGAAAACATCAAAAACATTGAAATCTGAACTACGTCGTCTCTGAACTTAAACGTAGGAAAGGCTCATCTTTGATCAGTCCCTGAAACATCAAAATCCAAAAACATTTGAAAAAAATCAAAATCCAAAAACATTCAAAAAATCAAAAATCAAAACATTTGTAAAATCTCAAAATCCAAAAACAGCCTCAAAACATTTCAAAACGTCAAAAAAATCCAAATATTTGAAAAAATCCATCTGTCTCATCTCACTTTCACCCGCAATAATCAATCATCCATAATAAACTAATCGTCACCTTCATCCTTTGGGCAAAACAAATAGAAACAATCACAACAATCAGCAAAAGCAAACAACAAATCTTTAAAACAAAATCAAACTCTTTATCAGTCGCAAACATGTCAATCAACCTTATATCAACAGCCTGTCAATCAAATTATCAAACCATCATCATCCTATACAATGCATGTCCTAGGATATATCGTTCTAAGAATGGGCATCATTTTGGATATCACTTTGGATTCTTATCCTATCAAAACAAATCCCTTTGGCTAGAGATATGAAGAACATTGACTTGTTTGCGTATTTGATCTTTTTTTTTTATTTATCTTATTGCGCTCATTCCAAGGACCTCTCGATGATATCCGAATGAAGGATTTAGAGAGATAGGAATGGGGCAACGATCATTATCTTTTGTCTGCTATGCTTGTTGGACATTCTTGTAAAATAACTTGGTAATACTTGCTTTGTTAGGTATGTCCTAGCAAGGTTTCTCGATGTCAAGTGTGAGCAAGAATACTCCTATCTATTTGTTGAGTCAAAGTCCATCGCACTAGGTACAACACCATCCTGGTTCTTTATACCTTGATGCATCGTACCTACGTGTGTTATCAAACATAAGGTAAGTAGCCCTTTTAAAATCCCAATCCTTGATAAGCAAATCATCATCTATCATCATCATCATCTCTAATAAAGTCTCGTCAGATCATGGACTTGTGGGATCCTCTTGTCATCATCTCATTTCCACACTAATATGATCATAAAAAATGCATCCATCATACATACATTTTGCATCCACAAACCATCAACAGTCGGCATATCATTCATATCATACATAATACGAAACATCGATCACTTCACATGCATCGCATTTGCATCATCATCATAATATAGATCTGTTAGTCTAAGAATCTGCATAAATCATCCATCTCATAATCATAACATATCACATCATCCATCTCATCCATCTCATTTGCATCATCATCCATAACCATCCATTTTTAACCTCTTTATCGCGAGATCGACCCTCAAATCGAATCTTTTCGCTCGATCTCTCAAGGGGGCAATGTACCAGTGTACTTCTTTCGGCTAGGGCATCCGAAAAATAAAATAAAAATTGAATTTTGATCGCAGCAAATTTATTTTTTGAACCAATGCAACAAGTACATTATTTCAAAGAGAGCCAAAATGTAGACATGCAAAATTAGCATCATGCATAATCATATTCCATTCAACAAATAAATCAAGTTTATTTATCAATCTCCTAAAGTCATCAACTTAAATCAAATAAATCAAACTTGATCCTATCATCATCCCTTTAATTAAATAAATCAAACATCTATTTAATTAAATCCAATTCATATTTCTCCTTTTCTGATTTAAATAAGTCAAATATTTAAGTCATGAAAGTCAAACTCACCTAATCATCATTAAGCTAACCTAACAATGATCAAATACTAATCCTAACCACTTGTATTCTCTAGATTTTGCCACTTGCACCAATAAATCCATTTATTGATTTATTAAATAAGCATTTTCACTCAACATGGCATCCATGAGGAATATTCCATTAGGTTTGAATTCAAAAGGCAAGTTGAAATGTACATCCAACAAGTCATTTATGAGCTCTTACATGGCTCTTACATGTCCCCTTCCAAAGGTCAAACTCAACATTCATTGCACAAATTTGAATTTGAAACTCCCTCTCTTGGGCACATTTCCCAAATCTTGCACATCCTCAAGCCTATCACAACTTGACAAGTGGCCTCTTCCTATTGGCTTGATCTTTGTCCCACATTCATCCATTTGGCCAATCTCTCATCAAGAAAATATTTAAATAGAGGCATCATTCTTCAAAAAATCATCCACAAAGCTAATGCAAACTCACTCTCTTCATTTGAGAACTGATTTTGTCCACAACTCCACAAATCTCCACAAATCCTCAATCCTCATGCAAGGTCACTCTCTTCATTTGAGAACTGATCTTGTCCATTTCACTCCACAATCTTAGCATTTTATCTCCAATATCATGCAAGGTCACTCTCTTCATTGGAGAAATGATCTTGTCCATCATTATCATTAGCTTATCTAAAGGGGTTGGGAAAGGGATATTTTCCATATCAAAATAGCACCAATCCCCCCATAAGATCAAGTGTTTGCTTCGTTTAAGAATAAGGAGTAGTTATTTTTTATTGTATTTGCTCAAGTATTTTATCTTTTTCTTTGTTCTCTAACAATGCAAATTGATTTTATGGGGGATTCTTATTCTGATCTTGCATTTTTAGGCTAAAGATGTAATTTGTTTGCTTTGATTCGTGCAAGTTTGCAGATTAGGGATCTACACTAAGTATCAAGGTATTTGATTAATAGAAAGCTAAAGTTTGTAGCCATTTTGCACTTTGGACCCTTAAGGGATCGATCCAGTTGAACATAGCTCAAAGCGATTCCGCATGTTTGGGTGTGAAAGAGGACCATACCTAGCATAAAAATTTCTATTCAAATATGTTGGAATAGTCCATTTGGTCACACAAGTTGCAGAATGAAAGTTGCATCACTTTGCAACTTTGCACTACTTGCATTTGACACTTTTCCCATCAAGTGAAAACTGGACACCATGGGAAAACCACTCTGAGATAACAAAAACCGAGAGAGGTTATTGTAGATAGGCCTAATGTGATCTCATAGGTTTAGATGGATATTTAATAATCGCCATGGTTTATGTGTTAGACCCTGTCAAAGATTACTGCCTTTTTTGCACTTTGGACTCTTAAGGGATCGATTCGGTTGAACGTAGCTTGGAGCAATTGTGCTCTCTTTTCAATGGAATTAGGTGGGCAACAAACTTAACTCTATTTTAGTTTTGGTTTAGTTGGATTTCAAGTGATTTTGTGCATTTTAGAAACCAATTACTAAGGGTCGGTCTATATACCTTATTTTAAGGGTTTTGAGTGCATTAAAATGCCATATTAAACCTTCCACCCACTGTATGCTTCTGTAACTTGATGGAAAGGATTAGTTAAGGTTATAAAACATGTGTACAAAGTTTTGTGTGTAACGGAGGTGAGTAGAGGGTTTTTAGGTAATGCCCTAGATGTCAAATGGTGCATTTTTTAGTGGAAAATGTTGGTTTAGTGCTAGCATTTGAAGAAATATTTGGGGGTAGTAATATCTCTTGAAATTTTATGATTGTGTAGACCTTTTTGAAGGTTTTAAAGGATTTGGTTGGCTATAGGAACATTTGGAGTATGGGTTTTCAATAAACAAATGCCTAACTTGTGAAAGAAGAGTGTTTTGGGGTTTTCTATGTTAGAGGGTTTATCATGCCCTAAAAGTGGAGGAATTGGTGGTTTGGTAGTGAATCATTGATTTTTGGGTTACCTATGGACAACTCTAGCTCTTTTAGGATGTTTCACCTAAAAGGAGAGAGATAGGGCCCAAAAATGCTAATGGTTCACTCAAATTATGTTTTTTGCAATGTTGTCTAATGTAAATGAAGTAAACTAAATGCAATTGAATGATCTAGATGAATGAAAATGAATGCAAAATTAAGATTTGAATTATGGTTGAAAACACGTTGTGATATACAAATAATGAACTAAATGATAAAAGAATGCAAAACATAAAGAAATAAGCTGAGAGAGGGTGCACTTGGGTAATGTTTGATGATTCTTGAATGTTGTGGATGTTGTTGGAAATCATTGAATTTTCACAGTGGGACTCATTTGCCCAGGGTGGCAAATTAATCCACCTACTGGTGAAAAAAGTGTTGAAAACTTGTTTTTGACAATTGGGATCCAAAATCTGACAAAATTCAGATTTTTAGTCCTAAGGTGGGACTCATTCGCCACTAGTGGAGAATCAGTCCTCTCCCAAATTTCTGAAAAATTGGGAGACAACTCTACAACACCAGATTTGGAAATATCTGATTGTCAGGTTGTCGAAGTTAGTTCTACAGGAAACAGATAGAAAACCTTCTTCAAGCTTGAAATTGATTTCAATTGACTTGAAGTACCTAGTTGACTTGTAAACCAATCTTCAACACTAAAATCTTGTTAAATCATCATACCTAGGTTTGCAAACAAACATTCAAAGGAGAAAAATGGTTGAGGGTTAGCAAATAGGGGCTTGCCTTGGTTAAACCCCACTTTTGGTAATCAAACCCTTAATGAAATAAAGTAATGAAAGAGAATGATAAACTAACAACATGTAAACGCCATACACTTACCAAATCCTTGAAGTTGCAAATCTAAAGTAATGTCAATGGTTGCTCCAAAGTGCTTGATGAATTCTTGATTTGATGTTGTAGTATGCTTGAATGCTTGATTGAATGTTGGAGAATGTGGGAGATTCAATGCTTGAATGAGGAGATCTAAAATGAGGTGAAAATCACTTATTTATACAATCTTGTGCCTTAATTACCCATTCATACCTCATCATAGGCCAACTTCAAGTGATTTTGAATAAAAACCCAAAAGGAAATTTGAAATATTTTGAATTTGGGGTGAAGGGGGACTCATTCACCACCCATGGCCAATGGGTCCCACCTAGGATATGAAAATATGTGTCAGGAATTATGTTGTATTTAATGTTGTTTGTTGGGCTAACATTCAAAAATACACTTAATTACAACTTATGAGGGCATAAAGGGGCCAAATAAAGCATGAGAAAGGGATAAATAGTGAAGATGTGCTTAGAGAAACATTAAATCTTGTTACAAGACTTTACAACACTTCAAAATAGAGCTTTATTAGTGATGAAAAAGTGATTTTTAGGTGAATTGTAATGAATAGAGTCTAGAAGAGTGTATAATTTTCTTACAACACTTCACAACACCTTCACAAGACATCATTATTTGAATTTTAGTACATAAATATGCATGTTCAAGCCATGTTACAACATAAATTAAAAAAAAAAAAGATCAAAGAAGATGAAACAAGACCTAAAAGGCCATGAAAATGACAACGGGCCATTTTTCTATGGCACAGGAAGACTGGTTAATGTTGCCCAATGGTGGTTTGTGTGTGATAGGAAGAATAAAGGGGGGTTGCTTGTTTTGTGAAAGTTGATCCAAAAGAATCTTATGAGGGTTTGATGTATGTTGAAGAAGGATTAAATGGGTGCCTAAAATGGTAGTTTTTTGCAGAGGTTGTTAAGGAATTTTGAGTGTTAAGGTGGGAAAAATAGGTCTACAGACCTGCAAGAGGGACTAGGTGCAAAGTTGAAAATAAGCCAAGATTGAGTTTCTAGGGAAGGAAGGAGGTTGGAATAATTTTATATTGTTTAAGTGAGTTGATTGCCTCCCTATATTGCTATCAAAATCACTTCCTATCAGAATCACTTCAAGTTTATATTTTCTTGCACTTTTTTCACATTGACAACTTTTCAATTTTTGCAATTATACATCATTTTGAAAAATATGCAACATGAACTCAAAAATGACCCCAAAACCAACTAACATGAGTTATTACATTATAAATTGGTCTAATATGACCTTATTCAATTGAAAAAACTCAAAACACAAAACTACCTTAAGACTTCCATGAACCAAATTTGCTTAATAACCTTGTTGCCCCTGCACCAAATTTCATTATTTCAATAAATCTCATTACAATGCCTTAGGCACTTTATTGTCACAAATATTTTACAATGTCACTCATACATTCAATATTCTCTTATAATGTCTACATCATAGGTGCTCATTATGAGGTTAACTTCAAATGAGTAACTTGAGATTCCCTCGCAAAGCTTCACACACTCTTTTATAATGGCTTCAAATCATAATTGATATTTGTCAAGATCATCAAAATAAGGATGTTGAATTGTTTTTTTGGTGGAGATTCTCTTTGATGGCTCATAAATCAGCATATTTTGCAAGGAGAGACCAATCATTTTTTAGTAGTTTACTTACAAATATGCAAAGTAAAAGAAGAAAAAGAAAGAGCCTCCAAAATGGAAATGAAATGAAAATAGATGGAAGGAACTTATAGATAGGCATGAAAATCTCTCAACTTAGTCAATCTTTGTCATACATCTTCATTGGGAGTTCCAAGATACCTATTGCACACAACACCTCTCATGAATAGAATATCTTGAAATTCGAGATGCTCTTATAATCTCTACATCATAGGTGCTCATGATAAGGTTAACTTCAAATGAATAACTTGAAATTCCTTCACCAAGCTTGGCATGCACTTTTGTAATGTCTTTAAATCATAATTGAGATTTTTCAAGATCATCAAAATAAGAATGTTGCATTACTTTTCTGGCTGAGATTCTCTTGGATGGATCATAAATCTGCATTTTCTGCAAGGGGACACCAATCAATTTTTAGTAGGTTACTTATAGATAGGAAAAGTAAAAGAAGAAAAAGAAAGAGCATCCAAAATGGAAATGAAATGAACATAGATGGAAGGCAATTACATATAGGCATGCTATTCTATCAACTTAGTCACTCCTAGTCATACATCTTCACTGGGAGTTCCAAGATACCTATTGCACACAACGCCTCTCATGAATAGAATAACTTTAAATTTGAGATTCTCTTATAATGTCTACATCATAGGTACTCATGATAAGGTTAGCTACAAATGAATAAATTGAAATTACCTCACCAAGCTTCCCACACACTTTTCTAATGGCTTAAAATCATAATTGATATTTTTCAAGATCATCAAAATAAGGATGTTGCATTGCTTTTCTAGATGAGACTCTCTTGGATGGCTCATAAATCTGCATTTTCTGCAAGGAGACACCAATCAATGTTTAACAGGTCACTTACAAATAGGAAAAGTAAAAGAAGATGATAGCATTGGCATGAAACAAATTAATGTGCATACAAGTATAAAATTAATAAGAACCAATGTGCATATATACTTACAAATTAATCCAAAAAACCATCTGGGTCTACTCTACTCTTTATTGTGTCAAGCATTACCTCATGGTCAAATTCATGAACCTTCCACAAGGTCTTATTCAAAGGTCTACCCCCATAATTAGTCAAATGAACATTGGATGCCATGACAAGGTTTTTGTAATGAAGAATCTTACGATGCATGTCAAAGTCATGACACAACCAATTTTTAGCACTCTTACATGAGTACCTTCTAAGCCATGTTCCAGTGACAACAACTAAGCCTATAGGGTATTCAATGTTTTCTCCATCTATAACTAGGGCCTCCAATTTCTTTTTTTCCTCAACACAACGACACAAGTAATAGTTTGTTCCCTCTTCATTGTCTTCATCTACAATAACTTCGTAAACATGCCCTACATTGATATGTGTAGCAAATCTCTTGAAATTAATCAACATTATGAATACAATACAAAGTAAGATAACAATATGAAATTTCAAATACTAAGCAAGTAGATATATTACCTGGTTGAAATAAATTTGATACGTGGTCAAAGTCGATAGATGATTCCATTTGTGCTAGTTCCAATGTAGTCGAAGGGTGATACGTGTGAAGTGGGCTAAGATAACTTTTCAACCATTTTTTAACCCACTCCCTTGACTCACAATCATTCCTTGAGCTTACATTGTACATGAAGAACAAAAGCCTGCCATCATCTGTGTATCGATACTCCATGAACCTACATTTGAGCTAAGGAAAGAGTGTAGCTCACTTGATCTTGTTAGTGTACAATAATTCTCATATGATGCAATGTTAGTATCATCAATCAAGAAAAAAAATCTATGAACTGAAGACGTACCTTCATTACCTGGACCCATCGAAGCATTACACCACTTGATGATTAATCTTGCATCTGTCAACTTTGCATTTTCTTTATACTTTAACTCTTCTTATGCTCCTGCACCATCATGCTCCCCCTTTCCATGCCCAACCTCACAAAAGTTCTACATATGCTAAATACCTTTAGTGAGATGCATCCTGCACAATTAGTAGAACATGCGCACATTCTTGAACTATGTTGCACAGTTATCTAACCATATTATATACTAATCGTATGCTATGCCCCTCTGAGCCAAATCACTATAGAACATCTAGAAGCAACCTTGTATGAACTCTAGAGAATGTCTATGATCATCACTAATATAAAAGTTATACTCCCTCAATACTTTCATTTGGTCGTCTGTACTATCAGTTGCATGAATGAATGCTATGTGCACAAATATCAAAACTTGTGTGGAGTTTTAAGGCTATGACTACACCTCACGTTGTGGCTATAGAGTTTAGTTCTCTATAAAGTCAACCATTTATACTATGTTTCCAAATAGAAAGGTGTCCTTGAATAGCTTGAATTGTGTGTCCATCCATCGTGATCTATGGGTATGCCTTGCATACTCATACACTATATTTCCATGAAACATGGACATAAATTGATACACTAGAATCTTCTGAATAACCAAATCACACATTTTTGCTTGAGACCCATCTTTTGTAACATATGCCACTATTTTATACTTCCTGAACTCTACTACTTTTTGTTCCACCTCATTTGTGCTTTCCATATGTTGACATAGTGGTATTCATTGCAAGCCACTACAATGCTCACATGAACCATCCAAGCATGTTGTCCTATAGAATATTTGGCCATCCTCTATTTCACATAATTTTTTTATAATAACTCTCTTGAAGATTTTGGTGGGGATTCTATGCCACAATCTTGTAAAACATCGTTAGTGTGCAAATCTAAACATATAGAACAATAAACATCATAATGGTTAGAGAATTCAATATGTAGTCTACAACAACAAGTAGTGCGTGTGTGACTTATCTTGACATAAAAAGGTTTAATCATTTCAAAAAACTTTGAGAAATACTAATTTGAGGATAATCATTTTGAAATTTATGAAAAAATTGGGTTTGAGTCATATCAAAAAAATGCTTTGGATGTGGCTCATGGTTCCAACTACCAATTCTCCTTCTTACAACATCCCTTTGATTCAGAGATGGCCTTTTGTTATTCTTCCAATACTCTTCAATTAGCATTCTCAATGCTTCAACAACTTTTTTATCTTTTTGTGGTAGTCTCCCCAAGAATTCCCATAATTCATTTGAATTGGTGCCCTTAATTCTTTTCTTCCTTTCAATGCTTTTGATAAAGTTTTTCTACTAATTCTCACTTGTTCATTGGTCTTTTTAATGAGAGAAGCTCTCTTTCTTTGATAGCTTACCAAAGTTGATGTAATGACACGTCAGGTGACATTACTATCCTTTGAGCATGAGGTCTTACCCACACTCTCATAAGCATCCATTAGATTCTTCACAATAGTGTTTTCACTTGATGCATTCGATGTTCTCAACCCAAGAGTCTTCATGATGTTTCTATACTTTAAACCCCACATCATTTCAACAAATAGTTGATATCTTGTGGTCTCATTTAGCCTTTCAAAGAAGATTTTCCAAATCTTATCAAAATATCTTCTACAAGTGCATGTTGGAATCTTACCTTCCATGTGCTGGAGAATATCCTCATCAATATTATTCAAATACTTTGGCTTTCTATGCAAAATTCTAGGTGGTGTTCTCCTAGGCACATACATCTCAACATTTGCAATTTTATCAATATTTAATTGAGGTGGGATAGATTGCGTACCTTCGATCGAGGTTGGAGTAGAAGACATACCTTGAGGTTCATGAGGGGATGTTAGCATACCTTCTTCATCAAATCCAAGTGATGGTGTACTCTCAACCTGAGATGCAGTGGATGGTGTCCAACCATATTCACTTATGGTAGATGGTGTCCCTCCATATTCACTTGCGGTAGATGGGGTCCCTCCATATTCATTTGTAGTAGATAGTTTCCCTCCATATTCACTTGTAGTTAATGGTGCAACCCCTTCGTATTCACTTTCAGTAGAGGGTGTATCTCCAACTATAGTATTTGAATCTATCCTACAATGAAACATTCACATTCGTGCCCTTTGTGCTGCCAATTTTTGTTCTCTTTTTCATGGTTGAGGTTCCTCTTCAATTGGCTTGTTTTTGTCAATTGTTTCTAATTTCTTCTTTTCAAGATATGCCCTCAACCATTCTCTCTCCTTTTCTTCGAAGGTTTGGAGCTCTTCATCTGTTAGTTTCTTCCTTGTTCATTTCTTTTGCATGGTGGATAATTTTACCTATATCATGGTAATGAGACGAATATTAGTTCATGGTGTTTGAGTCATTAGATGAACATTTAGATAGGTTGTTTTATCCAATTTGAAAAAAAATGTAAAATGTTGTAAAAAGAGGTCCAAAATAGGTTCTAGGTGATTTGTTCTTAGAAAAAGGTATTGGTGGACCTTTTTAGCATGTAATTACTCAATTTGGTGGTTCTTAGGCATTGAGGGATTCAAAAGTGGGAAAAAAGAAAATCTTGCAAAATTGTTGTCAAGGTAAAAATGCAAAAAATGACAAATGTCAAAATTTGGAAGTTTAGGAGTCAAGCAGGTGAAAGGTTGGTTTGGGTCATTTTATATGGTCAAGAAAAAATTTAAATTTATGGATAACCTAGAGCAACAGGTAGAGGGGATGTAAATAATGGAGAAAGCAATAAAGAGACCCTGTTTTATAATCAATTTTTTGTGTTTTTGCTGGTAAAACAATATTGTGAAACATTGTACATCCCTGTATACCCATATTTTTAAGGTGAAGTCATTTGGAATGATTAAGCTATGATTCTAAAACATTATCCTTTTTTACCACTCAATTTAATTCAAATTTGAGTAAGTTATAGCTTGTTTATTGAAGACGGTTCAAAACCCTTGCTAGGGTAAACATAATTAAAAGAAAAAAATGCATTTCTCTTATTCTAACTGATGGAATCACTTGCAATTTATCAAGAAGGTATTTTTTTGTGTACTCTTTCATTTCACAATTTTTTAGCTCAAGTGGTGATAGTTAGCTTTTAAAATCATGATGCCCTAGGCCATATTTTGGTGAAAAAATAGGAAAAAGCACAGTGTATAGTGAGAATTAAAGAATTTGTTTATGGTTTTTTATTCCTTCTTGAAGATATTTTTTTTAAAAGGTTGTTAGGGGTATTTTGAATATATTTCAAGATTTGGTTTGCTAAGTTTTCATGTTTTTTAAGTCCATTTAATGACTGTCCTGCCATGACAATGATGTAACAATCCTAATTTTCAGTCAAGAATGGTGGTTTTATTGGATGTTGTGGTTGTGTTTTTGATATGTGATTGTCATTGATGTCAAAACTATTATAATTTAGTGTATTGAAGGATGTATATGTCAAGGATATTGAGAAAATTGTTAAAAGGAGTGTTCCAGGTTCCTTGCGAAATGTGAAAGTCATGAAGGTGTCTTGTTTTGTACATCGAAGATCAACTATTGTGGATTAAATGGTTTTATACTAAGTATATCTAGTTCATCCACCTTAAGTTTTAGACATTCACGTAAATATTTGATTGTGCTTTGACTAGTTGTCATGTTCTGACAATGTTTCTATGGTCTTTGTTACTAATCCAGAGTTAAATTTATGTGTTTCTGGTGTTGCAGATGTTTTTGTGCTAGTTCTTATTGTTTTTGGATGCTTCTAGATCATGCTCTATCTTGGCGGTATGTCCACATTGATCGGTGTGCTCGTGGTCAAATATTTTCTCTGTATGTTCAATTTTTCATGTTCTTGTCTGACATGATGGCGGTAGTGTGTTGTGGATCTTTGAGGTGGAATTAATTGAACTATTTTTGTGTTGGAGTTGTTAATTTGGGTCTCCACTATGTTGTGGCTAACCTTGGTATATTTTCATTGCAAATTTATTTGTAAATTTGGGCCAACATTGAAAATATGTTTTATATTTTTGGCTGACTAAGTTGTTGTAATCTCATGTTGCAGATATATAAGAGCAATTGTTTGAGCGAAGTTTGTGTGTGCATAAGATTGAATGTATGAAAGAGGAAGTGTAGATGTGTGAATAGTGTTCTAATCATTCAATTGCAGAGAAAAGTGTGAAGAAGGTTGAGCAGAGTGTGAAAAATTTTGAGCGGAGAGTGAAGAAATTTTTGTGTGCTTAATTGGAACTGTAATCAGGCTTGTGTAGAAGCTATTCTCTTAGTTCACAACTTGGATGGTCTTAATCCAAACCTTTCTTTGGATAGTGAGTCATCTTTTGTATTTCAGTAGTGAGCTCTAGGTATTGTGCCTAAGTGCATGTGCATTCCCATTATTCTTATACTTTTAACAGGGTATAATATTATGGACTAACATCCACTATGGTTTTTCCCCTAATAGGGTTTCCACGTAAAAATACTTGTGTTCTCTATGTTTATGATGTTTTGATTATTCATGGTTAATTATTCATTCATCAGATCTGAGATTAAGTTAAGTAACACTTGAAAAGTTTAAATATTTTGTGACAACTGATTCACCCCTCCCTCTCAGTTGTTTGTCCTTGCTTTTCCAACAATTGATATCAGAGCAGTTCCTTTGAAGAATTTTAAAAGCTTGAGGTGATTCGAGATGGCATCATACAAGGAAAGTCCTAGATTTTATGGAACAAACTATTCATTGTAGAAAGCTAGGATGGAGTGTCATTTGAAGTGTATTGGTGAACCTTTCTAGAAAATTACAAAGAATAGATATATTATTCCTACAAGTGGTCCCTCTACTCCTAATGAGGTTAAAGAAGCTGAGAATAATGTTCGGGCTATGAAATCTTGGCTGAGTACTCTAAGAGATCTAGAAATGACAAATGTGTTAGGTTTGAAGACAACTCATGAAATGTGGATGAAGGTAGGAACTTTGTATGAAGGAGATGCACATGTGAAGATGGATAAGCTACAGAGTTTGAAAGGAAAGTATACAAATTTGAAGATGGGTGAAGATGAGAATATTTCTTCTTTTATGCAAAAAGTAAATGAAATAGTGATGGGTATTAGATCTGCTAGTGGTATTATGGAAGAGGAAGAAATCATGGCTAAGGTTGTCATATCAATACCTACCTCCTACAAAGAAAAGGCTCATGCTATTGAAGAATTCAGATCATTAACGAATGAGACAAGGGATACACTAATTGGTAAACTTTCTACTTTTGAGTTAAGAGAATTTGGTGATTATGTTCCTAAGATTGAAATTGCATTTAAGGCTACTGTATCCAGAAGAAATAAGGAAATATATGATCCCAAAGAGAGTTATAGGGAGCCATCCAAATATGATGAAGAATTTAAATAGACTGAGGATGATGAAAGATAAGTTGAAGAATTGGAAGCAATGATTGTAAAGAAAGAAGGTCAAGGTAAAGGTAAGTATCAAGGAGTTTTCCCTATCAAATGTTTTTCTTGTAGTAAGATAGGTCATTTCTCTTCAAGGTGTCCTGAAAGAGTCCCTAGATCTAAGCCTTACAAACATAGATTTCAAAAGAAATGTTATTTTTTTGGAGTGACTAATGATGAATCTAATAAAGAGAATGGAATGAAGATGATTGATTTTTCATTGCTGTCAAGGAAAATAGTTCTAAGGCTACTGAATCTGCTAAAGTTGAGAAATCTCTTGCAACTTGAATTGAAGATAAGGATGAGTGGGTCATTGACAAAGGATTCTCACATCATATGACTGTTGAAAAAAGAAAATTTCTAAGTCTAGAGAAGTATGATGGTGGGATTGTGAGATTTGGTAATAACAATGCTTGTGTGATTCATGGTAGAGGATCTATTTGTCTTGGTGGTAAGCATAACACTGATGATGTTCTTTATGTTGAAGGTTTGAAGCAAGATTTGTTAAGTGTTGGACAGATGGTGGACAAGATTTATGATCTTTAGTTCAAAGATGGAAGATGCAAGATATTTGGAAGCTCTGGAAATGTAATTGCTTTAGTTAAACAGACAAAAGGTAATATTTTTCACCTAAATGTTGCTCATGAAAGTTGTTTAATTTCTCAAGTAGATGAAAGTTGGTTATGGCATAGAAGGTTGTGTCATTTGAATTTTGATAACATAGTTAAAATAAGTTCCACTCAAGCAGTAAGAGATTTTCCTAAGCTAGTGAAGCCTACTAGCACAATCTACAAGGAGTGTCAGATGGGAAAACAGACTAGAGTTTCTTTTCGGAGCAAACAACATAATTCAAATGGATTACTAGAACTTGTGCATATTGATCTATGTGGTCCCTCTAGAGTTAGAAGTCTTCATGGTGAAAGGTACTTTATGTTGATTATTGATGATTATTCTAGAATGATATGGGTTGCTTTCTTAAGAGAAAAATCTAAAGCATTAGAGAAGTTCAAAAGTTTCAAATATATGGCAAAGAATGAGAAAGGTCTGAAAATAAAATACTTAAGATCAGACAGAGGTGGTGATTTCATCTCTAGGAGTTTAATTCTTTATGTGATGAGCATGGAATCAAAAGATAGTTATCTGCTCCTAAGACCCCTCAATAGAATGGAGTTGCAAAGAGGAAGAATAAAATAGTTCTAGATGTTGCTAGAACAATGATGATTGAAGGAAATGTGCCTCATATCTATTGGAGTGTAGTTGTAAGCACTGCTATGTACACTTTGAACCAGGTAAATGTAAATGGTAATACTGGTAAGACTCCTTTTGAATTGTGGTTTGGTTATAAGCCTACTATTAAATATTTCAAGATCTTTGGAAGCAAATGCAACATCAAGAGAGATGATGATATATGAAAGTTTGAAGCAAGAAGCGATGAAGGAGTCTTTCTAGGTTACTCTGCAAGAAGGAAGGCCTACCGGTGCTATAACATAAGACTGAAAAAATGGTTGAGAGTGCAAATGTCAGAGTTGATGAAGATTCTGCTAAGTCATCCAAATATTGTGGATATGATTCAGATGAAAAAAATACAAAGGGAAGAATGTTCAAACATAGAATCAACTTCAAATTGTTCCATATGTTCCATATGTTCGAGTTGTCCCAATAAATCAAGGTAGTCAAAAATCAGAGACAAGTGCAAATGCACAAGAAAGTATAGAAGAATCAGAAGTTTGAGAGAATCCTAAGACTCTAAGGTATGTAAAGCTAAATCATTTTAAAAATTAAATTATAGGAGACAAGAATAAAGGTGTGCAAACTAGAAGAAATATTGCAGAAGAATATTGTCTAATTTCCAAGATTGAGCCAAAACATGTAAATGAAGCTTGCAAAGATGAAAATTGAATGAAAGCTATGAAGGAAGAATTAATGCAGATTGAAAAGAATAAAACATGGATACTTGTTCCTAGACCAAAATAAAAAATGTGATTGGTACTAAATGGTCTTTCGGAATAAGTTGAATGAACAAGGTGAAGTGGTCAAGAATAAAACAAGACTGGTATGTAAAGGGTATTCATAGATGGAAGGTATTGATTTTGAAGAAACCTTTTCCCCTATTGTCAGAATTGAAGTTATAAGATTATTTCTTGGTTATGCTACATATAGTACCTACAAAGTCTATCAAATGGATGTGAAGTCTACTTTTCTAAATGGTGGGCTAGAAGAAGAAGTTTATATTGAGCAGCTAGATGGATTTCAACTAATTGATAAGGAAAACATGGTTTGCCGATTAAAGAAAGCTCTATATGGTCTCAAGCAAGCCCCTAGAGCCTGGTATGCTAGACTAGACAAGTATTTACTAAAGCTTGGATTCGATAAAGGTACTGCTAATAGCAACTTATATTTCAAGTTGGATCATGACAAAGAGTTAATTATTGCTTGGTTTTTGTGGATGATATTATTTTTAGAGGAGATTATAATCTATGTATGAAGTTTGATGATAAAATGAAGAATGAATTTGAGATGAGCATAATTGGAGAGATGAAGTTCTTTCTGGGATTGCAAGTTACTCACTTAGACAAAGGGATTTTCATATCTTAGTCCAAATATGTGAGAGAGCTGCTGAAAAAGTTTGGTATGGAAGACTCAAAACCTGTTGGTACTCCCATGGTAACTGGATGTAAACTGACACAGAATGATGATTCTCCCATAGCAAATCAAACAAGGTACAGATAAATCATTGGTGGATTGCTCTAGTTAACTCAAACTAAACCAAACATTATGAATTTTGTGTGTATGTTGCTATATTTTAAGCCAATCCAAAAGAGTCTCATGTGACTGTTGTAAAGAGAATCTTTAGGCATTTGAAAGGAACGGTTGATTTTGGACTTTGGTATCCTAAGGATGATGATATTACATTGAATGCATATGCTGATGTAGATTAGGCAGGAGATGTAGATGACATGAAAAGTACTAGTGGTGGTGCTTTCTTCCTACGGAAGAAGTTGGTGTCATGGTTGAGTAAAAAGAAAAATTCCATTTCTCTATCTACTGTCTAGGTAGAGTATATTGTTGTTGCAAACAATTGTACTCAAGTGATGTGGATGAAATAGATGTTGAAAGATATCAGAGTAGTATATGATGAACCCATTTCCATATACTATGATAACTCAAGTGCTATTAACATTTCAAAGAATCTAGTGCTACACGCTAAGACCAATCATATATCAATCAAATTCCACTTTTTTCTCAGGAGAAAGTGAGTGAGAAAGAAGTCAGACTAGAGTATGTGCCTACTAAAGAGTAGATTGTAGATATTTTTACCAAGACATTGCTGAAGGATACTTTTGAGTATCTTACAGGGATACTAGGGGTGATTACTCCTGATATGAACTAGGATGCATTAATTTGCATCAATCCCTACATTTCATGACCATATTATGATCCAGGTTAATGTTTATATGGATGCTACCTAGGGAGAGTAGTCAAATGTGTAGATAAGTGGTTTAGAGCTTGCATGTGGAAAGATAATGCTTATCTTTTCCATTGATTTCAAAGGGGGAGAAGTGCAATGTGAAAAATTGTTGCTTATCTGGAGTGAAGAGTTCAAGGTAGAAGAGTCGAAATCTAAGGCGGAGTATGTCCTGATTAAGAGTTAGGTTGATGGTCTATTTCACATCATGTGTTTCCATCAATGACAAAGGGGGAGATTGTTAGATGTTGTGGTTGTGTTGGGTATGTGTAGGATCATCATGGAAAAACAAGCCCTTAAGTGGCGAAAAAGTAGAGTTAGGAAACTTGAAGTAACAATTTGAATAAGTTATCTATATTACTTCAAAAATATGTAAGAATAGAATCTGTAGAAAATTGAATGTAGTTTCTAAACTACTAGGTCTATTTAAAAAAAAAATCTATTTGGTGAAAATTTGAAATTTCAATGAAGTAGTTCTTAAATTTCAAGGAAAAAATAAGAAGTAGGTGTCTGTCTAACCACCCTAACCACAATAAAATGATAATATATTTTTATAATATTTTAGATATAAGTAGAGGACTCATGTCTCTATGTGATGCATATTTTTTTGTAATTTTTTTCCAAGTAAATAATTAATTATGAATTTTTTATTACAACTTTTAAAAAATATAAAAACTCGTATGTCTAACCACCTTAACTTGGTCAAAACTTCATGAAATTCATTTTTTTTTTAATCCTATAGTATGCAAATGATAGAATGTGATATATATTTTGGATTAAAAAAATGTGATACCATTTGAAAGTTATAGATGTTTTTCAATCAGCCTATCAATCAGGACTTTAGTTGTAATTCAAATAGAAAATGAATAATAATTATTTATTAAATTCAAAGTAAAGCATAATTTATATTGGTGGAAAGCTTAGAATCTTCTTTAAATACCATTTTTGCTTCATCAATTTTGGGTAAGAAAATGTCATCAGCCACATACCCTACACATGCCCATCATATCACCACTTTTTGGTCCATCATGATCCTACACATACCTTGTTGCTGATATGTGGTTGTCATTTATGTCAACACTATTAGCATTTGGTGTATTCAAGGTTGTATATATTGAGGATATTTAGAAAATTGTTAAAAGGAGTGTTCCAGGTTCCCTGTAAAATTGTGAAGATCATGAAGGTGTCTTGTTTTCTGTCAAAGATCAACTGGTGTGGATTAATGGGTTTTCTACTGAGTATATCTAGTTCATCCACCAAAAGTTTTAGAGGTCTACATGAATATTTGATCATGCTTTGATCAGTTGTGTTCTGATAGTGTTTTTGTGGTCTTTGTTAGTGATCTGGAGTGAAATTTATGTGTTTCTAGTATTGCGAATGTTTCTTTGCTAGTTCTTGTTGTTTTTGGATGCTTCTAGATTGTACTCTATATTTATGGTACGTCCACATTGATCGGTGTGCTCATGGTCAACTATTTTTCTTTGTATATTTGGTTTTTCATGTTCTTGGTCGACATGGTGGTGGTAGCACATTATGGATCTTTGAGGTGGAATTAACTGAAGTATTTTTTTTTGGAGTTGTTAATTTGGGTCTCCACTATGTTGTGGCCAACCTTGGTAGATTCACATTGCAGATTTATTTGTAAATTTGGGCCGAGATTGAAAATATGTTTTATATTTATGACTGACTAAGTTGTTGTAATCTCATGTTACTGATATATAAGAGTGATTATTTGAGAAAAGTTAGTGTGTGCATAAAAGTGATTGTATGGAAGAGAAATTGAAGATGTGTGAATAGTGTTCTAGTCATTCATTGTAGAGCAAAGTGTGAAGAAGGTTGAGCAGAGTGTGACGAAGTTTGAGTGAAGAGTGAAGAAATTTTTCTCTGCTTAATTGGAACTATAATCAAGCTTCTGTAGAAGCTATTCTCTCAGTTCACAACTTTGATGGTCTTAATCCAAACCTTTCTTTGGACAGTGAGTCCTCTTTTTGTATTTGAGCAGTGAGCTCTAGGTAGTGTGTCTAAATGCATGTGCATTCCCATTTTTCTTATACTTTTAACAGGGTATAATATTGTGGACTAACATCCACCGTGGTTTTTCCCCTAACAAGGTTTCCACATAAAAAATATTGGTGTTCTATATGTTTTTTATGTGTTGATTGTTCATGGTTAATTATTCATTCATTAGATATGAGATTAAGTTAAGTAACACTTGAAAAGTTTAAATATTTTGTGACAACTAATTCACCCCCCCTCTCAATTATCTGTCCTTGTTTTTCCAGTAGGTTTAGGATACATGTGTGATGAATTATCATGAAGTAAGTTTGGAGAATGATTCCTTCATGTTCTATATCGATATTTATAAATGTTTAAAGCATTAAGAAGTTGAAATATGCTTGGAATTGAGAAGTTTCTTATTGATAGGGCCTAAGAGGGCCTAAATAGGCTTGGTTTTGAGAAATTTTCATATTGGATATATCAAAATTGGGAATTGGGTTGAACCAATTAATTGATGCTCTTTAAAGTGTTTGAGAAGTTTCTAAGGGATTGTGTGCTTAGAACTCATTTTGATGTCTTGTATCCATGAGTTTTGTGAAGGTAAAGGAATCCTAATTGAATGGAAAAGTTGAGATTTGATTCATTTTTGATAAGTTGATTGGAGTTAGATTGAGTTAAGTTGTTTTCTTCCTCTAGCACTACATCAAAGTACCCTCTATTGGATATCAAAAATTTAGGTTACAAGTCCTAAGAGGATGCCAAAATCTATTATCAGACTTTACAACATTTTTGAACCAATGAACGGAGTTAACCAATATGGTTGATGAATCCCTACACTTCAGGCTCTACTAAACCTTTGTGGGTAAACCTTGACAACTAAAGAAAATTTAGAATTATATGACTTAATTAAATTTGTGGATCTATCACAGTGGCATAAACTGTAATAGATGAAATCTTGTTGACTACTCCTACTCCTAGTATTGAATTTGAAATGTGAATGTTTTGAATAAGATTTTATGAAATTCTAAAATGGAATTGGTATGACCAGTACCTACTCCTATTGGGATAATGGAGTCAAGAGGTGAAAGATATGTGATTTAATGGCTACAACTCTAATTGTTTGGCACCAATGTTTGTTTATACCTTGTATAAATGTGGAAGGATGCAATTATCAAGTTATTTTTATTGATCCAAATGGCATTTTCTAGATTACTATGATTAATTAAAAGAATTTAATCCTTCCTTGAAGGAGCTAGTTAACTAAACCACACAAGAATAAAAAATGTGCCTTGATCAATTGAAAATATCCTTGATACATCAATTTAAATAATAAGGAAATGCCAACCTTGGAGACAACTTGAAAATATTTTTCAATTTATTCAACAAACAATTGACACTGTAATTGGATCACCAAATTAAATCTTGCTGTCCATTATATTATTTCAAAATATTTTGCAATACATAGCGCAATTTTTTATTTCAGCAACTAATCAACCTATCCACCTACCTAATGAGTTCCTAACATACTACTTATATGCTTGATGGCTTTATTTCATCTTACATATATACATTGCATTTTCAGGGCTACAAATCTTCACAACATTTGTGTGGTGCAACTCTTCATTTAATTATTCTCAACAAAATAAAATATTTAATTAGTTTCCTTTGGAAAATTAAATATTTTAACTTTAATCTCCACTTTACATATTCACCAAAAATTAATTTTGGTAATTATCCATTTCTGAAAACTTCACTTTTCTCCCATTAAAATAATTATCTGCTTCATGACTTCTTTGGTGAAAAATATTCCACTTATATCTTGCCTAGTTGAAATATTATACCCAATTTAATAAATCACTCCCCCAGGTAAGTAATTACCCATTATTTAATCTTTCCGATGAATTTATTCCCCTTTTTAGTGAAAAATATTTTTACCAACAACAAAATCCCTAATATAAATATGGAAATATTTACCCTATAATATTATATCCCCTTATAATCACACTTTATTCGATAAGCTTTCACTTTATTACTCCCAAAATTTAAAATTATACGTCCATTTTAATATTTGTATCCATTCAAACTTTCAATGTGACATGTGAACTTGGTGCAAGTTTAAAATTTCCCCTCAACCGGCCTTCTCCTGTCAATAAATTCTTCATCAATGTAACTTCCATAGTCGAAGAAACATGAGGATTTTGCTCCAACAGTATTTTTCTCTCCAATGAGTTTAGGGTTTTTTCTTTGGTATTCTACAAGAATGCAAAAGACACCTGGATAATTTTTTCTCTCCTTGTGGGCATTGTAGTATCTCCAAAAATTAAAAGCTACCATAACATTATCCATCAAGATCACGAAATAGATGAGTAACGTTCAGAAGGGAGGCTTTTGTACATTTTTCCATGTAGTCCTTAGGGTTTTTTTGCTTGAACCTATGATTCATTTTATTGAAAAACAATCTCAACCTCCATGGTATTTGTAGTGTAACTATCAAAACATCACACTTTTCCTTTGAAGGATCATTGTGGACAACTTCTAGGGCCATTCACTTAGGAATTCTAGTTGTAGACTTTGATGATAGAAATTTATTGTATTATGCAATCCAAAGTCGCAAATCTTGACCGTCTAGTTTTTATCAATGAAAATATTTTGGAGACTCCAATCTCTGATGAGATATTATAGGGATGCAATTAGGCAAGCAATTCATTCCTTTATGTATTGTTTTCCTCCATTTGGATGTTAGGGAGATGGACCACCATCCCAATTATTCAGTATTGCATCAAAACCAATGATATACTATATGCATAAACAAGGTGTGGCAGTTTTTGAGGATTATCAAGCAATGGCCCTATTCATCATTCATAGCTCAAGTAACTTGGATCTAGTTTCCTATAGCCTCATGACAACATGACATGCATGTTCTCAGAAATTCCAACCCTTGGATTCCTCAACATGAAAATGGATAATCCTTTCCTTTTTTTTGTTCCGACTACCCTTCAAATTATGCAAATCTATGGGCTACAATCATCCACTTTTTTTACTTCATGACTTAGACATCCTCCATCTCCCTCGTAATTTTTTTTAATATTATATCATAGTTTCCTAATCTCCTCTTGATAAAGGTTGAAATTTTAAGGCATTGTAGGCATCCGCTATCTACACAAATGATTCTAAAAGTATCCCATTTGAATTCCTTTCCTTCGATAATGCAACGCCCTTCCACATCTAATGCAACATAGTGATTTGATGCACAACCAGCAACCACAAAAGTGATATCGATCCCAATGAGAGACCTGAGGTGCATGGGAGAGACAAGATTCATGCTGCTAATATCCACATTCTTCTTGCCAATGGCTTCCCACATAGTCGCACCATAGAACAAGAGTTCTCCTTATTGTTAAATGTATAACCACACCCTCCATTTTTGAAGTAAACTAGCCACCAAACTGTTGCTTCAATTTTCTCAATATGCTTCTTTCATGATCATCATTGGCACTTTTATCAAATATAATTCTACGTGCAAGCTTGTTCATATAAAATTCTGCAAATAAGTCTTAATCACTTATGTATGCAAGAAGCTACACAACCTTTTGAAATGTATCTTCAATATCTTCATAGCTTAATTTTTCACTACCACATTTTTCAAGATATTGTCACAAAATGTGGCAAGCAATTCAACACTTGTGGAAAGGGGAATGGTTCATGAAATATTCATTAAAATATTTCAAATACTTGTCATGCAATTCAATAACTTTCCTCACAAATTTCTGCTCTGATGCACCAACCATGTCCTCCTTTTCTTCCTTTTTATTGGTGGTTGCATCTTCTGCATGCTTAACTAATGATGTCCCCTCACCAGTCACATGTTGCTTGAAAATATGAGCCATAGGTTCCAAGCCTTTAGGTATCCTATAAAGTAGCCTATACATCCTTGAAAGATTATCCACCTTGTCATCTCTTAGCAATGCATGGAAACCTAGATGTTTCTTCTCCAAAATTTGACTCTCATACTAAGATAGAAGTTCATTTAGTACTTTCTCTAGCAATTTCTATTAACTGCTAGAATGTAGATAATGGGAAAATCTATCTTTTTCTCACTCTAAACATTCCTTCACCTTAAGCATATAATTTGGGCAAGAATCCTCTAGAATCCACGAGGCAACCTTTCAAGAATAGTAAGAAGCAGTGTCTTCTAACATGGCTACTTTAAAATCCTTTTCATAGAAATCCAAGCTACCCATCCCAATCTCTCAAAAGATGCCAAGAATTTTTTTTGACAAAGCTTGATCAATTTGTTCTCCTTCACATTCTTTATCAATCAGAGTTATCACTACATCCTTTACATTATTCCTAATTTCTTAGTAGACCAAATCATGGAAGCATATGAAACCAACTTCATTTAGAGCTGGAAGTGAGTTCCTTGCAATGAAGTAGCAGTCCAAGTCGTTAAAAAAGAATGAGAAATCCAATGAACCATTATTTTTTTATTTTCCCATCGCTTCACCAATTCTCTTAACATAAAATCATCATGCTTCTCCCTTAGGGTTGGTAGAACCATCATAGTGATATAATCTTCAAAAGATTCCCTGTATCTATCATAGAATTGATGTAAATAGTCCTTGGGAAGCTTCTATGTACACATGTTATAAATAGTCGTATAAAGCATCATGTACTCCATGGAATTTAATTGTAACTCATGAACCCCTTCCAAGATGTTAATGAGCTTCTTGATTCATTTCTACATGAACTCCCACCCCTATTCAATGTCTAAGGTTTTTCGATTGGCCATGGTCCTTTTCTTGGAACCTCAGCTCCAACTCTAGAAGTTAATTACTGCTCTCAGTATCATGCACACCCTCTTGTTGTATGAGAACCCACCAGTCCAAGACAAATTAGGGAAATAACTGTCAAGGAAAATCCAAATCTTTAACTACAATTTAAGTCGTGGCCTCGTCTCCTCGCTTCTAAAACTTCTCGTTTGTTTGCAAGAGACCCGTGTACATTCACATATAGTAGATAAACATTCGTGCAAGGTGGTTTGTCATGAAAAAAAATAGATCTAAAGTTATTAATTTTTTTAAATGTGCTCCTAGGGCTAATTTCACAACTAATTTTTTTGAGTGTTGTATTAATTTTTTTGACATGGCACCTTCAAATTTTGACAAAATTTGAAGGTTCCAACAGTGTCTCAGTCTAGGGATGTATGCCCCTTGTGGGCATAGCAAGAATTCATGTCTCTGGGAGAGCATACCACAATCCTTTTTCCATGATTTGTATGTGATATGTAAGTGTGAAATATGTGTAATCTACAACAAACATAACCAATAAGACATTATATCAAAGATTCAACAATCAATTAAGATAATTTAAAGAAATAATCTATTGAAAGCATCATATTTCTCTCTATCTCCAAAGATTTATTAAGTCATTGGACTCTCAAATTTGGTAACCATTATGACTATTAAAATTCCAATCTAGAGAATGAGATGTTACTAAATTCAATAATCTAATCCTATATGATGATTGCTAAATGATTATGATATGATGAAGATATTGTAATCTAAATTGACATGAAACATGATGAAAGAAGCTATAGTAAACTATGATGCAACTAAATGGAAAGCCATGATATTGATTATATTCTAAAATGATATGATTTATATTGGTAAAATGATAATTTCTATTGCTAAGATGCTTGATTGCTCAATTGATACATTTGTAGAGTAATTTTGCACAAAGTTGGGATCCTTTTCCTATGGAAAGAAGCTTTATTTATAGATTCACGACAACACATTTGTGAAGGCGCAACACAACAAAGGTCTAGATTCAATCTTAAGGATTCAATGGTGAGAGATGAAGAAGCCTGAATTGATCATGGAGATTTGTTCCTCCCCACAAAAATATTCAGCCAGAGGATATGAAGAATCAATGGAAGAAGATGAAGAATTTTCCTACAAAATTGTCTCCAATTTGTCTCCAAATTTTCTCGTGAAGGTTGACATAAATTAAATTAGATATAAAATATCTAATTTGGTAGGTGCATATTTTGAGTGAAAAGACGAAATAGCTATAGAATATATTTCAATTGAATAGTTAGATTTATCAAATTTTAGGAAAAGAAGATATTTAATTTAATAAAATAAACTATAGAAGTCTATGTTTATTAAATAAATATGGAAGAAGTGTGATAATTAAATAACACAAAGTATTAAATTTGTTTATTTAATTAAGAGGAAATGATATAATAAAGATAGAAGAATTAATTGTGAAGTATATAAATAAATATTTCTAATTATTTAATAGTAGAGGAATTAAAGGTTAATTAATCAAATAAATCATATTTAATTAATTGGATTATCCTAGCCATTTTTAGGTGTATACAGTATGATTTGAAGATCATACCGCAACTAATGGCATAAGGCCACCAAAAAAGAAAAGTCTATACTTCCCTCTGTCATATATCTTATTCTAGTTCAAGCTCAACAAACCCCACTTGAAAATACTCATGTAATCCTTTTTGGCATATCTACTATCATAAAAAAACATTTATTTTGAATGCTACTTCCTTCCTCATTTTAATCACTATTCTGAGCCATGAAATGATGTCCCAGCTGATATGAACAATGAGAAGATTCATTATTCTTTTCATCATAAGGCTGCATAGAAAATCTGGAACTATCACACACCCATTGATGCAAACTGGAAAAGTGAGTTCTAAATGTATGAAAAGGAAAAGATTAAATAGATTCATCTATGTGTCTTATTCCACCATCTGATTGCTTTTTACATGTACCCAAGAAACCTATCATACCAACATCTCCTTAGATACTCAAACCTGAAACACTTCCCATTTCTTTTATCTCACTAATTTCAAAATTTTGATCCATACAATAATCATTATGCACACTTGAATTAACCAATGTTGAGTATTCAACATCCTTGATATGGAAATCATTCTTAAAGATCTCAGATTCTGAATTATGTATTCCCTTTTGAACATAGGAAAACATAGAATATTGATCAGCTGTAGGGATTCCCTCATGATGGTTACACAAAATACTTTCCTTTTCAAAGAAAATGTATGTTGGGGATGAAATTTCAGCAGTATCCTTGTGTGTACATTTTTTATATTCAATTTTCAGCAAATCTAAAACTTGTTCACTACTAAGTGAACATGTTTCTTCATCCACCCCATTATTGTTGTATTTTTTTCTTTTCTCATCATCACAACAACACTCAAGATCACCATAGAATGACAAACTAAATGCACTATCAACATAGTCATTTGTTATGCAACTTGATATATTATCTTGGTTATCTGAAAATGTTTCTTCCTCATCATAAAGTGGGTTTGAATACACCTGAAATCCATGTTCTGACATAATTTGGCACAATGTCATTTGATCTTCTTCTATTTTTTCATCATACAATGGATTTGACAAAACTTGAAAACCATTTTCAAGTGTACAAATTTCTTCTTCATCAAATGTGTCATCATGGTACTCAACTACAACTGGATGTGTTATGTGTTCATTTTCAAGGAGACTTTATTCTTCTATCATATTTTCCATTAGTCTTTCCTATTTATGTCCATTAAGGTTGTAAGTATCTCTTTTTTGTGGATCAAAATCCATAGCCTTGTCATCAAAATCAAGATTTTCAATTGATTCTTCATAGAATGCACTATTCTCACAGTCACAATATGTTATGTAGGAGAGACCTAAATCTTCATTCTCATCATGCAGGCTATGATAACAATCATATTCACTTGCACACCCATCTTTTATAGATTGAACACAATCACTACTCTCTTCATTGTTGTAAGGAAGATTTCCCCCTTTTGTTTCAACTTCTAATTCATCATTGTTGATGTCATGACACTATGCATATGGCTATATCTCCACTTCCTCTAAACCATGCCTGATATATTCCATAGAAAATGTACTTCCAATGACATTTTCAATGCTCCAATCATCCTCCAAGGTGGAAAATTGGTTTTCAACAATTTCATCTACATTCAAATCTGAAAAAATTTCATTTGCACATGTCTCCTCTTCTAGCTGCATTGCTTGATCAGTTTCTCCACATTAATTTTCATAATTGTCATTGTACTAGCTCAGGAATACTCTTTTGAGATCTTCCCATGAAGAAATAATTTGCATAGGCAAGGCTATAAACCATTCCCTTACATCATCCCTTAAAGATCTTGAAAAATATCTCATAATGACATGTTTTGGATAAATCTGAAAGTCCAAAATGAAATCCCATAATTGTTGTACATGCTTACAAGCTGATTCACCCCATTCTCCATGAAATTTAGGGATATGATTTAGTAGTTCTATCAGTTTGCAGGGATAAGGATTTCGGTAGCCTTGGATATTATTGTAGTTAAATGGTTTATCAATGGTTGAGGCAAATTTTGGAGAGCCATATGGGTTTTGGTAGATTATTAACCTTTTTCAAAGAGATGCAGGGTAAGAATTTACTCAATATGGGGCTTGTGGTGTAAAAATGTCTTATTGTGAATGGTGTTGATTACCTCCATTGCCAAAATTCTCAATTACACTATAATGTGTATGGGGAAAGGAATAATTGCTATACATAATTCAGCCTGTTATTACTATTTCTGGCTAGAAATGTTGCAATTTTGAAGATGGAGGTGTATTCTTCATCAAGTCTTTATCAGATTCACCACCTACTTTTTCCAAAAGTAGGAAAATGAAATAGATTTTGAAATTTCTCTTAATTTACCCTAGTGGAATCCCCTTACTCAATTATGTGGGATGACAAGGATGCAAAAGACTTTTATGACTCTATAAGGAACAATGGTTTTCTACTGGATTTCTTCAAGTTCACCCTAGTGGAGTCGCATATTTGTTGGATCTCAGAAATGGAGGTTACAAGTCCTAAGAAGAGGCCAAACTCTATGATCAAACTTTGCAATGTAACGCCCCACCGTGCAAACCCCAAAGGAACTAATAACAACAGAACAATTTTTTTTTTTTTTAAGAATATAATAAACATACTTAAGTATTCTAATATAACAACATACTAAGCTGCATGACTAATTCCATTGGGGTACACGGGGTGACATTACTACACTAACCGATAACAACGATAATAAGATAACAATAATTAAACAATTACGTAAATCTATTCATTCACATTTCATCATTTAAAATATCTATTAACCAATAACCATATTCATATCATATGTACATAAGACAACGAAAGATACTGTAACGATATGAAGCATTTATATTACCACAGATAAAACACAACTTAACACAACTATTACAAATGATCGTACCTAAATAAATACATGGCCTGCATAGACATTACATCCAAATGATAGTAAAATACAACTGTCTGAACGTACATCTCAATAACCACATATATAATTTACAACAAGGTCATCCCAACACACGTGGGAGACAATACATCAACAATGAATTACATTACATCTGAAGTATAACATACATCTGGTACATAAGAACACTGGATCAACATCATTCGCTAAAACCCTGCGACAAAAGATACATCTGCAACAGAAAGGGAAACCCAACGGGGTGCGAAGCACGTTCCACCCAACCACCCCCGTGCTGGGAGTAGACAAGGAAGGGTCCCCGACCAAGCACGTCAACAATACACAATACTAACTCTATACATACAACTTAACATCAAAGACCACTTAGAAAACTCACAATGACAAATCCCAAGGGCACAACAACGAACCACTTCAGAACATAACAACAAGTCATAATCACAACATCAATGAAACTCAAGACATAATATCAAATACTATTTCCAACAATAACCAAAGAGAAATCAATAAATCACTTAACCACTACAGACACAATATCACTTAACAACTACAATCATAAAGTCACTTAACAACTACAAACACAATATCACTTAACACGAGGTTACAATGCTTCCAGAGAACAAGATCATGAACATCGCACAATAACTGATTAACTGTTGACATAGGAAGAGTGTCATGCATAAATTTCCATGAGTTACCCTGGCTCAACCTTCCTAGGCTACCGGACCCCCATCCTAGGTTACCCTGGCTTGCCTCTACCGGCCGCCAGACCCTCACGCAAAACTATGCGTCCCATCTCATCTCGAGCCTTATCATTCACTTACTTCACAAGAGAGATATTCTTTATCTTTATTAGTGTGTAAGATCCCCATTAATTCTTTTAAATTATCACTTAATTAAACTCTAGGTGAGTTACCCTGGCGCCCCTTTGTGTGCCGGTGTAACACCCCTCCTTTTTGTGCTCTGTTAATCAGGCAATGTTTTCCTATGTTATGCTTCGATCATGTTAACATGTGAATTAATGATGCTTTATGCTTTGATTATGTTAATAATGTTAGCCTTGTCAGTTAGTGATATTGTATTGGTGAAGGGGACGGGGTTGTATCACTCACTTGCGAGTGCCCTACGATTCTGAGATTTCCTCTTCACGGTGTATCTGATTATATTATGTATATATGCACGTTCGACATGCTCTTTGTTGCAGGTTGGCAGGTACATGACATCGACTCCACCTGGTTTCCAGGTCGGGGCGTGTCCATTGGTCAATGGAAATTAATTGGGAGATAGTAGCTAGGTTTTCCGAACCAGGTCGTCACCCTAGTCATAGCATGTTGTTGGGTCGTTATTGGAGTCAGTTGTTTTATCTTGGTCAGTTCCCCTCGAGTGTATATTTAATTTCAAGTTTAAAGTTTATTTAATGACTTGCGTAGTCTAATTAATGATTAAATGTGTTTAGTTGCAAGCTAAAAGTGATTAAATAGCTTTTGGAAATTATAAATGATGAATGTTTTGTCTTATTGAGATGTTGGAAAATTAGTGATTAATTAATTAATTTAATTGAATTAATAAAATAATCTAATTTGGAATTAGATTTATTTTATTGATAATTTAAATTAATTGTGTGAATTAGCTAAATTATCCCTTTTGAATTGAAAGTGAAAAAGATTTAATTCTTTTGTTGAAAATAAAATGCTAGAATATTTTGAATTTAAATTGGAAATAGAAAATGGGTTAAAGTTATTAAAAATTCAAATAATTCTTATGCAAGACTTTGGGGTAAAAAGGATATTTTCTGAATTAGTTGACTTTTTTGGTAAAAAGATATTTGTGTTTGAAATTGAAATTGGAATTGGAATGAAATGTTGATTTGAATTTGAGTTCAATTTTAATTAGAATTTGAATTTAATTGGAAGTTGAATTTGAATGTGAATTTGGGGAGTTTGGAAGAAAAAGGATATATTTTGTTTTAGGGTTTTCTTTCACCTCTCCATGGAATTCTTGGTTTTGAATGTTTTGGTGGAGAAGCTTGGAGGAGGCAAAAATGGTGGAGTTGAAGGAATGCTTGAAATCTCCATGGTTAAAGCTTGCAATTTTGGAGGAAACACAAGGTTCCATTATTTCTCCCTTCCTCTTCTTACTCATTTGAATGATTCAAAACATAGTTTTAGATTCAATAAAAATTAGGGAAAAGCTTTCAATTTGCACAATTGTAATGGATTTTGAAACCAAAAGAAAATCCAAGAAAAACTCAATGTTAAGCTAGGTTTTGAAAACCCATGTTGTTGTTTTGAATAAGTTCTATTTTTGAAATGGGTGGGGATTATTTTCATAAATTGTGTATGAAATCAATTTGGGTATATGTATTGTGTATACAACCATATATATATTGATATATGGAAATACCCACAAAAAAATATATATATTTGTGCTTTTAGAAATTTTTAAAAAAATTTTGGGTAAAACCCAGAAAAAGAGCCTCTGTATTTCGTTTTTTTTTATTATGGTAAAAACGCAGGAAATTTTTTTTAATTAATATACTTATTTATTTTTGTGGGAGGTAGGGAGGTCAAACCTCAATTTCTCACATCAGCGTCACGCTGAGGGAGTATGGGCACCCATCAAGACATTGTGGGGTTCGGCCATTTCTACAGGGTATGGGCACAAAGGCCAAAGATGTTCACTTCTGGCTGGGTTTCAGGTGGAGCACACAGGCTCCGCCACCATGGCGGCGAGGGCCTGCGTGCCAGGGCTTCGGCCCTTTGGGTTTTTTTTTTAATTCACTTTTAAAAGTTTAATTCTGTTATTTAATTTAAATTTATTTTATATATATATTATTTATATTACATTTTATATATTATATATAATATTTTAATATTGTATATTATATAAAATATAATATTTTAATATATATTAGATTAAAAGAATTTTAATAATTTCAAATGTATGTTTTGTTAATCATGAGGTATTTAAAATCTAAATTAATTGGAATATATATATAAAGGTTATTTGTTATAGTTTATTCTATGGGAGTTTATATTTAAAGTTAATTAATTGATTCATTTGCAAGTAAAGTATAATTTTATTTGGTATATTTAAGTAATGTTAAATGTCAAATTGGAATTTCTGATCGACCATGTGATTATTATGATCGTGGAACTGAGAGTAAAGGATGAACTTTTTAGTTAACCTAAATGATTTATTAATCAAGTGATTTAGTTTAGTATGTGATCATGAAACTTAAAGAGTACGGTTGATTTAAATTTTAACCAGATAGCTGCATTGTTAAAGTGTTTTGACTTTGAGTATGGTTGTGAGATTTAGAGTAAATGATCTGTTATTTTAATTTTTAAATGTCATGAAAAGAAATGGGATCAATTGATTGGATAAACGCAAGACATGAAACCTGTGTTTGAGTGGATTCAGGAAATCCGAATTTTAGTTTACATAATTGCTTGAAATACTTTTAGTGTTTATTCTTTCTTGTTCGATGTTGGGAGCATAGAGTCATTGTTTGAAGTCTTCCTGATAGGGGATTTGTATCCTGTTGTGGGTTGTCTTTATGAAAGTCAACTTTTGGTGTGTCGTAGAAGATGTGCATAGTTATACCTTGTGGATCACCCGGTTTTCACGAACGGGGATTTGTGCCTCCTTGGGTGTAGGAGAGGGTAATGTAATTTGGTTTCCTCTAAGGTTGGAGTGAGTTTTGTACGTTGTTTTCCTCCAGTGTTGGAGTAAGTTCTTTGTTCTGTTTCCTCCTTGGTTTGGAGAGGTCATGTTATCTAGTTCTTTTGTGGTTGTGTTGTCGATAGGAGAGTGGTTCTTGGTGAGGGTCCGGCACACAAAGGGGCACCAGGGTAACTCACCTAGAGTTTAACTAAGTGATAATTTAAATGAATTAATGGGGATCTTTCAAACTAATAAGATAATGAATGCCTCTCTCTCGTGAAGCAAGTGAATGATAAGGCTCGAGATGAG
>VDFB02000003.1:630052595-630072719 GCA_007258455.2 Sequoia sempervirens
AAAGGCTTTAATTAATCCTACTAGGTGCTCTTATACGTTTTATGGTAGTACCCCATTTTGAAAGACACTGTACGGCTAAGGCCTACATACCATGAGGACTTGACAGTTTAGTCTTATCCATTTGTATATCGGCCTGAATGAAAAACAAGTTGGTGTCACCTTCGAGTGCTCCTTTCGGATGTGTCTCTTAGGCAGGCCCCTCTAAAGGTAAACAATAGCGAGCAAGCACATCCATATTTTGATCGACCTTCATTTAGAAACAAAGGGAGAACACATGCGATATACCTAACTCACACTCGCACAAGATTTTGTTCAATTTTTAAACCCAAATCGAAGTGTGTATGGGCAATTATTTATGCAACTTAATGTCACCAAAATCCTTTTGATTCTCAAGATCATCGTGAGGCGTGAGAGAAGCGCATATGTCTTTTGATGATATTACTTTGTGAAAATAATTACAAAACAATAAAGGCACACATTCATTTTATCATTCAAAGAAATGATTTGATTCGTTTTAAAACACCAAAGGAAAGATGAAGATTGCTTGTTCGATTTTAGCCCAAATTGAAATCTAGTAGGTATCTAAGTTTCAATTTTAACCCTTTGCAAAAAATTAAAAATAAAAATAAAAATCAAAGTGTTCTTTTTAGACCAAATGAAAGTTAGTGTCCTAAAAATGAAAGATAACAATTTCATGAAGAAGTGTAAAACAAACACTTAAAGCGTTTAAAAACACTTTGATTTTTCAAAATATCCTCCTTTCAATTTCCTTCTCTAGCCTTGTCTTCCTCGCTTTCCTTTGTTTGTACCTTTTTCACTTTCCTTTGTTTCCCTTGCTTTCCTTGTTCAATTTCTGAACCAAACTCACTTAGTTACTGCTGTTGAAGTTACAGGAAAAGACCAAAAAAAATGTGGTGCAACCCCTTATACACCTGCGAGCTTTAGTAAGCATTAAATAGTCAAAGATAAATATGATCTTTAATTAATTGCATTACAACAAGGAGAGAATAGAAGGTGCATGTTTATCTGAGAACAACTCATTAACTTTCAAAGACTTTTGAGATGAACATGATGCAACAAGATGATGTTTGTTTCACTTATTAAAAAAAAATCGCGCCCTACACAAATTAAGACCTTGTCCTTATTGCTCAGTATGTTTGGTTCTACACATTATTGAATAAGCTACTTGCCTTTGGTCTGTATTCACTTAGATATGGATGCAGCTCACCTTTATTCTATGTTTACTGCTTCCTATGCTAATCATCTCCACAGGTAGACCCACCACCAAACATTTAGAGCACACTGACTGAGGGGAGAGCATAATCTCGGTGGAAGTAGTGGGAAGTTCTTGGCAATTTTTGAGCTAATGTAGTGGGCAGGGGTAACACTGAATTTTACACCTTATGAATAGCATTGACTATGCTTGCGCCAAAAGAGGAGTTCTTTGAATAGGATAAAGATTCCTTCTACAATGCTATGTCTCTTGCACGCCTTGCAATTCTCATTGCTCATGTGACAAAAATTTTGACTACCACAAACAAATTTGTTAGAGCAATCAGATCAACACAACACGTCTTTCAAAAGGAGAAGGTATCAGATTCTTAACACGCTTTCAAGTTTTCAAGTAAATGCATTGGTTGGTGTGGTACTAAAAACCTGCGCAATAGTTATGAGGGTGAATTCAATAGCATTTTCCACATTATCCCTGCCAGTTGTTATGTTTCGATATGACAATATGATGCCCATCCACCTACTTTGGTTGCCAAAGCACTTTAGATAGAGAAATTCTACACAATCTCTCCCACACGCTAAATAACAAATGAACACTAATAGCTCACGGCTCAAGGGGTTGGCTAATGGAAAAGACTAGCAGATTGTTTACCACTAGTGAATAAGAGTGTAAAATCCACAACAACAATAGGCACGCAATCTACAAATAAAAACAAAATTACAAGCAAACAACAATAGGCAAACAACAATAGCCACACAACTTAAATGTATCAGAAGGTGTTTTGACACTTTGCTTTTAATAAGGCGTGTTGCTTTTAATAGAATGCATCAGATTCGGCAGTCTCTTGAATGGTATTAGGATGTAGCTTGAAGGCCTGACAATGCAATGGTTACAGACACTTTGACCTACGTACATTTGATGGTGTGTGCATTAAAAATAGGGTGTGGTCATCCATAAACTTCTGGCATCCCATGTGCTAGATCATTACTCTCTCAAGGCTGACTCGGGTAGCATGGACCAGGCGCGCAAAGCATAGATAAAATGTGTGAACTGTTTTGACAGATTGTTTTAAAGAAAAGAGACAGGGTACGTGTACTGCTTGACAGAAAGCTTGAAAATGTTATCTCATGGAGTGCGTTGATTGCAGGATATGCATAAAATGGATTTAGAAACTTCCAGGAAAATGCTAGCTAAGAAAACATAGACAAGACACGTGAACTGTGTGATAGAATTCCTCAAATAATTGCAGTCCCATGGAATACAAATTCTTGAGCAAATGCAATTGGCAGGAGTAAATTTGAAAATAACATTGATGCTAATGCAATGGGTAGGTGCGAAGCTGTGTTCCATAATGATTTCAAAATCTTGGAAACCGACTTTTACTTCAACTGCACCCTTTCTTCAACACCAACGGTAAAGCACGTGTAAGATTTAATAGCCATTTCCTAATGAAAAGGTTTGCACGCGTGGTGAAACTACTTTAAGTCAAAATTTCCTCTCATTTTTGCATCTTCCTTAGGATGAGAAATAAGATTAAGGAATTTTAAAATGTCGCTTTGTGTAGATAATACACAGACCCTACGATTTTGCAGTCATTCAGGAGTAAGAGTCATTGTTTCAGATCAAGCTATGAGGTAGATTTTAGGCTATCTAAAAGAATCTTCTCAAAGCTAGTGCAACCCAAAAATCCTTCTTCAACTTTTGGAAAAGAGCATTGAGCATAAAACAGTAAGATGTAAATACAATGCCAATGGTCAGCGTGGTGATGAGCACAAATCCTGCATGGTGGTGGCAGACGTGCAAGAGACAGAGGAGTTGGACAATGGCTCAGAATTCATAGGCTGTCATGTGTGAAGCAAGTGCCCAACCCAAGAATACAAACATCAATAAATCATAAGGGAACAACCAAGAATACGCCTAGGCAGAGTACTCAGACAAGAGTTTAATCCTAATATTGATATTACATACATTTTCTAAGCATGTATCATTTGAATACCACATCAAACACAAACAACGATATTACATCTGGAAGGTAGACAAAGCATGGAAAATAAAGACAACAATATTAGTGAAAAGATAAAATAAAAATGTGTTCCTTTGCTTGTGCTAAAATGGAAGTATACAGATTTGAGATAAAAAAAAAGAATGCAGATTAGTCAAACACATATCGAATAAAAAGTGTTCTTGTTTCCCTAAATGCCCTCCTTCTAGCGCCAGAATGTAGATCCCTAATCTGCAAACTTGCACGAATCAAAGCAAACAAATTACATCGTTAGCCTAAAAATGCAAGATCGGAATAAGAATCCCCCATAAAATCGATTTGCATTGTTAGAGAACAAAGAAAAAGATAAAATACTTGAGCAAATACAATAAAAAATAACTACTCCTTATTCTTAAACGAAGCAAACACTTGATCTTATGGGGGGATTGGTGTTATTTTGATTTGGAAAATAGCCCTTTCCCAACCCCTTTAGATAAGCTAATTATAATGATGGACAAGATCATTTCTCCAATGAAGAGAGTGACCTTGCATGATATTGGAGATAAAATGCTAAGATTGTGGAGTGAAATGGACAAGATCAGTTCTCAAATGAAGAGAGTGACCTTGCATGAGGATTGAGGATTTGTGGAGATTTGTGGAGTTGTGGAAAAAATCAGTTCTCAAATGAAGAGAGTGAGTTTGCATTAGCTTTGTGGATGATTTGTTGAAGAATGATGCCTCTATTTAAATATTTTCTTGATTTTTCTTGATGAGAGATTGGCCAAATGAATGAATGTGGGACAAAGATCAAGCCAATAGGAAGAGGCCACTTGTCAAGTTGTGATAGGCTTGAGGATGTGCAAGACTTGGGAAATGTGCCCAAGAGAAGGAGTTTCAAATTCAAATTTGTGTAATGAATGTTGAGTTTGACCTTTGGAAGGGGACATGTAAGAGCCATGTAAGAGCTCATAAATGACTTGTTGGATGTACATTTCAACTTGCCTTTTGAATTCAAACCTGATGGAATATTCCTCATGGATGCCATGTTGAGTGAAAATGCTGATTTAATAAATCAATAAATGGATTTATTGGTGCAAGTGGCAAAATCTAGAGAATACAAGTGGTTAGGATTAGTATTTGATCATTGTTAGGTTAGCTTAATGATGATTAAGTGAGTTTGACTTTCATGACTTAAATATTTGATTTATTTAAATTAGAAAAGGAGAAATATGAATTGGATTTAATTAAATAGATGTTTGATTTATTTAATTAAAGGGATGATGATAGGATCAAGTTTGATTTATTTGATTTAAGCTGATGACTTTAGGAGATTGATAAATAAACTTGATTTATTTTTTAAATGGAATATGATTATGCATGATGCTAATTTTGCGTGTCTAGACTTAGAAACTTCTCATTTGATCCTATGAGATCACATTGGACCCCTCTACAATAACCTCTCTTAGTTTTTTTATCTCAAAGTGGTTTACCTGCGGTGTCCGGTTTTCACTTGATGGAAAAAGTGTCAAATACAAGCAGTGTAAAGTTGCAAAGTGGTTCAACTTTCATTCTGCAACTCGTGTGACAAAATAGAGTATTCCAAAGCATCTATATAAGTATTTTTATGCTAGGAATGGTTCTTTTTCACATCCAAACACACGAAATCAGTTTGAGCTATGTTCAACTGGATTGATCCTTTAAGGGTCCAAAATGCAAAATGACCTCAAACTTTAGCATGTTGTTACTCGAATACTGTGACACTTAGAATCTTCTCATCTAATCTTAAAATATTACATTGGTCCCCTCTACAATAACCTCTCTTTATTTTTTTTTATCTCGAAGTGGTTTTCTCGTGGTGTCCAGTTTTCACTTGATGGAAAAAGTGTCAAATGCAAGTGGTGCAACATTCATTCTACAAGTCATGTGACCAAATAGACTATTCCAATGCATCTGAATAGGTATTTTTACGCTAGTAATGGTCCTCTTTCACACCCAAACACGTGGAATCGGTTTGAGCTACGTTCAACTAGATCGATCCCTGAAGGGTCCAAAGTGCAAAATGGCTACAAACTTCAGCATGTTATTACTCAAACACCATGATGCTTAAAAAATTCTCATCTAATCCTATGGGATCATATAGGTCCCCTCTAAAATAACCTCTCTCGGTTTTTTCTATCTAGGAGGCATTTCCTATGGTGGAAAACTTTTAGTTGAGGAAAAAGTTGTCAAATGCAAGTAGTTGAAAGTTGCAAAGTGATGCAACTTTTGTTCTGCAGCTCGTGTGACCAAATAGATTGTTTCAATGTGTTTGAATAGGTATGTTTACACTAGGCATGGTCCTATTTTTCACCAAAACACGCAGAATCATTTCGAGCTACATTCAACCAAATCAATCCCTTAAGGGTCCAAAGTGCAAAATGATTGTAAACTTCAACATGTTGTTACTCGGATATTGTGATGCTTAGAAACTTCTTGTCTAATCCCATAGGATCAAATTAGGCTCCTCTATAATAATCTCTCTCATTTTTTTCTATCTTAGAGGCATTTTACTGTGGTGGCAAATTTTCACTTGGGGAAAAAGTTGTCAAATGCAAGTAGTTAAAAGTTGCAAAGCGGTGCAACTTTTGTTCTACAGCTCGTGTGACCAAACAGACTATTCCAACACGTCTGGATAGGTATGTTTACACTAGGAATGGTCCTCTTTTCCACCCAAACAAACAAAATCGCTCTGAGCTATGTTCAACCAGATCGATTTATTAAGGATCCAAAGTGCAAAATGGCTACAAACTTCAGCATGTTGTTACTTGGATATCGTGATACTTAGAAACTTCTTGTTTGATCCTATGGGATTGTGTTGTGCCCCTCTACAATAATCTCTCAATTTTTTCTTTTCTCATAGACATTTTCTTGTGGTGGAAAATTTTCACTTGGGGAAAAAGTTGTCAAATACAAGGAGTTGAAAGTTGCAAAGTGGTGCAACTTTCATTTTGCAGCTCATGTGACCAAACAAACTATTCCAATCCATATGAATAGGTATTTTACACTAGGAAAGGTCATTTTTTGTAACCAAACATGTGGAATTGCTCTGAGATATGCTCAACTAGATTGATCCCTTAAGGGTTCAAAGTGCAAAATGGCTACAAACTTTAGCTTGTTGTTACTTGGATACCATGACACTTAGAAAATTCTCATCTAATTCTATGAGATTACTTTGGGCCCCTCTACAATAACCTCTTTTAGTTTTTTCTATCTCAGAGGAATTTTCCCATGGTGAATTTTCACTTGGGGAAAAAATTGTCAAATTCAAGCAGTTGAAAGTTACAAAGCGGTGCAACTTTCGTTTTGCAGCTTGTATGACCAAACAAACTATTTCAATGCATCTGAATATGTATGTTTACACTATACATGGTCCTCTTTCGCACCCAAGCACGCAAAATCGCTCTGAGCTACATTCAACCAAATCGATCCCTTAAGGGTCCAAAGTGCAAAATGGTTTCAAACTTCAACATGTTGTTACTCGGATATCATGATACCCAGAAAACTATCATCTAATCCTATGGGATCATGTTAGGCCCCTCTACAATAACCTCTCTCACTTTTTTCTATCTCAAAGGAATTTTCTCATGGTGGAGAATTTTCATTTGGGGAAAAAGTTGTCAAATGCAAGTAGTTGAAAGCTGTGAAGTGGTGCAACTTTTGTTCTGCAACTCGTGTGATGAAACAGACTATTCCAACGTGTCTGAATGGGTACATTTATGCTATGCATGGTCCTCTTTCATACCCAAAAATGCAGAATCGCTCTGAGCTATATTGAACCAAATCGATCGCTTAAGGGTCCAAAGTGCAAAAGAGCAGCAATCTTTGATGGGCTATTACTCAGAAACTATGATACTTACAAACACTTCATCTGAGCCTACAGGATTTTGTTGGGCCCCTCTACAATAACCTCTCTTGATTTTTGTTATCTCGGAGTCATTTTCCTATGGTGTCTAATTTTAACTTGAAGGAAAAAACTTGTCAAATGCAAGCAATGTAAAGTTGCAAAGTGGTGCAACCTTCGTTTTGCAATTCGTGTGACCAAAAAAATTGCTCCAACATGTCCCAATAGATACGTTTATGCTAGGAATGGTCCTCTTTCACACTCAAACACACAAAATTGCTCCGAGCTATTTTCAATTGGCTTGATCCCTTATGATGGCATGCAAAACAATCGAAAACAAAAACATACACACTACGGTTGAGAAGTCTGAGTTTTCCACACAAAAAATGTATGATCATTCAAAAATAAAAGTTAATGGTTGTTGAAGAGTTTGAAGGAGAATATCAATCAAATATCTCTGTTTCTTTGTTAATTTCAGTGCATTTTCTTCATTTCCATCCTGTGTACGAGTCCGTATAGGAGAAGTTTGCTCTAAGATGATCTTAATATGTTGTAGAATGGTTTTAGCTTTGATTAGAATCCATTCTTGTGGAATTCTATTAAGTTCCAAGCAACTTAGAAGTAGATTTTTGAAATAGTTTCAAACTTGCTCATACAAGGGTTTGAGTGTAATATGTTGGAATAGGCCATTCCACCTATTGTCCAGGTTGTGTCTTGGTGAAATGGACCTGATGTAAATAGGATAAGGAGTAGGAATAATAAAATAGCATTGTTAAAGGCATTGGAAGAGATTGCTAACACTGCCCCTATTGAAAATTTTGAATTTAGGCCTTAAAAGCAAGGCTAGAGGAGGTGAAAAGAAGAAATTGCTTGAGAATAAGTTAGAATAGGTTAGAAATAGAGTGAGCTTGTGGAATTTGATGTGTTCAAAAGGTTTGCAAGCATAGGGGAGGTCAAAAGTATATTATGGCATGATGCCCTAGTTGGGTAAAGAGGGGTTTTCAATGAAAAAGACAGGTTTGAGGGAGTAAAAGTGGGTAAAGTCAGGGGACAGCATAATTTGGTGGTCAATTAACTTTTTTTACGTAGAATGAAGTGTGTTGGAAGATTCTTGAGGTTGTATGAGGTTTGGGTATGGGTTTGGGCGTTCAGTTCATTTTGGGTTTGTTAGTACAAAAAATATGTAAAAATAATATATATATATATATATATATATATATATATATATTGTTTTTACATGTTTTTGTACTAATAAAACCCAAAATGAACATATATATATATATATATATATATATATATATATATATATATATATATATATATATATATATATATATATATATGCAGCCTAGAAGCATGAATTAGGATTAGAATATCACATAACATCATATAAACAAAAAAACCACCATAAACTTGAATACATCATTTAAAACATGCATGATAAATATTCATTGTTGAAACTTGAATTGTGGTAGCTTGATATACACAGTCTATTGATGCCAAGGTTAAATTTGTATGATTTTGAAAAAAGAAGCCAACTGAGTAGAGTTATCATCATTCTTTAGAAATAATAAGAATTTGTTTAGTACACTAGCCATTTTGATGTCTTCTTGCAATATCAAACATTATTTTGTATCATTGTTGCATTGGTCTTGAGAGTGGTAGCTTAATAAAGCTCCACAATACAAAATTTGGTTTACCTATGTAGTGTAATAGTGGCAAAGGCAAATTTTTCTTTGAAAGAACCAAAGGGTGACTGCACAATTGAAGTGTATAAACACACATATTTTTGTAATATCAAGGATACTTTTTGAAATATTTTTTTGAATCATTTCATGGAATACCAATTGAAAACATGTTTTTTTCTTTTACATAAAGTTGTTTAGCATCAATCAATTAATATTCAAGACAAACCATGAAGGAAAACAATGATCAATGCTAAGGCTAACCAATTAATAAGTATACATGTGAATAAGTAAAGCATGTACATGTGAATAAGGGAAGCACAAGTACTAAAAAAACATAAGACTTGAAGTATACATGCGAATACAAGTAGTATACACAAATTAATACAAAGTATATGCATAAAAATACAAGGTATACACATGAAAAAACATAATTCACAAAGTATACATTGGAATACACGTAAGTGACAAAGTACACACATAAGTTGTAAAGTATACACTTGAATACACATAACTCATATCTATTGAACCATGAATTTATAAGGAAAATATTGACACCATCGATAAAAAAGATTTGTATTAACCAAATAGCCATGTATGCATACATCAATATATGTTGATATAAATATAAAATATAGGTACAAAATAACCATATAGGCTTACGAGATTGCCATATAGGCATACAATTTCAAATATATCTAATACAAAATATGTATAAAACTGCCATGTAGGTGTACAACAAAGGGCTCTAGAATCAAAAGTAATTTCTCTCCATGCTCTGGAAATAAATTCTTTCCCTTTCCTTGTCAATCAGATGGTGATAGGTTTGTCACTCATTTGTGCTACACTCGAGGAGTGCTCCTCCTGATCCTAGTGTTTAGTTCTTGGTGAATTTTTAACTATTACAATAAGAAGTAAAGACATTAATATATATAAATTACATTATAAAAAATGATATATTTAACAAAATAATCACTTACTACCATCTCATGATCACTCTCCACAAGGTAAATATTCACACACCCATGCTGAGGCATGCTCAAGCCCTGTATAATCCATCCAAATAGAAATTAAACTATGAATCAATAATGGTTTAACTTTTCACTAACTAACATCTATAACAACGAATGTAAATTTAAATTTAGTAATTTTCCGCATACCTCCTCTGTTAGAGCCATTGAGGATTCTATAGCACACAAAACACTAATATCCATTGCCCTTGTCACATTTAGAGGTGTTTCAACTTGCAACATCTAAAAATAAAAAAAAAAATTATTCAATCACAAAAACTACAATAGTGATCCACGTCATGACTTATAATGTATGAGATAATGAACAAAATTTTGAGTACTTATTAAACTATATTTTTTTTACTATCATGCTTACTATTTTCCATATCTTGTTTGAAAGCACATGTTTTTAGGCTTTTACCCATAACAGCAAGCCATTGAACCATTTGATAAAATGCTTTCATAGACATGTACGATAACTGTGGTGGCATAGAGAAGGAAGTGAACTATTTGAACAAATTCCTCAAAGAAATGGGGTCTTGTGGTGATGGAATGCCATTACAAACAAATGCACATCATGGAATTCCAACACCATAAGACCACATTTCTTTCAGGCATTTTTTCAGATAGTTCATTTCCTTATCTATGGTATTATTTCTTACTATTATGCTTTGATAAAATACTTTCCAAGCATCCATATTTTGTTGGAAAGCACCTATTTTAGGCTTTTAGCCATAGCAGCAAGAAAGTGAGTAGTTTCATAAAATGTTGTGTTACACATGTATGGAAAATGTGGTATCATAGAAAAGGTGGTGATTTTTTTGAAGAAATTCCTCGAAGAAATGCCATCTCATGGTGATGGAATGGAATTCCATCACCATGAGACTGCATTTCTTCAAGGCATTTTTTCAACCTATTAATTTCCTTGTCTATGTTATTGCTTACTATTATGCTTTGATAGATTTTTTCAAATCATCCATAGTTTGTTGGAAAACACCTTTTTTAAGCTTTTAGCCATAGTAGTGAGGAAATTAACTATTTGATAAAATTCTTTAGTAGACATGTATTGAAAATCTAGTAGCATAGAAAAGGCAGTGAACTGTTTGAAAAAGTGGTGCAGGTGCACCTTTACAAGAGGATGCCTCCATGAGGAAAATTTAGGATTTTAAGGTTGTAAAGGTATTTTAATGATGTAAAAAGGCTTAAATAGCCATTTTTTATTTTGTAATGGTCTTTGGTAGTCATTTGATGCATAAATTGTAAAGTTGCAAAATCTTAACAAAAGTTGTCAATCAATGTTGTAAAAATGCAAAAAGGTGCCGAGTGGAGGAATGTGAAGACTCAAGGTAGTTGTAGAGGAAATATTAGGTTCTTAGGAAGTTTGAATTATTAGGAAATTATTTAAAATATGTGATTCATCATTGTTAGCTATTGTTGAAGCATTTTGAAGGATAAAAGGAATAAGATATCACTATTATATTGCTATTTTATGTGTTTTCCTCCATCATCTGCTAGTGTACGGTTCCATACAGGTGGTAGTGCATATGTAAGGTGTGTGAATTGAAGTATTTAGGTGTTGGAATAAATTTAAAAATAATCTAAGTGTTTTATGTTGAGTTTCAAGCTTTTGGTGGCCTAATTTCTCTAGGCGGTCAGAAAAAAAGGGCTAAGGGTTTGATTGCCCAAATGAACTAAAAAGTCCATTCCACATTTTTGTAGCAATTTTTTCTTGGTGGAATAGACCGGTATGAAGTATGAGTATGTGTAGAAGGAAATGAATTGGTTTGGTGAATTTTTTGTGTGATTTCTCCTCGCTACCCTAGTGAAAAACCAATTTTGGTGCCTTTTAAACAAGGCTAGAGTGAGTGAAAAGAGGAAAAGGATTTAGAAGTGGATAGAATCCCTTGAAAACTCTAAGAGAAGGTGAATTGGAGGGTGTTTAGAATATTTGAAAGGTTGTAAGTGCTTAGAGAAGTGAATAAGTGAGAAACCCTAGGTGAAAGAGGGTGAAAACTAGTGAAAAAGAGTGATTTTGTGAGGGAAGTGTATGTAGAACTTTGGGGCAGAACTATTTGAGGATGGAATGAACATGTATAGGCATAAATAAGCCTGATTGAAGTGATTATAATCTTGTGAGAGGTCAAGGAATAAGAGTTTCAATAATCCCTATTTGATTGCAAGGAAAGTGAGGGTTTTATGAAAAGGGGTTTGAATGAATGAAAGGAGACCTGAAAGTTGAATAATCTAAGGTTTTCTTGGCTTTATTTTGATTTTTTGGATGTTTCAAGTGTTGTTTGTGTGTTTGGAGAGGTGTCTCTTTGAAAAAGAGGCCTAATTATGGCCTAATTCAGCGTTAAAAGCTAGATTGGGACAATTGCTCCAAAAGAGTTGCAAGTGAGTTTTAGATATGTGAGAGTAGGCCATAATGGGTGCCTAGTTTGGAGCATAGATAAGGTAGTGAACTATTTGAAAATATGCCCCAGTAAAATGTGGTCTCATGGAATGCCATGACAAGCAAATGCAATTTGAAGTTTCTCCTAGTCTTATTACTTATGCTATGTGAAGTAATTGCATCACTACTTATGTTGAATTTCTAAAAAACTATATTGTAGTTGAGATTTTGTCATCTATCAACATCTAGTTATTAGTTATGGAATGTGAAGTAATTATTTGAGTTTGAATGATGTGCAATGCAACATAATCAACGATATGAATATAAAATATAGAAATCTATTAAGTGCAATTCATTAGTTAAGCTCTTTATTATATTTCCTGCATGAAAAATTGACTAAATCCACTGGCACCAGGAGGTGTTCCCTTGAAACCTCCAATATTAGCCTATTTAACATCCAAAATTACATAATAAAATACCATTCCTAAGACAATGCTATTAACATGTAATAAATTTATAAATTTTTACTAGTTACATACCCCACCAATAGGTGTATTGGAGAAATAAGTAGGTGTAGGGCCAGTGTATCCAGTATCAACACTGTGACTTGCAAGTTTATTAAAATCATAAAACTAAATTAGTTAATCTTGTATTTCAAAATTGAAATTTAAGAAATTAAATTCAATGTACTGCTAACTTTTACCTGAATATCAATGCCATACACGTCATGCAAAATTTCAGCTACCCTCTCCATCCTCATAACTATAGACAGATCCTGCACAACAACCTCCTAAGTTTCAGTGGGGTTATATGAACAAGTCGCCTTGCAAGATTGACACACATGGGATCAAAGCCCACTTGTCAAAGACTCCCCTAGATGGCATTGTACAAGAGGGATAGCATGCTGGATGGCACTTTGTGTCAAATAGTTGATGGCTTGTAGAGTCTCTATGTTGGCACTCTCCTTCATGATAAAAGGGATGACAATGTGCTCATGAGGCGGCCTAGTGAGATTTTGTCTCTCTTTCCATGTAGGATCCAACTATACACTGAGTCTATCTTGTGTTGACCTACCACCTCTCCCCTATAAGTCCCTCATATCAAAATAATTTGGGGATTTTTTGAAGAACTCAACATATAGTTTCTTAAGGAAATACTACGGGACTTCACAATTGTTGCATGGTGGGTCATCAAAAACCATGTACCACCTATCCCAAAAATATTTCCTAATCTCTTGGTGGTGGCACCAATGAATAGGAAACCTCTTCACATTGATTGAGATATTTTTATTTCACCGTGGGTCAATGAATAATGCACACAAATCACCTTTTTTAATTTTTAAATCTTTAACATCTTTATATGATAATTTATCTTGGTAAAAATCCCTAGCCACCTACCTCCTATCCTTCCAACCAGTTAATTGTTTGCTAATTGAATCTACATTTTTTAATATATCTTGCAGTGAAGTTGACAGGGTCATTCTTTCCATAGTTGAACCATTTGGATTGTTCAACCTCCCGATTAAATCCTCAAATTTTTTTTATTGTTCTCAATTTCACCATTAAATTTTGTTGAGTGCTAAGAGGGTATTGAGGAATTGATGGAAGAGGTTGTTGTTATGGTTGAGGATTTTGTTGTTGAGTATTTTGTTCTTGCTATGGATTTTGATGAGGGTTTCTAGGTTGATTAAAATCTCCTACAAATTCAAAAAATAAATATCAAATACAACCTAAAGGGTATGTGCAGGATCATCATGGAAAAAATAGGCCCTTAAGTGGCAAAAAATTTAGAAAAATTAGAGTTAGGAAAATTGATGTAAAAATTTGAATAACTTATCTATATTATTTCAAAAATATGTAAGAATAGAATATGTAGAAAATTGAATTTAGTTTCTAAACTACTAGGTTTGTTTAAAAAGAAAAAATCTATTTGGTGAAAATTTGAAATTTCAATGCGACTTAAATTTCGGGGAAAAAATAAGAAGTAGGTGTCCGCTCACACCCTAACCACAATAAACTGATAAATATTTTAGATATAAGTAGAGGACTCATGCCCGATGTGATGCACATTTTTTGTAATTTTTCTAAGTAAATAATTAATTATGATTTTTTATTACAACTTTTTAAAAAATATAAAAACTCGTATGTCGACCACCTTAACTTGGTCAAAACTTCATAAAATTCAATAATTCTTTTTTTAATCCTATAGTATGTGAAGCATAGAATGTGACACAATTTTTGGATTAAAAGAATGTGATACCGTTTGAAAGCTATAGATATTTTTCAATCAACCTATCAATCAAGACTTTAGTCGTAATTTGAATAGAAAATGAATAATAATTACTTATTAAATTCAAAGTAAAGTATAATTTACATCGGTGGAAAGTTGAGAATATCCTTTAAAAACCCTTTTTATTTCATCAATTTTGGGTAAAAAAATAGTCATCAACCACATACCCATCATAGTGCCACTTTTTGGCCCATCATGATCCTGCACATACCCTAAAACTAACAAATAAAAAAGAAATCCTTACCTCTTTGACATCCTCATTGACATGGAAACATCTTGGTGATGAATCAACAACTGTTGATGAATATTTTTACAAAAAACCTCCTCCTAGAACATGAGTGTGAAATTTTGGTGCTTTTGGCCATGGGAAAGAAGAGAAAAACAGTCAGAAATGAAAATGAATTCAACCTCTTTTTTTGCTTCTAACATGTCATAATGTACTTGCATTATGAGTTTTCAATTTTTTTTAAAAAGTGGCCACAAAATTGCTGCCCATCTTCATGCACCCACCCTACCAATACGCTTCCTACCAACAATCTATAATTCCTAGTCACCCATCCATCTACCCTCACTATCAAGAGTTCCATAGCACAATCCATGCCATTAATCCACAACAAACACCCATTATTAATCCCTATTTTGACCTTGATAAGGGAAACTGACATTTCACTAGTCCATTCCAAACCTAAAGATCCTATCCTAGTCCCTCATCCACTAATCCATTCATATTCTGTCCATCACAAGATACATTTAGTCATATCCTTGTCCAAATTCACATTCCATTATGTACACTTGAGGATATACGTCAAGAGGAAAACCCAAGGTATGACATTTTAACTTCAGCTTCATGTCAAGATCAAGGTAGTCCATCCCATGACCCCATCCTTAAATCCATTCTAGAAAGTCCTTCTAGATAATCATAGCATATCCAAAATACACCTATCCTTGACAAAGATTCCCTTCCTAGTCATGTCATCCAAGACAATCCCATCTTTGACCAAGACACTACCATTGATCAAGAAACCCAAAAAAATCCACTCATTGAACTTTATGCTATTCATGACCACACATTTGAGGTTGATCCTACCCAAACTCCAAATGCATCCATTTCCCAAAATGAGACACTTGCCTCCTTTGGACACATAGATGATCTTCCTCTAGAACGAGAGTCTACTTTATACATATTTGAAAATGATCAAGCTATAGTTGAATTCATTGGAACTTATGATAATGACAATAAGGAAGGTTTCTACATTGAATTGGAAGAAACAATATCTTTTGAAGAACTATCAGAATCTAATGTTTCACAAAATCAAACCAAAGATATCAGTCAAAATGTTACAACATATTATCAACTAGGATCATTTATCTTTGTTAGAGTAGGTTTTATTGTTGATGAGAAAATATGAAGTAATAGTTTCCACATATAGAATGATGAGTTAGCATCTTGCTTTAAATAAAAACTAACCACATTGCAAATAGAATCTATCAGAGCATACAATATCAAGGAAAAGGACTAGGCCTACACGAGCAAGGAATGCTAGAACCAGTATAGTTTTATAAAAATCCTAGACATGAAGGTCTTGGCTATTCTCAAGTCAGAGAATCAAATAATGTTAGTGGGACCTCCTCGATATTGGGGGAAACTTTATCCAATACAAACATCAAAATGGAGGCCATGAGTAGTCCTTGTCATAAGCCTGCTTCCAACACTCCTTCCATCCACACCATAAACTGTCATTCCAACATGAATACACCTTCTGTTTGGAACTAACGAAAATAAAATTATTACAAATCCAAAGTTAAAAATCAAATGTCAAAGGCCATTGAATCAATCAAAAATCCAAGTGGAAAAATAAAGCTAAAATGCATCCCAAAGAAAAATGGATCAAGCAAAGAAAATAGTTCAAAAGTAAAAGTCAAACAAAATGTGGAGCCACAAGGAAAGAGGACTACCACATATAATAAATGTCCACCTCCTTCAAAATGGTCATCAAGCAAGGAATATATAAGTGTTGGTTCCAAACGCTATCCCAATAAAAATTTCAAACTTTGCCATCCAACACCCCAAGTTTGGAAAATAAAAAGTGATCCATCCAAATGTCAAAACAATCCTCCAACATCTAACATTATCCATCATACTCCTACCTCTCACCTAAAGTCTAAAAATCCTATGTCACAAATCCGTCGCATCTTGGCAGCAACTCTCTATCATAAGGACTCTCATGGCACTCTATCGCGAGGTGTGTATTCTGATAAGGCCAACCCTAGTATCAGAAAGGATCACAAGGACATCAATAAGTTGTATGCAAGTGCTATGATCCTAACAAGGAAACTACTTCATAAAGGTCATTATTGGCATATCATGGCACTGATCTCTACATCAACACCATTGAAAGATTCAAAACAATCAGTGATCATCTAGAGCATCAAGGCCATTATGAAATATCAAAAATACAAAAAAATGAGAAAAAGGGTCCTAAAAAAAAAAAAAAGTAAAGAAAAAAATTCATCCAATAGTGAAAACCATTCTTATGGCGCTTTGGATAAGTACCATGATGAAAACCTAGCAAACAAGCATCATGTGTAAAAGCAATTATCTATGTGGTCCACTACATTTGGGGGCAAGTCGTCTCATCTCCCATGCCTTTCTTATGGCATTTCTATCTATCCATCCAAGCTCTATCATTCATGTCAATTTTCCCACCTACTTTGATCTTGATAAGGAATAGTGTACAAACATAAATCATGCTTTGGAAAAGCTCTTGACATGTATATCCCTTGGTTATGTACTATCCATGAAATATCATGTCATTAATTTCATGGTATCATTATCCCAATGTGACATTGTCCTTGGAGACCAAATGATAATTTTTCCAGCCTCATGTCTCCTATATTTTACGAAAGCTACCTATCATCCTTTCATGCCTATTTCTTATCTTGGTTTCCCTTATCAATAGTCCAACATCCCTTCATCATCCCATCTAGTCCCAAAGAAGATTCCAAATGCAATAAGCCTAATCCATACAATCTTGTTATGCAACCTCGTACATCATCCAAAAAATTCATTGGCTTTCTTCCTAGCCTTGCTACAAAAATTGATCCTTAGTCACATTATTGTCATCCTCATCTTGTTTTGGGATGTGTCCTTCCCATGTCAAACAACATCGTCATCATCATCATCACCTGTCAATTGGTATTCAACTTCGCTAGACACAAGATCATGTTTGTCTTAGGATTCTTGCACATGCTTGCTCGCTTTCTTGTAGGCATCATTCACATGCATTTGTCATGATCCTCATAAAACATCAAAAAGACAAAACAAAAGAATATTCACAAAAATCCAAAAAAAAAATTCACAACATTCCGAAAAGAAAAAACAAAATCAAAACATTTCAAAAAGACCTAAAAATCAGAAAAGTCATGAAAAAATACAAAAAATCATAAAATTTCTTGAAAAAATTCAAAAAAATTGTAAAACTTCAAAATCAAAACATGTCAAAACCAAAAAACATTCAAAAAATGCTCAAAAATCCCAAAAATAGAGTCACGATCAGTCATGTTAGTCTTTGTCATTATCGAACTACATTACCTCTATGACTAGATGTAGGCAAGGCCATCTGTCAATGTTCCCTTGAGGCATTAGGTCAGTCTTTAGGTATTGTCAAATAAAATCATGATTTGGTCCATTGTTGTTGAAAAAAATTCAAGGGTCATGTCAAACTATGAGGCTTTTGCACATTGCTATGTAGGCAAGGCCATCTGTTGATGAGCCCCTAAGGCCCCGAGGTTAGTCTTTAGGGTTCGTTGGGTCATTCAAAATAAATCAGACATGTTCAACTTAGAAAATACATAATTATCTTCATTTCAAACACAAATCTTGAATTAACAAGACAAGCAAGCCAACAAGTCTCCAAGTCAAATCAGTCATTTGTCAAATCAATCAAACTAGTCAAATTGATCAAAACTGATGGTCGTAAATATGGTATGTCCTTCCTGAAACCAGACCTTATCACTATCACAATTTTTCATTTGACTTATACTAGTATTTGCATGATCGAAACTAGACTTGATGTCTTATACGACATGTTGCTTCTTCTAAAACTAGGCCTTGTCAAAAATAGTCCACCCATCACTCACTTCATCCCTTGACACACTAGCACAAATTTATTGGCAAACAATATTCTTGGTTATTGATCTTGTTGGTTTATTTTTTCTTATCTTTTTGATTTACTTTGGTCATGTTACTATCCACCTTGATGATGTCCTACGGAGGATTTATAGGAGTGATGATGTCTCATGACTCATCTTTTATTTGATTGTTGTCTGCATTTTGTCTTGACAAAAAGAATGGAGAAACTTTTCCCTTAGTATGAGTTAGGAAATTCCTTGTCTGTGACTATTTGTTTTACAGATGGATGACCTTGCACACTTCGATCTATATCATACTATGGTGTTTGTTGTCCATTTGTCATATTTGACAACCGAATGATGATTAAGTGAAAAATCCTTGCATAGCGAAATATATATCTATACATTATCTCAATTAGCACTATCTCAACATCCATGTCTTCTATGCTAACATCCATCTTTTTCATGCTAACATTTATCTTTTCCATTCTAACATTTCTTCTATTTTGCATCTTCCTCATCCTTCACTACTTTTATCTATGCTCTTGTGATTCCTCTTCAAATCCTCTCATCAATTTTGAGAGAACACTCGTGTTCTTTGAACCCACCCATCCTCTCAAGGGAGCATACCACTACCTCCTCATCATCATTCCTCATTCTTCTAATCACTAGGGCATATCTTTTTCTTTGACACAATGCGATAAACTTTAGTGTATTAAAGAGGGACAAAATGTAGACACCTAGAAACTACCACCAGGCCTATGAATTAATTAAATCCCCTTCATCATTCTTGATAATTAAATAATCTTAATTATTTAATTATTATCTAATGTTGTAAATTCTTCTATTAATTAAATAATCTCAATTATTTAATTAATTCATTTTATCCTTCTATCTATTCTTTTGATTGATTAAATAAATTATTATTTATTTAATCATGTCACTAATATCTTCGACCTCTATAATTAAATAAATCTATATTTATTTAATTATCTATCATTTTCTACTATAATTAAATAATTATGACAACTATTTAATTATGCATTTTAGCCTCTTCTAACACAAATTAATTAAATTTTTATTTAATTAAATGACTTGCCTTTTTGCTCACCTTTTTGAATTAAATTTCTTTAATAAAAAAGATAACTCACTTTTTTCTCTTGCAATGAGATAATGTTTCCATTATTTCAAAAGGCTATTTTCCTCTTTGAACTACTTTATTTTATTGAATAATCATTTAGTTTCCTCTTTCTCCTTCACTTACAATCTTATCCTATCCCGTCTTGATTAGTTGTAGCCATTCATCAAAATAAAGTCTTCTAATCTCGTCTGTCCATTTTCCATGTGTCTCTCTATAAATGCCTTTGTCATTCATCATTTTGACTATCTAGATTTAATATGCTATAATGTTAGTGAGATTAAATCCTTCAATATTTTTCTTTGTCTTAGTCATAGGCTTGTTAAGTGCATATAGATAATTCTAAGGGTATTTATATCTTTTGTAGCAAAGTGGAGAAGGGAAATG
>VDFB02000003.1:630072819-630419839 GCA_007258455.2 Sequoia sempervirens
TCCTCTTGATAAAGGTTGAAATTTTAAGGCATTGTAGGCATCCGCTATCTACACAAATGATTCTAAAAGTATCCCATTTGAATTCCTTTCCTTCGATAATGCAACGCCCTTCCACATCTAATGCAACATAGTGATTTGATGCACAACCAGCAACCACAAAAGTGATATCGATCCCAATGAGAGACCTGAGGTGCATGGGAGAGACAAGATTCATGCTGCTAATATCCACATTCTTCTTGCCAATGGCTTCCCACATAGTCGCACCATAGAACAAGAGTTCTCCTTATTGTTAAATGTATAACCACACCCTCCATTTTTGAAGTAAACTAGCCACCAAACTGTTGCTTCAATTTTCTCAATATGCTTCTTTCATGATCATCATTGGCACTTTTATCAAATATAATTCTACGTGCAAGCTTGTTCATATAAAATTCTGCAAATAAGTCTTAATCACTTATGTATGCAAGAAGCTACACAACCTTTTGAAATGTATCTTCAATATCTTCATAGCTTAATTTTTCACTACCACATTTTTCAAGATATTGTCACAAAATGTGGCAAGCAATTCAACACTTGTGGAAAGGGGAATGGTTCATGAAATATTCATTAAAATATTTCAAATACTTGTCATGCAATTCAATAACTTTCCTCACAAATTTCTGCTCTGATGCACCAACCATGTCCTCCTTTTCTTCCTTTTTATTGGTGGTTGCATCTTCTGCATGCTTAACTAATGATGTCCCCTCACCAGTCACATGTTGCTTGAAAATATGAGCCATAGGTTCCAAGCCTTTAGGTATCCTATAAAGTAGCCTATACATCCTTGAAAGATTATCCACCTTGTCATCTCTTAGCAATGCATGGAAACCTAGATGTTTCTTCTCCAAAATTTGACTCTCATACTAAGATAGAAGTTCATTTAGTACTTTCTCTAGCAATTTCTATTAACTGCTAGAATGTAGATAATGGGAAAATCTATCTTTTTCTCACTCTAAACATTCCTTCACCTTAAGCATATAATTTGGGCAAGAATCCTCTAGAATCCACGAGGCAACCTTTCAAGAATAGTAAGAAGCAGTGTCTTCCAACATGGCTACTTTAAAATCCTTTTCATAGAAATCCAAGCTACCCATCCCAATCTCTCAAAAGATGCCAAGAATTTTTTTTGACAAAGCTTGATCAATTTGTTCTCCTTCACATTCTTTATCAATCAGAGTTATCACTACATCCTTTACATTATTCCTAATTTCTTAGTAGACCAAATCATGGAAGCATATGAAACCAACTTCATTTAGAGCTGGAAGTGAGTTCCTTGCAATGAAGTAGCGGTCCAAGTCGTTAAAAAAGAATGAGAAATCCAATGAACCATTATTTTTTTATTTTCCCATCGCTTCACCAATTCTCTTAACATAAAATCATCATGCTTCTCCCTTAGGGTTGGTAGAACCATCATAGTGATATAATCTTCAAAAGATTCCCTGTATCTATCATAGAATTGATGTAAATAGTCCTTGGGAAGCTTCTATGTACACATGTTATAAATAGTCGTATAAAGCATCATGTACTCCATGGAATTTAATTGTAACTCATGAACCCCTTCCAAGATGTTAATGAGCTTCTTGATTCATTTCTACATGAACTCCCACCCCTATTCAATGTCTAAGGTTTTTCGATTGGCCATGGTCCTTTTCTTGGAACCTCAGCTCCAACTCTAGAAGTTAATTACTGCTCTCAGTATCATGCACACCCTCTTGTTGTATGAGAACCCACCAGTCCAAGACAAATTAGGGAAATAACTGTCAAGGAAAATCCAAATCTTTAACTACAATTTAAGTCGTGGCCTCGTCTCCTCGCTTCTAAAACTTCTCGTTTGTTTGCAAGAGACCCGTGTACATTCACATATAGTAGATAAACATTCGTGCAAGGTGGTTTGTCATGAAAAAAAATAGATCTAAAGTTATTAATTTTTTTAAATGTGCTCCTAGGGCTAATTTCACAACTAATTTTTTTGAGTGTTGTATTAATTTTTTTGACATGGCACCTTCAAATTTTGACAAAATTTGAAGGTTCCAACAGTGTCTCAGTCTAGGGATGTATGCCCCTTGTGGGCATAGCAAGAATTCATGTCTCTGGGAGAGCATACCACAATCCTTTTTCCATGATTTGTATGTGATATGTAAGTGTGAAATATGTGTAATCTACAACAAACATAACCAATAAGACATTATATCAAAGATTCAACAATCAATTAAGATAATTTAAAGAAAGAATCTATTGAAAGCATCATATTGCTCTCTATCTCCAAAGATTTATTAAGTCATTGGGCTCTCAAATTTGGTAACCATTATGACTATTAAAATTCCAATCTAGAGAATGAGATGTTGCTAAATTCAATAATCTAATCCTATATGATGATTGCTAAATGATTATGATATGATGAAGATATTGTAATCTAAATTGACATGAAACATGATGAAAGAAGCTATAGTAAACTATGATGCAACTAAATGGAAAGCCATGATATTGATTATATTCTAAAATGATATGATTTATATTGGTAAAATGATAATTTCTATTGCTAAGATGCTTGATTGCTCAATTGATACATTTGTAGAGTAATTTTGCACAAAGTTGGGATCCTTTTCCTATGGAAAGAAGCTTTATTTATAGATTCACGACAACACATTTGTGAAGGCGCAACACAACAAAGGTCTAGATTCAATCTTAAGGATTCAATGGTGAGAGATGAAGAAGCCTGAATTGATCATGGAGATTTGTTCCTCCCCACAAAAATATTCAGCCAGAGGATATGAAGAATCAATGGAAGAAGATGAAGAATTTTCCTACAAAATTGTCTCCAATTTGTCTCCAAATTTTCTCGTGAAGGTTGACATAAATTAAATTAGATATAAAATATCTAATTTGGTAGGTGCATATTTTGAGTGAAAAGACGAAATAGCTATAGAATATATTTCAATTGAATAGTTAGATTTATCAAATTTTAGGAAAAGAAGATATTTAATTTAATAAAATAAACTATAGAAGTCTATGTTTATTAAATAAATATGGAAGAAGTGTGATAATTAAATAACACAAAGTATTAAATTTGTTTATTTAATTAAGAGGAAATGATATAATAAAGATAGAAGAATTAATTGTGAAGTATATAAATAAATATTTCTAATTATTTAATAGTAGAGGAATTAAAGGTTAATTAATCAAATAAATCATATTTAATTAATTGGATTATCCTAGCCATTTTTAGGTGTATACAGTATGATTTGAAGATCATACCGCAACTAATGGCATAAGGCCACCAAAAAAGAAAAGTCTATACTTCCCTCTGTCATATATCTTATTCTAGTTCAAGCTCAACAAACCCCACTTGAAAATACTCATGTAATCCTTTTTGGCATATCTACTATCATAAAAAAACATTTATTTTGAATGCTACTTCCTTCCTCATTTTAATCACTATTCTGAGCCATGAAATGATGTCCCAGCTGATATGAACAATGAGAAGATTCATTATTCTTTTCATCATAAGGCTGCATAGAAAATCTGGAACTATCACACACCCATTGATGCAAACTGGAAAAGTGAGTTCTAAATGTATGAAAAGGAAAAGATTAAATAGATTCATCTATGTGTCTTATTCCACCATCTGATTGCTTTTTACATGTACCCAAGAAACCTATCATACCAACATCTCCTTAGATACTCAAACCTGAAACACTTCCCATTTCTTTTATCTCACTAATTTCAAAATTTTGATCCATACAATAATCATTATGCACACTTGAATTAACCAATGTTGAGTATTCAACATCCTTGATATGGAAATCATTCTTAAAGATCTCAGATTCTGAATTATGTATTCCCTTTTGAACATAGGAAAACATAGAATATTGATCAGCTGTAGGGATTCCCTCATGATGGTTACACAAAATACTTTCCTTTTCAAAGAAAATGTATGTTGGGGATGAAATTTCAGCAGTATCCTTGTGTGTACATTTTTTATATTCAATTTTCAGCAAATCTAAAACTTGTTCACTACTAAGTGAACATGTTTCTTCATCCACCCCATTATTGTTGTATTTTTTTCTTTTCTCATCATCACAACAACACTCAAGATCACCATAGAATGACAAACTAAATGCACTATCAACATAGTCATTTGTTATGCAACTTGATATATTATCTTGGTTATCTGAAAATGTTTCTTCCTCATCATAAAGTGGGTTTGAATACACCTGAAATCCATGTTCTGACATAATTTGGCACAATGTCATTTGATCTTCTTCTATTTTTTCATCATACAATGGATTTGACAAAACTTGAAAACCATTTTCAAGTGTACAAATTTCTTCTTCATCAAATGTGTCATCATGGTACTCAACTACAACTGGATGTGTTATGTGTTCATTTTCAAGGAGACTTTATTCTTCTATCATATTTTCCATTAGTCTTTCCTATTTATGTCCATTAAGGTTGTAAGTATCTCTTTTTTGTGGATCAAAATCCATAGCCTTGTCATCAAAATCAAGATTTTCAATTGATTCTTCATAGAATGCACTATTCTCATAGTCACAATATGTTATGTAGGAGAGACCTAAATCTTCATTCTCATCATGCAGGCTATGATAACAATCATATTCACTTGCACACCCATCTTTTATAGATTGAACACAATCACTACTCTCTTCATTGTTGTAAGGAAGATTTCCCCCTTTTGTTTCAACTTCTAATTCATCATTGTTGATGTCATGACACTATGCATATGGCTATATCTCCACTTCCTCTAAACCATGCCTGATATATTCCATAGAAAATGTACTTCCAATGACATTTTCAATGCTCCAATCATCCTCCAAGGTGGAAAATTGGTTTTCAACAATTTCATCTACATTCAAATCTGAAAAAATTTCATTTGCACATGTCTCCTCTTCTAGCTGCATTGCTTGATCAGTTTCTCCACATTAATTTTCATAATTGTCATTGTACTAGCTCAGGAATACTCTTTTGAGATCTTCCCATGAAGAAATAATTTGCATAGGCAAGGCTATAAACCATTCCCTTACATCATCCCTTAAAGATCTTGAAAAATATCTCATAATGACATGTTTTGGATAAATCTGAAAGTCCAAAATGAAATCCCATAATTGTTGTACATGCTTACAAGCTGATTCACCCCATTCTCCATGAAATTTAGGGATATGATTTAGTAGTTCTATCAGTTTGCAGGGATAAGGATTTCGGTAGCCTTGGATATTATTGTAGTTAAATGGTTTATCAATGGTTGAGGCAAATTTTGGAGAGCCATATGGGTTTTGGTAGATTATTAACCTTTTTCAAAGAGATGCAGGGTAAGAATTTACTCAATATGGGGCTTGTGGTGTAAAAATGTCTTATTGTGAATGGTGTTGATTACCTCCATTGCCAAAATTCTCAATTACACTATAATGTGTATGGGGAAAGGAATAATTGCTATACATAATTCAGCCTGTTATTACTATTTCTGGCTAGAAATGTTGCAATTTTGAAGATGGAGGTGTATTCTTCATCAAGTCTTTATCAGATTCACCACCTACTTTTTCCAAAAGTAGGAAAATGAAATAGATTTTGAAATTTCTCTTAATTTACCCTAGTGGAATCCCCTTACTCAATTATGTGGGATGACAAGGATGCAAAAGACTTTTATGACTCTATAAGGAACAATGGTTTTCTACTGGATTTCTTCAAGTTCACCCTAGTGGAGTCGCATATTTGTTGGATCTCAGAAATGGAGGTTACAAGTCCTAAGAAGAGGCCAAACTCTATGATCAAACTTTGCAATGTAACGCCCCACCGTGCAAACCCCAAAGGAACTAATAACAACAGAACAATTTTTTTTTTTTTTAAGAATATAATAAACATACTTAAGTATTCTAATATAACAACATACTAAGCTGCATGACTAATTCCATTGGGGTACACGGGGTGACATTACTACACTAACCGATAACAACGATAATAAGATAACAATAATTAAACAATTACGTAAATCTATTCATTCACATTTCATCATTTAAAATATCTATTAACCAATAACCATATTCATATCATATGTACATAAGACAACGAAAGATACTGTAACGATATGAAGCATTTATATTACCACAGATAAAACACAACTTAACACAACTATTACAAATGATCGTACCTAAATAAATACATGGCCTGCATAGACATTACATCCAAATGATAGTAAAATACAACTGTCTGAACGTACATCTCAATAACCACATATATAATTTACAACAAGGTCATCCCAACACACGTGGGAGACAATACATCAACAATGAATTACATTACATCTGAAGTATAACATACATCTGGTACATAAGAACACTGGATCAACATCATTCGCTAAAACCCTGCAACAAAAGATACATCTGCAACAGAAAGGGAAACCCAACGGGGTGCGAAGCACGTTCCACCCAACCACCCCCGTGCTGGGAGTAGACAAGGAAGGGTCCCCGACCAAGCACGTCAACAATACACAATACTAACTCTATACATACAACTTAACATCAAAGACCACTTAGAAAACTCACAATGACAAATCCCAAGGGCACAACAACGAACCACTTCAGAACATAACAACAAGTCATAATCACAACATCAATGAAACTCAAGACATAATATCAAATACTATTTCCAACAATAACCAAAGAGAAATCAATAAATCACTTAACCACTACAGACACAATATCACTTAACAACTACAATCATAAAGTCACTTAACAACTACAAACACAATATCACTTAACACGAGGTTACAATGCTTCCAGAGAACAAGATCATGAACATCGCACAATAACTGATTAACTGTTGACATAGGAAGAGTGTCATGCATAAATTTCCATGAGTTACCCTGGCTCAACCTTCCTAGGCTACCGGACCCCCATCCTAGGTTACCCTGGCTTGCCTCTACCGGCCGCCAGACCCTCACGCAAAACTATGCGTCCCATCTCATCTCGAGCCTTATCATTCACTTACTTCACAAGAGAGATATTCTTTATCTTTATTAGTGTGTAAGATCCCCATTAATTCTTTTAAATTATCACTTAATTAAACTCTAGGTGAGTTACCCTGGCGCCCCTTTGTGTGCCGGTGTAACACCCCTCCTTTTTGTGCTCTGTTAATCAGGCAATGTTTTCCTATGTTATGCTTCGATCATGTTAACATGTGAATTAATGATGCTTTATGCTTTGATTATGTTAATAATGTTAGCCTTGTCAGTTAGTGATATTGTATTGGTGAAGGGGACGGGGTTGTATCACTCACTTGCGAGTGCCCTACGATTCTGAGATTTCCTCTTCACGGTGTATCTGATTATATTATGTATATATGCACGTTCGACATGCTCTTTGTTGCAGGTTGGCAGGTACATGACATCGACTCCACCTGGTTTCCAGGTCGGGGCGTGTCCATTGGTCAATGGAAATTAATTGGGAGATAGTAGCTAGGTTTTCCGAACCAGGTCGTCACCCTAGTCATAGCATGTTGTTGGGTCGTTATTGGAGTCAGTTGTTTTATCTTGGTCAGTTCCCCTCGAGTGTATATTTAATTTCAAGTTTAAAGTTTATTTAATGACTTGCGTAGTCTAATTAATGATTAAATGTGTTTAGTTGCAAGCTAAAAGTGATTAAATAGCTTTTGGAAATTATAAATGATGAATGTTTTGTCTTATTGAGATGTTGGAAAATTAGTGATTAATTAATTAATTTAATTGAATTAATAAAATAATCTAATTTGGAATTAGATTTATTTTATTGATAATTTAAATTAATTGTGTGAATTAGCTAAATTATCCCTTTTGAATTGAAAGTGAAAAATATTTAATTCTTTTGTTGAAAATAAAATGCTAGAATATTTTGAATTTAAATTGGAAATAGAAAATGGGTTAAAGTTATTAAAAATTCAAATAATTCTTATGCAAGACTTTGGGGTAAAAAGGATATTTTCTGAATTAGTTGACTTTTTTGGTAAAAAGATATTTGTGTTTGAAATTGAAATTGGAATTGGAATGAAATGTTGATTTGAATTTGAGTTCAATTTTAATTAGAATTAGAATTTAATTGGAAGTTGAATTTGAATGTGAATTTGGGGAGTTTGGAAGAAAAAGGATATATTTTGTTTTAGGGTTTTCTTTCAACTCTGGATGGAATTCTTGGTTTTGAATGTTTTGGTGGAGAAGCTTGGAGGAGGCAAAAATGGTGGAGTTGAAGGAATGCTTGAAATCTCCATGGTTAAAGCTTGCAATTTTGGAGGAAACACAAGGTTCCATTATTTCTCCCTTCCTCTTCTTACTCATTTGAATGATTCAAAACATAGTTTTAGATTCAATAAAAATTAGGGAAAAGCTTTCAATTTGCACAATTGTAATGGATTTTGAAACCAAAAGAAAATCCAAGAAAAACTCAATGTTAAGCTAGGTTTTGAAAACCCATGTTGTTGTTTTGAATAAGTTCTATTTTTGAAATGGGTGGGGATTATTTTCATAAATTGTGTATGAAATCAATTTGGGTATATGTATTGTGTATACAACCATATATATATTGATATATGGAAATACCCACAAAAAAATATATATATTTGTGCTTTTAGAAATTTTTAAAAAAATTTTGGGTAAAACCCAGAAAAAGAGCCTCTGTATTTCGTTTTTTTTTATTATGGTAAAAACGCAGGAAATTTTTTTTAATTAATATATAATTTATTTATTTTTTTGTGGGGAGGTGGGAGGTCAAACCCCACCCCCACCGCCCCAAGCCCGAGGGGGAGAGTATGTACACTCCAACAACTTCCGCAGACGGGGGCTTGGCCGTCTCACTGCTGGCCTCACATGGATGCAAGGAGGTGCCCGCCCTTTTTTTTTTAATTCACTTTTAAAAGTTTAATTTCTGTTATTTAATTTAAATTTATTTTATATATATATTATTTATATTACATTTTATATATTATATATAATATTTTAATATTGTATATTATATAAAATATAATATTTTAATATATATTAGATTAAAAGAATTTTAATAATTTCAAATGTATGTTTTGTTAATCATGAGGTATTTAAAATCTAAATTAATTGGAATATATATATAAAGGTTATTTGTTATAGTTTATTCTATGGGAGTTTATATTTAAAGTTAATTAATTGATTCATTTGCAAGTAAAGTATAATTTTATTTGGTATATTTAAGTAATGTTAAATGTCAAATTGGAATTTCTGATCGACCATGTGATTATTATGATCGTGGAACTGAGAGTAAAGGATGAACTTTTTAGTTAACCTAAATGATTTATTAATCAAGTGATTTAGTTTAGTATGTGATCATGAAACTTAAAGAGTACGGTTGATTTAAATTTTAACCAGATAGCTGCATTGTTAAAGTGTTTTGACTTTGAGTATGGTTGTGAGATTTAGAGTAAATGATCTGTTATTTTAATTTTTAAATGTCGTGAAAAGAAATGGGATCAATTGATTGGATAAACGCAAGACATGAAACCTGTGTTTGAGTGGATTCAGGAAATCCGAATTTTAGTTTACATAATTGCTTGAAATACTTTTAGTGTTTATTCTTTCTTGTTCGATGTTGGGAGCATAGAGTCATTGTTTGAAGTCTTCCTGATAGGGGATTTGTATCCTGTTGTGGGTTGTCTTTATGAAAGTCAACTTTTGGTGTGTCGTAGAAGATGTGCATAGTTATACCTTGTGGATCACCCGGTTTTCACAAACGGGGATTTGTGCCTCCTTGGGTGTAGGAGAGGGTAATGTAATTTGGTTTCCTCTAAGGTTGGAGTGAGTTTTGTACGTTGTTTTCCTCCAGTGTTGGAGTAAGTTCTTTGTTCTGTTTCCTCCTTGGTTTGGAGAGGTCATGTTATCTAGTTCTTTTGTGGTTGTGTTGTCGATAGGAGAGTGGTTCTTGGTGAGGGTCCGGCACACAAAGGGGCGCCAGGGTAACTCACCTAGAGTTTAACTAAGTGATAATTTAAATGAATTAATGGGGATCTTTCAAACTAATAAGATAATGAATGCCTCTCTCTCGTGAAGCAAGTGAATGATAAGGCTCAAGATGAGATGGGATGCATAGTTTTGTATGAGGGTCCGGCACCGGTAGAGGCAAGCCAGGGTAACCCAAGATGGGGGTCTGGTAGCCTAGGAAGGTTGAGCTAGGGTAACTCATGGCAATTTATGTATGACACTTTTCCTATGTCGACAGTTAATTAGCTATTGTGCGATGTACATGATCATTGTTCTCTGAAAGCATTGTAACTTCGTGTTAAGTGATGTTGTGACCGTAGTGGCTAAATGGCATTGTGTTTGTAGATGTTAAGTGGCTTTGTGATTGTAGTTGTTTCAATTCAGTTTTGGTGTAAGCATGTGTCTTGTGGTAGATGGTCTTGGGTAGGAATTCCTGGTTACTATCTCCTAGCACGGAGGGAGTAGAACCTTTTGGATTCCACGTGGTCGGGTGGCGTGCATCTTTCCATTGGTGCTTCTTCTTGTTCGTGCGTTCGTGATTTCCAGTTGGAGAGCTCGTGGGAATCAGTTCTTCTCATGCCTTGTTCTCTCAGTTCTTATTTTATTTTATTACCCCTCAGTTGTTATCGAGGTGGAATTTGTAATATGTAATCTTTTGGGTTGGATTTACCTCATTCAGGGAATGAGGGATGTAACCTTAGTGTTTAAATGTTAAATTTGGAAGCTTGAGGTATTTAATATCCTTGTTGTAATTTATCTTTCATGGCATGTATGTTGTCTCATTTCCTTAAGTGCATAATGTTTCAGTTTATGTTAATGTTATTTGTTGTTGGGTTTATAAGTAATCCTTGTCTCGTGGCCTTAGAGGTTGTTGGCAATATGTGTTCACCTTGCATGTTATTGTACTTAAACAAAAAAAAAATTGGTACGTTTAAGTAGTGAATTGCAACTTCCTCTAAGGTTGTGTGGCGGGGCATTACACATGGTATCAGAGCCTAGGTTTAAACACTAGGAACTCTGGGATTATGTTGGACCCATTGTGTTGTTTGTGTGTAGGTTTATACTCTGAACGCTATGAGCCATTGTATTGACCTAGTTGTTTTCTCTTTCGTGTGGGTTTCCTTTTTGGGCTGATTTTTTTTCTTGTTTGCCCAGAAGTTGTCGTTAAGTGGTTTTGGTCCAATGGTGCAGAAAACTAGTGGAAAGGGTAGGATCCTCGGTGCAGTGCGCAATGCACCGATATCCTTTCTATTGGAAGAATGTATTATGGACGATTGTGTTGTGTGTGATTTTGAGGTGTGGTGTGTGGTGGACAACAATCAGTTTCGTTGTTGTCTCCACCCTTGCTTGTCCTTTTGTTGAATGCTTTGTGAGGGTAGGCTCGCAAGCCTACCAGGAAGTGTGTTTTGTTTGTTTTCCTTCTTGTTGCAGGGCTCTTTCGTTGTGTAAAGGGTTGAGACCCTTGAGTGGATGCTTGAGGGTGGTTGTAGTGTGTTTGTTGGGTGTATTCCAAGTGCTTGATGTGGCAAGATAGACATAGGCCTCTTTCCTTGAGTGCCTTAGTATGGCGTTTGTATCTTATGAGAAAATGGATTATGTATTCATGAAGGTTTGTTTCTTAGATCAAACCTTGGGTAAAGGACCTAAGTCCCCAAGTTGCATTCATAATCATGGAAAATGTATAACCTGAATAGAAAACCATTTTGTAGTATGTAAAAGTTTAGAGAAATAAAGGATTAGTGAAACCATATTATGAAAACGATAATTGCATAATAGGTGCATCTTGTTGGTGAGGCCTATAGTCCCCAACTTTATTGTTAAATTTTAAGAAATCATGTTGATGGTTAGATTATTGTACCTAGATTCAAAATGCACAATGTCGAACGAATATTGAAGTGATAATGTTGTATATCTTGTCTGGAGTAAACTTGTAATGATATTGATTTATGTGTGATCTTATGGAGTTTGTAATAGGGGAGCTTGCAGGCTTCCAGGAGTAAGCTTGACCCTAGGGGGGGAGGATGTAACACCCCTCTTTTTTGTGCTCTGTTAATCAGGCAATGTTTTCCTATGTTATGCTTCGATCATGTTAACATGTGAATTAATGATGCTTTATGCTTTGATTATGTTAATAATGTTAGCCTTGTCAGTTAGTGATATTGTATTGGTGAAGGGGACGGGGTTGTATCACTCACTTGCGAGTGCCCTACGATTCTGAGATTTCCTCTTCACGGTGTATCTGATTATATTATGTATATATGCACGTTCGACATGCTCTTTGTTGTAGGTTGGCAGGTACATGACATCGACTCCACCTGGTTTCCAGGTCGGAGCGTGTCCATTGGTCAACGGAAATTAATTGGGAGATAGTAGCTAGGTTTTCCGAACCAGGTCGTCACCCTAGTCATAGCATGTTGTTGGGTCGTTATTGGAGTCAGTTGTTTTATCTTGGTCAGTTCCCCTCGAGTGTATATTTAATTTCAAGTTTAAAGTTTATTTAATGACTTGCGTAGTCTAATTAATGATTAAATGTGTTTAGTTGCAAGCTAAAAGTGATTAAATAGCTTTTGGAAATTATAAATGATGAATGTTTTGTCTTATTGAGATGTTGGAAAATTAGTGATTAATTAATTAATTTAATTGAATTAATAAAATAATCTAATTTGGAATTAGATTTATTTTATTGATAATTTAAATTAATTGTGTGAATTAGCTAAATTATCCCTTTTGAATTGAAAGTGAAAAAGATTTAATTCTTTTGTTGAAAATAAAATGCTAGAATATTTTGAATTTAAATTGGAAATAGAAAATGGGTTAAAGTTATTAAAAATTCAAATAATTCTTATGCAAGACTTTGGGGTAAAAAGGATATTTTCTGAATTAGTTGACTTTTTTGGTAAAAAGATATTTGTGTTTGAAATTGAAATTGGAATTGGAATGAAATGTTGATTTGAATTTGAGTTCAATTTTAATTAGAATTAGAATTTAATTGGAAGTTGAATTTGAATGTGAATTTGGGGAGTTTGGAAGAAAAAGGATATATTTTGTTTTAGGGTTTTCTTTCAACTCTGGATGGAATTCTTGGTTTTGAATGTTTTGGTGGAGAAGCTTGGAGGAGGCAAAAATGGTGGAGTTGAAGGAATGCTTGAAATCTCCATGGTTAAAGCTTGCAATTTTGGAGGAAACACAAGGTTCCATTATTTCTCCCTTCCTCTTCTTACTCATTTGAATGATTCAAAACATAGTTTTAGATTCAATAAAAATTAGGGAAAAGCTTTCAATTTGCACAATTGTAATGGATTTTGAAACCAAAAGAAAATCCAAGAAAAACTCAATGTTAAGCTAGGTTTTGAAAACCCATGTTGTTGTTTTGAATAAGTTCTATTTTTGAAATGGGTGGGGATTATTTTCATAAATTGTGTATGAAATCAATTTGGGTATATGTATTGTGTATACAACCATATATATATTGATATATGGAAATACCCACAAAAAAATATATATATTTGTGCTTTTAGAAATTTTTTAAAAAAATTTGGGTAAAACCCAGAAAAAGAGCCTCTGTATTTCTTTTTTTTTATTCTGGTAAAAACGCAGGAAATTTTTTTTAATTAATATATAATTTATTTATTTATTTGTGGGGAGGTGGGAGGTCAAACCCCACCCCCCGCCACCGCCACCGGGCCACCGCCGGAGGGGGCCACCTGAGGCACCGGCTACGTGGTGCCCGCCTACAGGGGAAGGCGCCAGGCTCGAGCCGCCAGTTCACACCACGCTCACTTGCCGTGGCTTCGGCCCTTTGGGTTTTTTTTTTAATTCACTTTTAAAAGTTTAATTCTGTTATTTAATTTAAATTTATTTTATATATATATTATTTATATTACATTTTATATATTATATATAATATTTTAATATTGTATATTATATAAAATATAATATTTTAATATATATTAGATTAAAAGAATTTTAATAATTTCAAATGTATGTTTTGTTAATCATGAGGTATTTAAAATCTAAATTAATTGGAAAATATATATAAAGGTTATTTGTTATAGTTTATTCCATGGGAGTTTATATTTAAAGTTAATTAATTGATTCATTTGCAAGTAAAGTATAATTTTATTTGGTATATTTAAGTAATGTTAAATGTCAAATTAGAATTTCTGATCGACCATGTGATTATTATGATCGTGGAACTGAGAGTAAAGGATGAACTTTTTAGTTAACCTAAATGATTTATTAATCAAGTGATTTAGTTTAGTATGTGATCATGAAACTTAAAGAGTACGGTTGATTTAAATTTTAACCAGATAGCTGCATTGTTAAAGTGTTTTGACTTTGAGTATGGTTGTGAGATTTAGAGTAAATGATCTGTTATTTTAATTTTTAAATGTCGTGAAAAGAAATGGGATCAATTGATTGGATAAACGCAAGACATGAAACCTGTGTTTGAGTGGATTCAGGAAATCCGAATTTTAGTTTACATAATTGCTTGAAATACTTTTAGTGTTTATTCTTTCTTGTTCGATGTTGGGAGCATAGAGTCATTGTTTGAAGTCTTCCTGATAGGGGATTTGTATCCTGTTGTGGGTTGTCTTTATGAAAGTCAACTTTTGGTGTGTCGTAGAAGATGTGCATAGTTATACCTTGTGGATCACCCGGTTTTCACGAACGGGGATTTGTGCCTCCTTGGGTGTAGGAGAGGGTAATGTAATTTGGTTTCCTCTAAGGTTGGAGTGAGTTTTGTACGTTGTTTTCCTCCAGTGTTGGAGTAAGTTCTTTGTTCTGTTTCCTCCTTGGTTTGGAGAGGTCATGTTATCTAGTTCTTTTGTGGTTGTGTTGTCGATAGGAGAGTGGTTCTTGGTGAGGGTCCGGCACACAAAGGGGCACCAGGGTAACTCACCTAGAGTTTAACTAAGTGATAATTTAAATGAATTAATGGGGATCTTTCAAACTAATAAGATAATGAATGCCTCTCTCTCGTGAAGCAAGTGAATGATAAGGCTCGAGATGAGATGGGATGCATAGTTTTGTATGAGGGTCCGGCACCGGTAGAGGCAAGCCAGGGTAACCCAAGATGGGGGTCCGGTAGCCTAGGAAGGTTGAGCTAGGGTAACTCATGGCAATTTATGTATGACACTTTTCCTATGTCGACAGTTAATTAGCTATTGTGCGATGTACATGATCATTGTTCTCTGAAAGCATTGTAACTTCGTGTTAAGTGATGTTGTGACCGTAGTGGCTAAATGGCATTGTGTTTGTAGATGTTAAGTGGCTTTGTGATTGTAGTTGTTTCAATTCAGTTTTGGTGTAAGCATGTGTCTTGTGGTAGATGGTCTTGGGTAGGAATTCCTGGTTACTATCTCCTAGCACGGAGGGAGTGGAACCTTTTGGATTCCACGTGGTCGGGTGGCGTGCATCTTTCCGTTGGTGCTTCTTCTTGTTCGTGCGTTCGTGATTTCCAGTTGGAGAGCTCGTGGGAATCAGTTCTTCTCATGCCTTGTTCTCTCAGTTCTTATTGTATTTTATTACCCCTCAGTTGTTATCGAGGTGGAATTTGTAATATGTAATCTTTTGGGTTGGATTTACCTCATTCAGGGAATGAGGGATGTAACCTTAGTGTTTAAATGTTAAATTTGGAAGCTTGAGGTATTTAATATCCTTGTTGTAATTTATCTTTCATGGCATGTATGTTGTCTCATTTCCTTAAGTGCATAATGTTTCAGTTTATGTTAATGTTATTTGTTGTTGGGTTTATAAGTAATCCTTGTCTCGTGGCCTTAGAGGTTGTTGGCAATATGTGTTCACCTTGCATGTTATTGTACTTAAACAAAAAAAAAAATTGGTACGTTTAAGTAGTGAATTTCAACTTCCTCTAAGGTTGCGTGGCGGGGCATTACAGCCGGACCCCCACAAAGAGCCACTCTCCTATCGACAACACATAAGGTACAATACCACAATAAGTAACTAGACAACATAACCTCTCTAATCCAAGGAGGAAACCAAATATGAAAACACACTCCTTCCAAAGGAGGTACAAATCTCATTACCCTCTCCTATTTCTCAGGAGGCACAAATCCCCGTTCATGGAAACCGGGTACAACATAATAGTACAACTCTACACCATTCCCAAGGTGATTCACAAATTGAACCTCTACACAAAACATTCCACTCTAGAGAACTTCTCTGGAAGACTTACATAGACCCTTAACCCCATTTGCCCGACATGAAGAATAAAAGAAACATGATAGAAAAACATTCCAGGCAACACATTTTCTAATGTTAGGGTTTCCTAAACCCAGTCAAACATAGTTTTCAATCTTGCATTTACTCAATCAAAACACCAAATTCATTTCCCAACATTGAAGTGTTTACAACCCAAACATTTACTCTAAATTTCACAGTTAACTTCCCTAATCAAAGCGTTTCAAATAAATAGTCATCAACTCTAAAGAAATCCGTTTTAATTCAACACACCTAACATATTCCTAATTTGCACAACTATATTAAACATTGCAATTTCTCCTATTCTTATCATATTAAAATTCATATTTACAACAAAACAACACTATTAACCAAATGTTCATATATATACAAATAATCATTTAATAAAGTTAATATAATCCAATACAAAATTATTTTATAAAACCAATTTAAATTAAATCATAGTCGAATATTATAAACAAAAAATAAAATTGAATTAAAACTCAATAAATATATATTAATTAAATAATATATAATAAATATATATTAAATAATATATAATATATATATATTAATAAAAATCAAATTATAAAATTTATTTTATAAATCAAATTTGAATTAAATTAAATTAAATTTACAAACTCTAAATAAAATTACGATTTAAAAAAAAGAAAAAAAGAATGAACTTAATACACAACATTACACACGGGCCCCACGCAGTAGAAGGTACTGTGTACCTCCCAAAGGAGGTACTGCATACCTCCCAAGGGAGGCCGCAGTCCCATGACTGCGCAGTGCCTTGGGGTCGGGGCTGGTACAGCTACCGCCGTCCACTCCCCTTCCCCAAATTTAAAATACTTTCACATATAAATTTTGTTTTTATAATTTTATTTTTATATATTTTATTCTAATTTCATTTAAATTTTCAATGCACTTTTAATTTTATTTTTCTCATAAATATATAATTCGTACTAAAAAACGACCTCGAACCTATCAAATTCATAAATATTCTGAACATAAAAATTCGTAAAACATATATATATATAATTTATTATTTTCCAGAATGAAATTAACCCAATACCCAGATTTAAAATATATATATATATATTTATTTTATTCAATATTCTTAAATACAAACTATATATATATTTTTTAAGGTTTTCCTGTCATGGAAAACGAGAACGTACAGAACAATTACTCATTTATTTAATTTAATTTATATTAAAAAATTTCAAAAGATAGGACAAGAATTTCAATAAGAAGGTAAGCAATTTATTTGTATGTAAACCTGTAAATACATATATATTATTTTATTTAATTTTTAACACAATTTTCCTTTTAACTCTATATATATATATATATATATATATATATTTATGAAGATTTTCTTTAAATTCACAGGCACAGATTTCGAGGACATACGTAAATATATATTATTTTAAAGAAGATATGGTATTTAATGTATATATCTTGCCAGAATAAATTATAAAAATTATCAATATGATCAAGAGATCGATTTTCACTAAAACCCAAAAAGAATAGAGCATAAAATTTTGATTTCCACAATAATTGATTTACTTTTCAAAACAATAAATTTCTCTACCAAATTATATTGAAGAATTTCAAAGGGATTTTGCTAAAGTTTTCTATAGAAGATTTCGAGGGTTTTAATACAAACGAGTTTTCAAATCATAAAACTTCATTCAAACAATTTTCGAAAACATAGCAACCAGATTTGTTTACAGATCTACAAAGTATTAATAATTTAAAAGGAGAAAACCTGAAATCCTTTGTCTGAAGAAGAAACCCTTCTGTGACCTCCTCTCAATCTCCTCCTGCCGCTCTCTTTTCTCGATCTTCTACCTTCGACGTTCTTCTGAACAATCTTTTCTTTCCAATACCACAATAATTTTACCCAGAAATAAACTCCAAACTAAAAAACTATCTTTCTTATTTTCCTTTTTCAGATCCAGAACAACAGAGCAAAACTTGTGTGTCTTAATAATTCCCTCATAAAAAAAATAATAAATCAAAGATAAAGATTCAATAAAGCTCTTCTGCTTTCTTTTTCAAAAAAGCCTATTTTCTTATTGGTCCTTTTCTCAGCTTTTAAAAGCATAACCTATCTACAATTTTAATTAAAAATAATTTATTTACTTCAGATATTATCTTCACATGATTTTCTAATTTAATATCAATAAAAAGATAATATCTAATTATTCTCAACAATATTAATTTAATTTAATTTCTTGTATTTTAATTAATTAAATACATTTTTATTTACAATATATTTAAATTTAATATTTTTCTAACCCGCAATTAAATCAAATAACAATGCAACATTAATTAATTATTTTATGAAATACGATTAATTAATTAAACACTAACCAAGAATTAAATAAATACTCAACAGTCAAACTCCATACAAGACAAAGACAAAACTTCAGTCATAACACAACGACTCACAACAGACGATGGACTTGGGATGGGGACACTTCCAAACCTACTCCCTTTTTCAACATTTTACCCATTGGGTTAATTTATTGCTCGCCCTGTCCTGCCGAAGCAGGTGGAAACGAGACTTATTCCTGCAATCCTGCATCCAAGTAAACGTCAAGTAGCACATGTATATATATATAATCAAACATCCTATCGTGAGAAGGAATTGCAGTGTAGCAGGGCACTCGTGAACGAGTGATGCTACACTGTCCTCTCACCTAATCTATTCTAACAATTACAATATCCATGACGAACTAACATTTCTAACCAAATTGATCATAAGATAACATGATACTTAACTACTGCATCATAACTAATTATTAAACCATTGCATTATAAAATAATACTGAATTCAAATAACATGATCACCATAGAATCATCATATCGACATATAAAACATTAATGAACAACTATTTGAATAAACAATAATCCAATCAACACACAGAGTATCATAAATCATACTAATAATGTCATATCAAATGATCATGTCCACTAAAGGAATAACATCATCAAACTTCAAACCAACCAAATCAAACCATAATAGTATCATCATAGTATCAACGTATCAAGTTAAAGCATAGAAATTAATAAGTCTAAACAGTATGAGGGGTATTACATGCAACATTTTTGAACCAATGAATGGAGTTAACCAATATGGTCGGTGACTACCTACACTTTAGGCTTTGCTAAACCTAGGTGGGTAAACCTTGACAACTAAAGTAGAATTACTATTGTATGACTCAGTTAAATTTGTGGATCTATCACAGTGGCATAAAGTGTAATAGATGAAAGCTTGTTGGCTACTCCTCCTAGTATTTAATATGAAATGTGAATGTTTTGAATAAGATTTTATGAAATTCTAAAATGGAATTGGTATGACTAGTGCCTACTCCTGTTGGGCTATTGGAATCAAGAGGTGAAAGATACGTGACCTACTTAATGGCTACAACTCTAATTGTTTGGCACTTATGTTTGTTTATGCATTGTATAAACGTGAAAGGATGCAATTATCAAGTTATTCTTATTGATCCCAATGACCTTTTCTAGATTACTATGATTAATTAAAAGAATTTAATCCTTCCTTGAAGGAGCCAGTTAACTGAACAACACAAGAACAACAAATGTTCCTTGATAAATTGAAAATATCCTTGATACATCAATTTAAATAATAAGGAAATGTCAACCTTGGAGACAACCTAATAATATTTTTCAATTTATTCAACAAAGAATTGTCACCATAATTGGATCACAAAATTAAATCTTCCTGTCCATTATATTATTTCAAAATATTTTGCAATACATAGTGCAATGTTTTATTTCAGCAACTCATCAACCTATCCACCTACATGATGAGTTCCTAACCTACTTCTTATATCCTTGATGATGTGATTTCATCTTACATATATACATTGTGTTTTCAGGGCTACAACTCTTCACAGCATCCATCTGGTGCAACTCTTCATTTTGGTGCAACTCTTCATTTAATTATTCTTGGAAAAATAAAATATTTAATTATTTTCCATTGGAAAATTAAATATTTAATTATTTTCTATTGGAAAATTAAATATTTTAACTTTAATCTGCATTTTTCATATTCACCAAAAAATAATTGCAGTAATTATCCATTGCTGAAATCTTCACTTTTCTCCCATTAAAATAATTACCCGCTTCATGATTTCATTGGTGAAAAATATTCCACTTATATCTTTCCTAGTTGAAATATTTTACCCAATTTAATAAATCACTCCCTCAGGTAAATAATTACCCATTATTTAATCTTTCCAATGAATTTGTTCCCCTTTTTAGTGAAAAATATTTTTACCAATAACAAAATCCCCAACATAAATATGGCAATATTTACCATATAATATTATATCCCTTATAATCACACTTTATTCGATAAGGTTTCACTTGATTACTCCTGCAATTTAAAATTATATGTCCATTTTAATATGTGTATCCACTTAAAATTTTGGTGTGACACATGAACTTGGTGCAAGTTTAAAATTTCCCCCCAACTAGTGTTCTCCTACCATAAATTCTTCATCCATGTAACTTGCATAGTCAGAGGGACATGAGGATTTCGCTCCGACAATATTTTTCTCCCCAATGAGTTTAGGGTTTTTGCTTTTGCCTTCTATAGGAATGCAAGAGACACCTAGATCATCTATTCTTTCCTTGTGGGAAATGTAGTATCTCCAAAAATAATAATTGTCATAACATTATCTATCAAGATCATGAAATAGATGAGTAGCGTTCAAAAGGGAGGCTTTTGTAGATTCTGTCATGCAACCCTTAGGGTTTGTTTTCTCAAATCTATGATTCATTTTTTTCAAAAACAATCCCAACCTCAATGGTTTTCATAGTGTAACTATCAAAACATCACACTTTTCATTTGAAGGATCATTGTGGAAAAATTTTGGGGCCATTTGTTCAAGCATTCCAGGTGTAGACTTTGATGATAGAAATGTATTGTATTATGCAATTCAAAGTCACAAATCTTGAAGGTTCGGTTTTTATCAACAAAAATATTTTGGTGACTCCAATCTCCAATGAGATATTGTAGGGATGTGAGTAGGCAAGCAATTCATTCCTTTATGCATTGTTTTCCTCTATTTGGATGTTAGGGAGATGGACCACCATCCCAATGATTTACTATTGCATCAAAACTAGTGATATACTATCTACATAAACAAGGTGTACCAGTTTTTTAGGATTATCAAGCAATGGACCTGTTCATCATTTTTAGCTCAAGTAACTTTGATCTAGTTTCTTGTAGCCTCATGGCAACATGACATTCATGTTCTCAGAATTCCAACCCTCAGATTCTTCAACATGAAAATGGATAATCCTTTCCTTTTTTTTTGTTCTGACTACCCTTCAAATTATGCAAATCTATGACTACAATCATCCACTTTGCTTAATTCATGACTTAGACATCCTCCATCTCCCTCGTAATTATTTTTAATATTGTATCTGTAGACATGCAAAATTAGCATCATGCATTAGGTCCATTCACCAATTAAACTTAGTTCACCTTCATCCATTCATCAGGTAAATTAAACTCATTAAGTTCATTCCTAAGGTTGTTCATTTAAATTAAATAAATTAAACATCAACCCTTTAATTAAATAAATCAAAAATTCATTTAATTAAATTCCAAATTCATATTTCTCCCCTTTTGATTTAAATAAATCCAAATATTCAAGTCAAAGGGGTCAAAATCACCTAATCATCATTAAGCTAATCTAATCCTAATTAGCCTAACCTAACCACCATCACATCCTCTAGATATTCCCACTTGCACAAATAAATCAATTTATTGATGTATTAAAATCCTTATTTTATTTCAACTTGGCATAAAAAATAGAATATTCCCTCAAGTTTGAAAATGATGAGAAGTTGACTTGTCCCTTCCAACATTGCATTAACTTCTCATTTTCATGTCCCCCTCTCAACATTTATTTCACAAATTTGAATTTGAAATCTCCCTCTCTTGGGCACATTGGCCAAAACTTGTACATCCTTCAACCTATGGCAAGTTGATAAGTGGCCTCATCTAGTTTGTCCAATCTTAGTCCCACATTCATCCATTTGGCCATTCTCTCATCAAGATATTCTATAAATGAAGGGCCTCATTCTTCATCAACTCATCTACATCTTCATGCAAAGTTATTCTCTTGGTTTGAGAACTAATTTTTCTCTTCATCATAGTGGCATTGCATCATTTCAGTTTTTGAGCAAGGATTGGGAAAGGATCATTGGCACATTTGACACCAATCCAATATGGAATAGGTACTTGTTATGCTTTCATAATGTCTCTAGATTTATCTTGTTATTTGTTGCATTTTGAAGCATTCACATGTTATTTCATAGTAGCATTTTGATGAATTTGTAGGCTACTAACCCATGCTTGAGGTTTTAGGTGTTTACAGATTTTAATGGGTGCTCAGTATCACAATTTCCTAATTTCCTCTTGATGAATGCTGATTTTTTAAGGCATTGTACACATCTAATATTAACACAAATGATTCTAAAACTGCCCCATTCAAATTCCTTTCCTTCTCTAATGCAATACCCTTCCACATCCAATGCAACATAGTGATTTGATGCACAACTAGCAACCAATAAAGTGATAGTGATCCCCATGAGCCTGAGGCGTACAGGAGGGAAAAGATTCGTGCCATTGATATCCACATTCTTCTTGCCAATGGCCTCCCACATAGTCTTAGGTATGTGTAGGATCATCATGGAAAAAATAGGCCCTTAAGTGGCAAAAAAATTAGAAAAATCAGAGTTAGGCAACTCGATGTAAAACTTTGAATAAGTTATTTATATTATTTCAAAAAATATGTAAGAATAGAATCTGTAGAAAATTGAATGTAGTTTCTAAACTACTAGGTTTGTTTAAAAAAAAAAAATCTATTTGGTGAAAATTTGAAATTTCAATGCAATAGTACTTAAATTTCAGGGAAAAAATAAGAAGTGGGTGTCTGTCTAACCACCCTAACCACAATAAAAATAATATTTTTTATAAGATCTTGGATATAAGTAGAGGACTCATGTCCCGATGTGATGCATTTTTTTTGTAATTTTTTTATAAGTAAATAATTAATTATGAATATTTTATTACAAATTTTAAAAAATATAAAAAACTTGTATGTCTAACCACCTTAACTTGGTCAGAACTTCATGATTTATTTTTTTTTAATCCTATAGTATGTGAAGCATAGAATGTGACACATGTTTTGGATTAAAAAAATGTGATACCATTTGAAAGCTATAGGTATTTTTCAATCGGTCTATCAATCAAGACTTTAGTCATAATTTGAATAGAAAATGAATAATAATTACTTATTAAATTCAAAGTAAAGCATAATTTATATTGGTGGAAAGCTGAGAATCTCTTGTAAAAACCCTTTTTGTTTCATCAATTTTGGGTTAAAACAAAGTCATCAGCCACATACCCATCATATTGTCACTTTTTCGTCCATCATGATCTTGCACATACCCTCTCGCTGCAGAACAAGAGTTCTCCTTAGTGTTAAATCTATAACCATTCCCTACATTTTAGAAGTAAACTGGCCACCACACTCTTGTTTCAATTTTTTCAATATGCTTCTTTCATGATCATTGTTGGCACTTTTATCAAATAGAAGTCTACGTGGAAGCTTCTTCCTATAAAATTTTGCAAATAAGTCTTTATCACTGATGTATTCGAGAAGCTTCACAACCTTTTGAAATGTATTTTCAATAGCTTCGTTGCTTAATTTTTCACTACCAACTTTTTCAAGATATTGTCACAAAATGTGGCAAGCAATTTGGCACCTGTGCTTCCTGCATTTCCCTTGTTACAAAACACCTCAAATGCTTCCTTCAGCACCTTATGGAAAAGGGAATGCTTCATGCAACATTCATTAACATATTGCAAATACAATTCATGCAATTCAATAACTTTCCTCACAAATGTCTGCTCCTTTGCACCAACCCTTTCCTCCTTTTGTACCTTTTTATTGGTGGTTGCATCTTCTGCATGCTTAACTAATGATGTCCCCTCACCAGCGACATGCTACTTGAAAATATAAGCCACATGTTCCAATCCTTTAGGTATCCTATAAAGTAGCCTATACATCCTTGAAAGACCATCCACCTTGTCATCTCTTAGCAATGTGTGGCAACCTGAATGTTCCTTCTCCAAAAGCTAACTCTCATACTGAGATAGCAGTTCATTTAGTACTTTTTCTAGAAAATTTTGTTCAATGCTAGAATGTAGATAATGGGAAACTCTCTCATTTTCTTGCTCTAAACATTCCTCCACCTTAAGCATATAATTTGGGAAAGAATCCTCTAGAATCCATGAGGCAGCCTTTCAAGAATAGTAAGAAGCAGTGTCTTCCAACATGGCTACTTCAAAATCCTTTTCATACAAATCCATGCTACCCATCCCAATCTCTACAAAGATTCCAAGAACATTTTTTAACAAACCCCGATCAATTTGTTCTCCTTCATGTTCTCTATCAATCAGAGTTATCACTGCATCCTTTACATTATTCCTAATTTCTTGTTAGACCAAATCATGGAAGCATATCAATCCAACTTCATTTAGAGCTGGTAGTGAGTGCCTTGTAATTAAGTAGTGGTCCAAGTAGTTAAAAAAGAATGAGAAAGCCACCAAACAATTATTTTGTGATTTTCCCATTACTTCACTAGTTCTCTTAACATCAACTCATCATGCTTCTCCCTCAGAGCTGGTAGAACCTTCGTAGTGATATAATCTTCAAAATATTCCTTGCATTTGTCATAGAATTGTTTCAAATAGTCTTGGGGAAGCTTCTATGTACACATGTTATATATAGTCATATAAAGCATCATGTACTCCACGGAATTGAATTTCCACTCAGGAACCCCTTCCAAGATGTTAATGAGCTTCTTGATTCCTTTTTGCATGAACTACCACCCCTGTTCAAGGTCTAACGTCTTCCTATTGGCCATGGTAATTTTCTTGGAACCTCAGCTCCAACTCTAGGCGTTAATTTCTTCTCCCAGTATCATGCACACCCTCTTGTTGTATGAGAACCCACCATCCTGGGACAAATTAGGGAAATAAATATTGAGGAAAATCCAAATCTTTAACTTCAATTTAAGTCCTGGCCTCATCTCCTCCCTTCTAAAACTTCTCATTTGTTTACAAGAGACCTTTGTACACTCACATATGGTAGATAAACATCGATGCAAGGTGGTTTGGCATGAAAACAAATAGATCTAAAGTTAAGATTTTTTTTAAATGTTCTCCTAGGGTTGATTTCACAACTAATTTTTCTGAGTGTTGTATTAAAATTTTTGACATGGCACCTTCAAATTTTGGTTCCAACACCCTCAATGGTTTGTTGTTTTTGGTAGATGCTCTGCAAGATAGGCTGCACCTTTCCCCATTTTTCTCACTTATCCTTGAATAAAGATTCCTGGAACAATGAATAGAAAGGTTTGAATCCCTTGTAGGTAGACTAATCATGGAAACATTTAAAATATATGACAACATAGGTGATGAGATAACTTTACTGATGAGGTAATTTAGAAATAGAGATGAAAACCAAAATAGTTTAAATCAGTGCTATCAATGTGGGAGGAGTATATTCCAACTTTTTAGAGACTTGTATGGAAAATTTGGTAGCATAGACAAGGCAGTCAACTAGTTTGTATAGATGTGGTTTAAAAATGTAATTGGCAAGTGTATAGAATTGTGTAATTTAAAATGTCCATTGACAACCTAAGGTTGTAATGACAAACAAACAATTATCAACATGGAATATGCAAAACAAAAAAAATCAAAGCAAGCCATAATAGAATCAAAGAAAATGTGTAAAGACTTCACCTACCTTAAAAACCAGAGTTTCAAATGGAGGAGTTCTACCCAATTTGTAGCCTAAGTTGCTTCTTCTTTCTTCAAACTCCTTAACAATTTGACCTTTTCAAAAGCTTGTTCCCCTCCAAACTTCAATTATATATTAGTTTTCACTATAATTCAAACTTGAATTGATATTATATTCCTTTCAATGTGAAAAATCTACTATTTCATGCAAAGGTGGTGGAAATATCATGAAAAAGGTGGTGGAATGTGAAACACATGCATGCACACTTCACAACATCATCAAAAAGCTACTTTTTGTCGAAGCATGTGTAGAACCAGAAGAATATGCAGAATGTGGGCCCAGATCACGGGTAAATTGAGGCATTTTACTGTTTTTAGAGAAAACCAAAACATGCTCACATTATAACGCACTCGCACTATAACACGAGCATGTTATTTCTTGCTAAAAATAGTCATATCTCTACTTCTTCAAAACATGCTCACGTTATATGAGAAAGTTGGTTTTTTTATAGATTTATTTTCTCTTTCTTTGTCTATTCTCTCTACCCTAATTATATCTCAATCCTCTCTACCCTTAACCCTTATACCCTCAACCCTAAACTATAACTCTATCTCTCACCTCTACCCTTTACCTGTAACAATTATACCCTTTATCTCTCTCCCACTGCCTCCCTCTCCCTCCCTCTCTCCCACTCCTTTAGTCTCTCCCACTCTCTCCCTCTCCCTCCCTCTCTCCCACTACCTCCCTCATTCCCTCTCTCTCCATCTCCCTCCCTCTCCCTCCCTCTCCCCCACTCTCACACTCCACTCCCTCCCTCTCCCTCCCTCTCTCCCAATCCCTCACTCTCTCCCACTCTCTCCCTCTCCCTCCCTCTTTCTGTCTCCCTCCATCTCCCTCCCTCTCTTCCACTCCCTCCCTCTCTTACTCTCCCTCCATCTTCCTCCCTCTCTCCTACTCCCTCCCTCTCTCCCACTCTCCCTAAACCCTAAACCCTATACCCACAATCTCCCTCTCCCTCCATCTCCCTCTTCCTCCCTCTCTCCCTCTCCCCCACTCTCCAACTCCCTCCCTCTCTCCCTAAACCCACTCTCTCTTCCACTCTCCCTCTCCCTCCCTCTCCCTCCCTCTATCCCTCTCCCTCCATCTCCCTCCCTCTATCCCTCTCCATCCCTCTCTCCCACTCCCTCCCTCTGCCTCTTTCTCTCCCACTCTCCCTCTCTCCCTAAACCCTAAACCATATACCCAGTCTATCCCTCTCCCTCCCTCTATACCCTCAACCCTTAAACCATTAAACACTCAACCCTAAACCCTCAACCCTCAACCCTTAAATCCTAAACCCTTAAACCCTCTACCCTCTACCCTCTACCCTCTACCCTCAACCCAATACCCTCTACCCTTAAACCCTTAAACCCAAGTAAACTCTCTACCCTAATCCATCAAACCTCAACCCTTTATAACTCAACCCTTTAAACCCTCAACCCTCAAACCTCTACCTTCAACCCTCAACCCTTAAATCCTAAACACTCAACCCTAAATTATCAACCCTCAACCCTTAAACCCTAATCCCTCAACTCCTATACCATGTAGCTTATACATTGAACTCTAAACCCTAATCCTTCAACCATATAACCTCAACCTTAAACCATCAACCATAAACCCTTAAACCTTCTACCATGTACCCTAAACCCAATACTCTCTACACTCAACCCTAATCCCTCAACCCTATACCCTCAACCCAATACCCTATACCATCAATTCTCAGCCCTCTACCCTATACATTGGATCCTCAACCATCATATATCTTTGTCCCTCCCTCTTGTTATATCCTTCTCTCCCTCTCTCAGGTCACTCCCTCTCTCAGGTCACTCCCTCCCACACCCTCTCCCTCTCTCAAATCTCTCTCTCTCTCTCAAGTCTCTCCCTCCTACCCCCTCTCCCTCTCTCAAGTGTCTCTCTCACTCACTCAATCCTATCTCTCCCCCTTCTACTGTCTACCCTTAAATATTATACCCTCTACCCTCAACCCTAAACCCTTACACCCTAAACCCTTAACCCTCTACCCTCTACCCTCAAACCAATATCGTAAACCATCAACCCTATAAGTTGTCAAACCTATACCCACAATTCTCAACTCTCTCTCTCTCAGGTTTCTCCCTCCTACCCCCTCTCCCTCCCTCAACTCTCTCTCTCTCACTCCAATCTCTCTCCCCTCTACCCTTTACCCTTAACCCTTACACCCTATGTTCTCTACCCTCTATCTCTCTCCCTCCTACCCCCTCTCCTACCCTCAAACCTCTATGTCTCCCCCCTCTACCCTTTACCCTTAACCCTTATACCATCTATCCTCTACCCTCTATCTCTCTCCCACTCCCTCGCCCTCTCTCTCTCTCAAGTCTCTCCCTCATACCCCCTCTCCCTCTCTCAAATTTATCTCTCACTCACTCAATCCTACCTCTCTCCCATCTACTCTCTACCCTTAACCCTTATACCCTCTACCCTCAACCAAAAACCGTCAACCCTAAACCCTTAAACTATCTACTCTCTGCCCTTAGCCCAGTACCCTAAACCATCAACCCTATAGGTCCTCAACACTATACCCTCATTTCTCAATCCTCAACCATCATCTATCTTTGTCCCTCCCTTGTCTTCTCTCCTTTCTATCTCACTTATCCCTACATCTCTCCCTCCATCCATCCCTCCCTCTCTACCCTAATATCTCAACCCTATACCCTCAACCCTTAAATACTCAACCCTAAACACTCAACCCTCAACCCTCAACCCTTAAATCCTAAACCATTAAACCCTCTACCCTCTACCCTCAGCCCAATACCCTCAACCCTCAACCCTAATCCCTCAACCCTTAAACCCTTAGACCCAAGTAAACTCTCTACACTAATCCATCAACCCTCAATCCTTTATTACTCAACCCTAAAACCATCAACCCTCAACCCTCTACCTTAAACCCTTAACCCTTAAATGTTAAAACTTCAACCCCAAAACCCTCTACCCTATATGTTGGACCCTCAACCCTAATCCATCAACCATGTACCCTCAACCCTCAACCCTCTACCCTTAAAACCTCTATCTTCTACCCTATACATTAAAACCTCAACCCTTAATTCTCAACCCTCAACCCTTAAACCCTAAACCCTTAAAGCTTCTACCCTCTACCCTCAACCCTAATCCCTCAACCCTATACCCTCTACAAAATACCCCAAACCATTAACCCTATATTTCATCAACCCTATAACCTCAATTGTAATCCCTCTACCCTATACATTGGATCCTCAACCCTCATATATCTTTGTCCCTTCCTCCTCTTCTATCCTTCTCTCCCTTTCTCAGGTCACTCCCTCCCACATCCACTCCCTCTTTCAACTCTCTCTCTCAACTCTCTCCCTCCTACCCCCTCTCGCTCTCTCAAATCTATATCTCTCTCACTCCTATCTCTCTCCCCTCTACCCTTTAACCTTAACCCTTATACCCTTGTACCCTCTATCCTATACCCTCTATCTCTCTCCCACTCCCTCCCTCTCACCCTCTCTCTCTCAAGTCTCTCCCTCCTACCCCTTCTCCCTCTCTCAACTCTCTCTCTCTCTCACTCACTCAATCCTATCTCTCTCCCCTCTACTCTCTACCCTTAACCCTTATGCCCTCTACCCTCAACCCTAAACCATCAACCCTAAACCCTTACACCCTAAACCCTTAAACCCTCTACCCTCTATCCTCAACTCAATACCCTAAACCATCAACCCTATAGGTCATCAACCCTATATGCTCAAATCTCAACTCTCTCTATCAAGTCTCTCCCTCCTACCCCCTCTCCCTCTATCAACTCTCTCTCTCTCACTCCTATCTCTCTCCCATATACCCTTTACCCTTAACCCTTATACCCTCTATCTGTCTCTCAAGTCTCTCCCTCCTACCCACTAACCCTCTCTCACTCCTATCTCTCTCCCCTCTACCCTTTACCATTAAACCTTATACCCTCTATCTCTCTCACACTCCCTCCCTCCCTCTCTCTCCCAAGTCTCTCCCTGATACCCCCTCTCCCTCTCTCAACCCTCTCTCACTCATTCAATCATGTCTCTCTCCCCTCTACTCTCTACCCTTAACCCTTATACCCTCTACCCTCAACCCTAAGCCATAAACAATAAACCCTTACACCCTAAACACTTAAACCCTCTACCCTCTACCCTCAAACAAATACCCTAAACCATCAACCCTATAGGTCATCAACCCTATACATTGCATATTATATCAAAATATATCTATGTCCCTCTTTCCTATTCTCTCCTTCTCTCTATCTCAGATCTCCCTCCATCTCCCTCCATCTCCCTATCCATCCATCCCTTTGGACTCTCTACCCTAATCCCTCAACTCTAAAACCTCAACCTTTATACCCTTAAATATTCAACCCTAAACCCTAAACCCTCTACCCTCTACCCTCAACCCTAAACCATGAACCAAAAACCCTTACACCCTCTACCATCCACCCTCAACCCAATACACTAAACCATCAACCCTATAGGTCCTCAACCCTATATCTTCAATTCTCTCTCTCTCACTCACTCACTCCTATCTCTATCCCCTCTACCATTAACCCTCTATCCTCTACCCTTAACACTTGAATCCTCTACCTCTCTCAACTCTCTCTCTATCTCACTCACTCCTTATCTCTATCTCCCACCCCCCTCTCTCTCTCTCTCCCCTCCCTCTCACTCCAACCCCTTCTCTCCCAATCCCTCTCTATTAAGCTATCACTTCCACCCCCTCTCCCTCTCTCCAAACTCTCTCTCTCTCCCCTCTCTCTATCTATCCCTCCCACCCTACCTAGATAAGTACCTCTCACTCCACATGCCTCTTTCTCTCCCTCTCTGAGGTCACTTTGTCCCACACCCTCTCCCTCTCTCAGGTCTCTCACTCACAGTCGCTCTCTCTCCCACTCCCTCTCTCTTGCACTCCTTCTCACTACCTATCTATCAAGTCTCTCCCTCTCACCCCCCTCACACTCTCAGGTCTGTCCCTTTGGCACCCTACCTACGTAAATATCTTTCTCACCATCTCTCTCTCCCCCTCCTCTCTCTCCCTCTCTCTCAATTCTCAATATGCCACCCCTTGTCTATCTCTCTCCCTCCCTCTATCCCTCCCACCCTACCTATCTAAGTCCCTCTCACTTCAACACCTTCTCTCCCACTCCCTCTCTCTTAAACTCTCACTTTCACCCCCTCTCCCTCTCTCCAAACTCTCTCTCTCTCTCTCCCTCTAGCAACCTACCTAGGTAACTCTTTCTCTCTCTCCCCTTCTCTCTCTCTCTATCTATCCCTCCCACCCTACCTAGATAAGTCACTCTCACTCCACCCCCTCTTTCTCTCTGTCTCTCTTGTCACTCCCTCCCACACCCTCTCCCTCTCTCAAGTATCTCACTCATACTCCCTCTCTCTCCCACTCCCTGTCTCACACTCCCTCTCAATACCTATCTCTGAAGTATCTCCCTCTCACCTCCCTCACACTCTCAAGTCTCTCCCTTTGGAACCCTACCTACATAACTCTCTCTCTCTCTCACTGTCTCTCTCTCTCCCTCTCTCAATTATCTCTCTCTCTCTCTCTCTCTCTCTCTCTCTCTCTCTCTCTCTCTCTCTCTCTCTCTCTCTCTCTCTCTCTCTCTCTCTCTCTCTCTCTCTCTCTCTCTCTCTCTCTCTCTCGGCTCTCTCTCCCTCCCTCCCTCACACCCTACCTAGCTAAGTCCCTCTCCTCCAACCCCTTCTCTCACTCTCCCTCTCTTAAACTCTCACTTCCACTCTCCTCTCTCTCTCTCTCTCTCTCTCTCTCTCTCTCTCTCTCTCTCTCTCTCTCTCTCTCTCTCTCTCTCTCTTAAAAGTTTCCCTCCCTCTAAAGACATACATAAACATATACATACAAGCATAATACATATATACGTACAATCCTACATCCATACAAGAATACATGCATACATGTGTAGATACAATCTTATATACATATACCCATACATACAATATACATGCATTGATACATACAAGCATACATACATACATACATACATACATACATACAAGCATGCATACATACATACATGACATACAAACATACATGTACATACAAACATACATGTACATACAAACATACAAATATATTAACATAAATTCAATAGAGTGGCATTTAACATAAAGGAAGACACAAGGTGAGCATGTTATAACGCACTTGCATTATGTCTTGATTGACATGTTTCTTGTAGAAGCATAAAACCATGTCAAAACTGAGATATAACGTGAGCGCATTATAATGCACTTGCATTATATCTTGTTTTGGGAATCCCCAAGCCTTAGGATTTGTATTTTCCTTGGAATACCAACCTAAAGGCTTGGAGGGCATTCCTAATGACCAGAGACATTTTTTTGCAAATTCTACAATTTTTCACATAATTGAGTTCATGCTCACTGTTAGGATTGCATCTGGTTCAATATCAAAAAAATTGAGCACATGGGTAATGTTAGGTTCTCTCTTAGCTATCCAACAATGTAATTTTTTTCACTTTTTGACAATGTTAAGCCTTTCATTCATAATTTCTTTTGTTTGTATGTCCCTTTTTTTCCAAAAAGCAGTGTTTGGTGTTTTTTTCATTATAAATTAACCGTTCATAAAAATTTAAAATAAATTACATTTTTATAAACTAGAGTCCATTCTACAATTTTTTTAAAAATATTAGTTACTTTCCAAAATTTGTAGGGGGAGCACAGCAAAAAATTCTACTTTTCAAGAAGTGTCCACTTAGAAAATTAGTAAAAAATCAAATATTCATTAAAAATTTATCAAAAAAATCATGCATCAACTACATTCTCTTAGGTAACTTTTGACCGTAGCGATTTTAAAATTACTAAAAAAATGTTCACCGTGCTAGGGTCATACAAGAGTTGCTATGCTATGTTTTTTTGACAAAAACAACACCAATTTATGTATGTCCCTCTTTTGAACCCCTTAATCTCAACCATTTTCAAAATAAATTAGTATTTTAGAAAGTGGACTCAGAGTACTTTGATCCTCATTTTTGTTCCATCTGAAAATTTTGAGTGTAACTATCCTCAATTTCATGTCCAAAGTCAGTATTTCCTAATTTAAAAAAAAAAAGTGGCCACTTAAGCCCCCTTTTTGGGAACCATCTTGGTACACTTAACTGGTATTTGGATTGGATGAATTGTATTTTGAAGTCTATGGCTTGCTGGTATTGACCAATGTGGAGTAATTGGTATTCAACTTGACTAGCAAGCATATCAAGGTGAATTAAAAACATGATAATGCAAAGGTATGACTTAAGCCTAAGGTATGCAACCTATTTGATATATTTTATTTTATTTTTTTATATTTTGAGGATGCCTAAATGAGGATAACGAAAATGTCACTAGAATATAAAGTATGACCAAGTCTAAAAGGGGAATGATGCTAATGCAAAGAGTTAAAAAAATATGATATGCAGTTGAGATGACTATGGTATGAACTATGCACCTTTGTTGTGAAACTTAACGAAAGAGTTATTAGCCAACCTAAGATAGTCCAATTTTTCCAAATGAAATTATAAATGACCTCAAGGAGAGTGGATGACAAGTGACAAGTTTGACAAGGTGAGCCTTAAACTAGACTTATGAGTTTAAAGATTACACCGAAATGAAAAGGACTAATATGGAAAATGATAAGGTCAATGATAAATTTTCTTTGTATCAATGGGCCTATGACAAGATATGGTAAGTTTCCTTATTCCAAAGTTTTCAAAAAGGTGTATGCAACCTAAGATTTGTTTAAGTGATGCAACTAAGCTAAATGAATTTGATGGAATGATGAGAAATGAAGTGAGAAAATCCTTTCTTTAAACAACTTGTTTGGAAAAATGTTGGCTTACTTTGTGTCAAAGTTGAAATTTTATCATATTTTGGTGTGATGTTTGATTTGTTTTGACAATGTTTTGAATACACACATGCAAGACACAATAGAATTTTTTTTTTGAGTTTGTTTTCAATCGTGAATGTTGTTTGATTTTAGCAATACAAGCCCAAATCCTAAGGTTGGAAAGGACAATATTTGCTAGATTCCAAGTGGGTTTCCCCAACCGCACTTATTCTTAGCAGATGAATCCAAAACCTTGGCCACACGGGCTCCCCCTTACAGTACACTCACTTCTCAAGTCAACCAAGCTTCCAACCCCCATAAATCTCCCATGGCGGGTTGATCACCTCTACTAAGAACCGTGAGAATTTGGATGCCTTCACAATGACCATTGTTGCCAAATAGATGGGATTTTGGCCACTAAACAAAAGGGTTCTAGTAAATACTTGGGGACACGACACCTCACAAGCATATAGCAAGCCACTTAAGGCTTTAACCAATCTACTAGGAACTCTTACACCTTTTGTAAGAAAAGGTTGGTTCCCATTTTTGAATGGCACTACATGGCTAAGCCCTACATATCATGAGAAATTAACAATTTAGATTCATCCTTTTATATACCGGCCTGAGCAAAAAACCAGTTAGAGTTGTCCCCTTTTTCGAGGCAAGCCCCTCTAAGGTATAAACACAAAAATAGATGGGTTTGGCTTTTTGATCATCGAGTTTGCAAAAGATGAGAGTATAATACCTACGATCCTTCAAAAAAAACAAACAGTGTTCATTGACCTCCTAGTTAGATCTATGTGAAAAAGCAATTGTTTGTTTTAAAGCACCAATTGATATGTTTTCTAATATAAAAGACAATCAATTTTTTGAAAAAGGAATCAAGTCCTCAGAGAACTTCCTAGACAAAAAGTCATTAGTAGTTTTGATTTTCAATTCTCTGACATGTAGACCTACAAAAGAGACCAAGATTAGCCACAAAATCAATAATTAAGCTATGCAAGAAAAATACAGTAAATTAAGAAACTTAATCTAGTTACTTTAAAATTATAAATTAATCTAAATTAAAAGTTAATCTAAATTCAAAGTTAATTTAAATTAAGTCTAAATTAGAAACTAAATCTAGGTTAAAAAGCTAAATCTAAATTAGAAACTTAAGTTTAAATCAAATTAGGAACTTGAATGTAAATTAAATTAGAAACTAAATTAGAAACTAAAAACCTAAAATAAATTATAAGTTAAAATATAAACTAAATTAAGAATTAAAAATATAAACTAAATTAGAAATTAAAAATCTAAACTAAAGTACAAGTTTAAACTAAACTAGAAATTTAAATCTAAAATCTAAATTTAAAGAAAAATCTTAAATATAAATTAAGAATAAAGGAAAAATATAAATTAAAAATATAATTTAAATATAAATTAAAATCTAATTAAAAGATCTAGTTTAAATCTAATTTAAATGTAAATCTTCTTGCTTCTGTGACACAAAACTTGCAGATTTTTCCTTATTTGCTATTTGTAATCTTTCATGTCAGGTTCACCATTTGTGATTACGAATTTCAGATTTTTAAGATTGGAGATATTAAACCAATTAAACTAAAACCCCAACCAAGCAATGAAGAACAAATAAATATGAAAACATAAATAATGAAACAAAGTTACCCAGAACCTTCATATCATCAATGCTTCACCTCCATTGCCCTTCTCCAATTTGTTGCAAAAGATATAAATTCCCTTAGAATTATTTGTATGGACTTAACAAGCCTATGACTAAGACAAAGAAAAATATTGAAGAATTTAATCTCACTAGCATTACAACATATTAAATCTAGATAGTCAAAATGGTGAATGACAGAGGCATTTATAGAGAGACAGATGAAAAATGGACAGACAGGATTAGAAGATTTTATTTTGATCAATGGTTGCAATTAATCAAGATGGGATAGGATAAGATTGGAAGTGAAGGAGAAAGAGGAAACTGAATGATTTTTCAATAAAATCAAGTAGTTCGAAGAGGAAATTTTCCTTTTGAAATAATGGAAACATTATCTCATTGCAAGAGGAAAAAGTGAGTTATCTTTTTGATTAAATAGAAACTCAATTCAAAAAGGTGAGCAAAAGGGAAAGTCATTTAATTAATTTGTGTTAGAACAGGCTAAAATGAATAATTAAATAATTGTCATAATTATTTAATTATAGTAGAAAATGATAGATAATTAAATAAATATAGATTTATTTAATTATAGAGGTCAAAGATATTAGTGACATGACTAAATAAATAATAATTTATTTAATCAATCAAAAGAAAAGATAGAAGGATAAAATGAATTAATTAAATAATTGAGATTGTTTAATTAATAGAAGAATTTGCAACATTAGATAATAATTAAATAATTAAAATTATTTAATTATTAGGAATGATGAAGGGGATTTAATTAATTCATAGGTCTAGTGGTAATTTCTACATGTCTACACTGTAGTGTCCCTCCATCTGTGATATCGTCGTATTGTTTTCTATTGTGGAAGATAGGGTATCATTTGATTTTAATTTGTTTTATTGTTATTTCTTTGATTAAATAAATATTGCTAATAATTTATTTAGTTTAAATAAATTAAGGTGAAAATATTTATTAAAATAAATATATTTTATTATAACTAAAAGAAAGATTAAATTATTAAATATTTATTAAATATTTAACAGTTGATCTATTTGGTTCATATATTAAAGAGTCATTTATAAAAATGATAAATAAGGGTAGTGGCTGGTATTCAATCATAACTGTTGGAAGTGCAACGGTTTGCTGAGGGGAGTGTAAAAGACACCATCAGAGGAATTATAATAAGTGATGGAAGTCAAACGGTTCCCCGATGGGAGTGGAAAAGACACCATGAAGCAAATTATAAACAAGAATTATTCTGGAGAAGGGGGGGGTTATGATATTTTGGATCCTTAGTTTTCGAACATGAATCTGGTCTACAAGAAATTTTTTGTAGAATAATGACACTTCTTTGATCGAATCAAAAATGGGGATTGTGGGTTCGAAAGGTTGTTCCTTCTGTCATGGATTGTTCGGCACAGGGTCTTCGTTCCAATCAACATTAATTTGCGACGTCCATTGAAATCTCTTATCAATGCTCTCTAGACTAGAGTACAATCTTCTTTTCCCTTTATACTTTTGATATGTTGTGTGCGAATTGTAAATCATTCTGAAGGTTCAAATTGCATGTGCATGCTGAGAATTTGATTTAAATTTATACGATGTGATAATTCAATGCATTAGGCTGAAATAAGTCTGGTCATTGTTGTATCTGGCTGTTGACTATGTAATTCTATGCTTTGCATATTTTGATTTGCTTAGTACGCTCGGATCTCCTCCCTTTCTCCTTTTTGCATGCATCCTTAATGCTTTGGATGAACGCGCATACCTTGAGACTATAACCGTGTGAGCTTGCTTTCTAGAATTGTCTCATTTTGCATCACCAACAATCTCTCTCAGACTATACATTTTAGGGATTATTGTGTGTAAATATTATCTGTGAATTACTTCCTTAACATTACAGGAGCCTTCTCAGTAGTGTTCCTTCGTCTTCCGGATGACATTTTGCCTAAACCACTTTAGCTTAGTTTCCTCAGAGCTTCATTGATGTCGATCTGGCATACTTATCATGTAGTTCTATCTTGGTCAATCTCCAATCCAGCATAAGTGTTTTTTTTTATCTCTGCATTTAACATTTGAGGAATTTCATTTGGTACCCAGTGTATGTGTAATCTGAGGGATTTCGAATAACTTTCTGCATGTATGATTTTTGACTTGTGACTTTACCCCATGTGTGTGGTGTGGGCTGCATATTTATTTCAATGGTTATTTCTCTGGCATGATATTCACTATGTTGGGGATTGCATTTTAGTTATTTGCCTTTATGTCTCCTTTAAAAGCTTTATCGCTAGCTGTCAGGTTAAGGGTTAGACTCCTTTGGGCGCGCCATTGCAACATCTCTTTCCTGTCTTTGTTGCAGCACTGGTGCATATTAGGAAGTTCATAGGTTTAAATAATCTCTTTGTTGTCATTGGCATCCAGTCTCAGCCGCGACACATGAACTTATAGGGAGTTTAAAGATTTAAATAACCTGCTTGATTCCTCTGATAATCTATCGCAATTACAGCACTTGAAAATAAATTTGTCTCCCAAATTGCAAACTGAGCGCATCTCTGGAAACTCGCTGCCAATAGAAATGTGTTTGGTTCAAAAAAGAAAAGGTTGTACTTTATTTCTCCTGCCCTTAAGTCACGTATTTGCACCCCACCTTTCTCTTTCCTTAATCTTGTGGGTAACATTTGAGATTTTATAATAATGCAAGTAGATGGTGATATTTCCAAATTCCAATATTCACTTTCTAACATTCTTGGCAACCTATCTCTGTTACGGCATCTAGAGTTGTGACATTATTCAGAATTAAATAGTCTCCCTGAAACCATTGGCAACCCTTCACAGCTGCAACTTTTCGACTTGCATGGGTGTTCAAACTTAAATAATCTCTATTATTTCACTGTCAACCTGTCTCTGCTGCGGCACTTGACCATAATAGGAAGTTTAAAAGCTTAAGTAATCTCTCTTATTTCATTGTCAACCTGTCACTGCTTGGTAGTCAATATAGTTTGCTACTTATCCATTGTTAGTTATGGTGGCTTGTGATATTTTGGGTTATTCTATTAATTCTTAATCCCTTAAAAACATTCTCATTTTCTTTTTATATAAATGAAGTGGTTCCACCCACGTGGAGAAGGTTAAGTTGAGGGCAACTTCAAATGAATAAATTTCATTTAATAAAAAGATCCTATGTGGAGAGTTTAAAATAAATTTAAGCCCTTACACTATGAATATTAGATTACTTTACATAATCAAGCTTTGTAAATATATGTATTTATAAATCTAGTAGTTATGCATTAAATGAGTATCATTTTGTAATTCTTCTTTAGTCTCTCTAAACTTCATGTTGATAGAATGATTTTATTTGGATGGTCTGGGAAATTTATGTGAGCCTCCTTTATGAGTTCAATTATAGGAGTCTAAGTATGTTTTGTTGATCAAAAGTCTAGAAATGTAATGTTAGGTTATTTCATATAGGTTTCGTTTCCATGTTATACTTTCTTGGTTAAACTCTTAATATTTCTAAAGGTAGTTGGTTACTTAGAATAAGTATCATTGCAAAACCTTGAAACACTATTTAACGAATCTAACTAAATAAGTTATGTGGTTAAGTTAAAGAGTTATGTTAGTTATTTGAGAAGTTTCTTAAGTTTGTTATTTTAGTAAGTGATAATAAGGTAGAAGAGTAAATTTGAGAATAATTAATATGGAAAATTAATTTATTTATAAGAGCCCCAAGGGAATATTGATACTTTAGATATCTATTGTTGAGTAATTAGTCTTGAGGGAAGGAATAATGCTTGACAAGGTCATAATTATTGATAATTGCTTAATCAAAAGGTTTCGTTAAATGCTTGTAGTTGATAAATTATTTAAAGGTGAATTTGTTGGATTCTCAATTAATGGAATTAGAAACATTAAATTTCTAGAGGATTGCTCCAATAGTAATGGTTATATGTGAGTAAAAAATAAAATAAAAAAGTAATAGCTCTATTTATTTATTTGGAATATTTCTAAAGAAGTTAATTGATGAAATGTCTTTATATGTATATATGGATACCTATAGTGGTAGGATTTCTTCAGTTTGACTTAAATGATGCCTCAATAATGGAAGAGATAAGATATAAAGTAAGCCTTAAATGCTAGTATAATGTTATCACTCTTTGTGGATTAGCAAAAAGGTAGTTTGTTAAATATAGTCTTTTAGGTGAGTAAGAAATTGATAGATTATTTAACTTAGAACACTTTGAGTTATTGGTGATTACTTAGTATTTTATATGTGGAAGAAATGTCTTACTATTTAGTTGATAATGGGAGGTGGTTTGGAAAAGTAAAGTTCATGGAAATAGTGATTGCTTGTTTGTGTGGTTAATATATGATTTGATGTTCCATCTTGAGGTGATTTTTCCTTGAGTTGATTTTGGTTGCGATTCCTTTCAATATCTTGAAGTCCTTGATGTTCTGATGAATATGACCCTCTTAGTTTATTTTGTTTTGAGGATCTTTTATTCGTTGGGTTGGTGTTGAAATTGGTTTGAAGCCCCGTATCATTGACTTACTCTTGTTACTTCATTTTACACTCGTTTGTGGGTTTTCATTCTTATTGGCTTCCAGAGGCTTGGGATGATTGAAAATTAATGTTCTCTCTCTTTATGTGCCCTTGATGTGGCAAGTGTTTTGGTTTCATGATTTTAAAAGGGTTGTACGAGAATTATTGAGACTTTGATTATGTATTTATAGCGAGATGGGTAATGCCTCGCATGCTTCTGAGTTATGATCTAATGTTCTCTTTATGTTGTACAACCCTTGGTTTCATGGTTTTGGTTTGATGTTGTTGGGTCTCTAGGGAGAGTGGCTCCTCGTGGGGGCCGACGCCCCGTTTAAGGGGAAGGGCACAGGATAACCCACGAGTGAGTTAGTAATCAAGTGAAAACCTAATAATTAACTTAGGATGGTTGGGTAGTAATATCATTATAAGATTTAAAAATGGATGCCTCATCTTCATTAGTGCTTTCGCAGACTAATGGAAGGCTGAGAAGGTCGTGGTTGGCAAGGTCGTGACCTCGTCTTCACGAGAGGTCTACGGCTCCGCATGAGTCACCCTATGGACTAACGCCTCTAGTTGGGAGGAAGGGCACAGGATAGCCATAGATGGGGGCCGGCGCCTCCAGTTGGGAGGAAGAGCACAGGATAACCCATGTAGGACTATGCGATGACACTCTCCCCTAGTTGCCCATGTGTTTTACTTTATTGTGTTCCTCTAGAAGTAGGTTGTGGGAGTTGGTTTAGATTGTTGATATATGGATTTATTTTGATTGGTGATTATTGCTTTGATGCATCTTTGGTGTACTTTGTGGTCTCGTATGATCTCATTGATATTTGATTTATGACCTTATACTTTTATGGTACTGTGTTATGATGTTATTATATTGTTTAATTGCAATTTGGAATTGTACTATGTTTATTAATTCAATTTGATTTGGAAGTATTTCATGATCATCCTTTGGGTACTTGTTTACTGGTCATTGCTTTGATTTGTGTGATGAGATTTATGATTTTAATTTATTACATGATTCTTGGATGTTGTTGGTTATGTCATTGTAATCCATGAGTTTTATGATACTTTTGTATGTTGTTGAGTCTCGTGGTTCCCTATTTGGATGTTCTTGGTTGAGGTCTCTTTCTTGTTAGCTCCTAGCACGTGGGGTGGGTCTTCGGACTCACATGGTCGGGTGGAATGTGCTAAGCACCCCATTGGGTCCCTAGTCAAGGATCGAGTGGTGCAGATTGGTGCGGTCGCAGCGACTCCAGAGTTGTATCCGTTTTGGAGCCAGTTATGATGTATTCCTCTATTCATGTTATCTTGTGTATGGTTTCCATTTATGTTTGGAAACACTTTTGTATCATTGTACCTCTTGAACATTGTATTGTAAGGTAACGTTAACCTTGTGTGGATATTGGCCATGGCAATTGCTATTTAGTGTGTTAAGTTAATTATGCATATGTTGTATTTATGTACTCAGATGGTTTCTTATCAATGATTATCATGTATGCGTTATATTTGTTAATGTTTATTTTGTTATGGATTATATCTTTGGATTTTATTCTTTATTGTCCTTGTGTGAATCTTAGTTTCGTAATGACTCATCGTGTACCCCAAGGGATGCATGTGTTAGTGAATCTGCTTAAATGAAATTCATGTCATGACTTAATGTGTATTACATGTATATTATGTTATCTTTAAAAAAAAAAATTGCAGTGATTATTGTTTATTTGTCCTTTAGGGTTCACACGGCGGGGCATTACATACACTCACCATGATTAAATTCCCCTCCTTCATGCATTTATGCACTGCCCTTCAAGATTATCAAAATTTTGTAGGTACTGGTGAACTAAAACCCACCTCTACTCGTCCTAAAAAGTATGAATCCTCAAACCAAAACACCTACCAACCTTTTAGAAGACAACATAAAATTTTCCTTCAACTAAATTCCACCTCTCAACCTAGGGTATGTGCAAGATCATGATGTTCCAAAAAGTGGCGATATGATGGGTATGTGTAGGGTATGTGGCTGATGACTTTTTTTTACCCAAAATTGATGAAACAAAAAGGGTTTTTAAAAGATATTCTTAGCTTTCCACCAATATAAACTATGCTTTACTTTGAATTTCCTAAATAATTATTATTCATTTTCTATTTGAATAACGACTAAAGTCCTAATTGATAGGCTGATTGAAAAAGATTTATAGCTTTCAAACGGTATAACATTTTTTGAATTTGAAACATGCATCATATTCTATGCTTCACATAATATAGGATTAAAAAAAATGAATTTCATGAAGTTTTGACCAAGTTATGGTGGTCAGACATACGATTTTTTATAATTTTTAAAAGTTGTAATAAAAAATTCATAACTAAATATAATTACTTGGAACAAAGTTACAGAAAAATATGCATCACATCGAGACATGAGCCCTCTACTTATATCTAAAATATTATAAATAATTATTATCATTTTATTGTGGTTAGGGTGGCTAGATAGACACCTACTTATTTTTTCCTAAAATTTAAGTACTACTGCATTGAAATTTCAAAATTTCACAAAATAGATTTTTTTTAAAATAAACCTAAGTAGTTTAGAAACTACATTCAATTTGCTACAATTCTATTATTACATATTTTTGAAATAATATAGATAAATTATTCAAATTTCTACATCAAGTTTCCTAACTCTGATTTTTCTAATTTTTTTGCCACTTAAGGGCTTATTTTTTCCATGATGATCCTACAGATACCCCCTACCCAACTAGTTGGTACCCAAGTAGCTGCTATAAAGACAAGTAATCCTTATATCTTTGGGGATCTGCAAAGACAATTTACACCCTTACCTGACACACTTCACAACATTATGACTCAGCTATTAAACAAAAACATGTTGGGTATGTGTAGGATCATCATGGAAAAAATAGGCCCTTAAGTGGCAAAAAAATTAGAAAAATCAGAGTTAGGCAGCTTGACGTAAAAATTTGAATAAGATATCTATATTATTTCAAAAATATGTAATAATAGAATCTATAGTAAATTGAATGTAGTTTCCAAACAACTAAGTTTATTTTAAAAAAAAAGAAATTTATTTGGTGAAAATTTTACATTTCAATGTAGCATTACTTAAATTTTAGGGAAAAAATAAGTAGGTGTCTGTCTAACCACCCTAACCACAATAAAATGATAATATTTTTTTATAAGATTTTATATATAAGTATAGGAATCATTTCCCGATGTGATGCATATTTTTTTCTAATTTTTTTCCAAGTAAATAATTAATTATGAATTTTGTATTACAACTTTTAAAAAATATAAAAACTCATAAGTCTGACCACCTTAACTTGGTCAAAACTTCATGAAATTCATTTTGTTTTTTTAATCCTATAGTATGTGAAACATAGAATGTGACACATGTTTTAGATTCAAGAAATTTGATACCATTTGAAAGCTATAAATGTTTCTCAATCAGCCTATTAATCTAGACTTTAGTCGTAATTCAAATAGAAAATGAATAATAATTATTTATTAAATTCAAAGTAAATCATAATTTATATTGGTGGAAAATTGAGAATCTCTTTTAAAAACCCTTTTTGTTTCATTAATTTAGGGTAAAGAAAAAGTCGTCAGCCACATACCCTACAAATACCCATCATATTGCCACTTTTTGGCCCATCTTGATCCTGCACATACCCACACTTACCTTACCTCCTATCTGACCCCTTGACCCTAGCAATTCATTACCTCCGAGCTTCATATACAATGTCTATTGTTCTTATCACCAACAAAAATGACATGATACGGAACATTGCAAGTGTCTTATTTACATCTCGTGCAAGACCTCATTGATTCTAATCATATCCAAATTGGAGGTGTGAATGAAAAAGGTAATAATTCTGTAGCTCCTCCCAACCAAAACTTGCAAAAATTTACTAATCCCATGCCCAACCATAATATATCATTTGTTAAGGCTAGTGAAACTAAGCCTATTGTGATGAATGTTGAGATGAATGATGAGAATTTGAGAAATAATGAACAATGTCCTATGAAAAGGAACCAATGGTTCACAAACCCACTCCTACACAAACACAACTTGAAAATCCTAATAAAAGGAATAGAAATGCTAGAAAGTGTAGGTGTAGATGTCGTGCTATTGCTTGAAAGATGAATGAAGAGAACAACATTGACAATAAAAATCCAAACTTGATAGAAGCAATAAATTATGAGCCTCCTCCTTTACCAGAACCAATAGATCCTATGTATCCAACACAACAAGTACCCACACTTTCTATGGATATTATCTTTCATCCCCCTATTGTGGTTAACTTGGATGATTATGAAGAAACAACTAAAATTGATGAGCAAGTGCATAATAAGTTGAATTTGTTATTTTCCTCTTCCATGAAATTAAATGATAACAACCTTGATGATCCTCTTAAACCAAGTGATGCACCACGTGTTGAACCTAGTGATTCTCCTAGTGCAACACTTGATGTTTTCTCTCTCTCTAGTGATTTGTATTTTGCATACACTGAACAAGACTAGGATGCAAATTACCTGCTGGATAGTTGACTCACATGTGCTTTACTAGTCTTTTATCTTTTCCTTTTCTTTTGCTTTCCTTTTTTTTCTTTCTGCTTTTGATTGCATGTGTGTAATGTGATCCCCTATTATGTTTTGTTTTATGTTCCTTCTCTTTATGTACATTCCTCTATTTGTACCTTCATTCTTATATAATTCATAATTTTTTTTACTTTTTCGTAAGAAGAAAAGGAACCTATGGTTGACAAACCCACTCCTACACAAACAAAATTTGAAAATAGTAATAAAAGGAATATAAATGCTAGAGAGTGTACAAGTGTACATGTCATGCTATTTCTTGAAAGATGAAGGAAGAGAACAACATTGAAAATCAAAATCCAAAGTTGAAAGAAGCAATAAATGACGAGTCTCCTCCCTTACCAAAACTAGTAGATCCTACATCCCCAACATAGCAAGGACCAACACTCTCAATGTATATTATCATTTGTCCTCCTATTATGGTTAACTTGGATGATGATGAAGAAACAACTAAAATTGATGACCAAGTGCATAATGAGTTGAATTTTTTATTTTCCTCTTCCATGAGCTTAAACAATAACAACCATGTTGATCCTCCTAAATTGAGTGATGCACCATGTGTTGAACTTGGTGATTCTTCTAGTACAACACTTGATGTTGTCACTCTTGCTAGTGATCTACATTCTACATACACTGAACAAGATTGGGATGCGAATGAACTACTGGATAGTTTACTCGCATGTGCTTTACTATTGTTTTATCTTTTCATTTTATTTTTCTTTCCTTTTCGCTTTATTTCTGATTTTGATTGCATGTGTGTAATGTGATCCCCCATGATGTTATGTTTGATGTTTCTTCTCTCTACATGCATTCCTCTATTTGTACCTTCATTCTTCTATATCTCATAATATTTTTACTTTTTCGTAAGAAGAAAAGGAACCTATGGTTGAGAAACCTGCTTCTATATGAACACAATTTGAAAACTGTAATAAAAGGAATAAAAATGCTAGAGAGTGTCCAAGCATAGACGTGCTATTGCTCAAATTATGAATGAAGAGAACAACATTGAAAATAAAACTACAAACTTGATAGAAGCAATAAAAGATGAGCCTTTCCCTTACCAGAACCAATAGATCCTACGTCTCAAACACAACAAGGACCAACACTCTCTATGTATATTATCATTCATCCACGTATTGTGGTTAACTTTGATGATGATGAAGAAACAACTAAAATTGATGAGCAATTGAATAATGAGTTGAATTTGGTATTTTCCTCTTTCATGAGATAAAATGATAACAACCATGATGATCCTCCTAAGCCAAGTGATGCACCATGTGTTGAACCTAGTGATTCTCCTAGTACAACACTTGATGTTGTCCCTCTTGCTAGTTATCTGCATTCTACATAAATTGAACAAGACTGGGATTTGGATGACCTATTGGATAGTTGACTCACATGTGCTTTACTAGTCTTTTATCTTTCTTTTTCTTTTTCTCTCCTTTTTGCTCTCTTTATGCTTTTGATTGCATGTGTGTAATGCGATCCCTCATGATGTTTTATTTGATGTTTCTTCTCTCTATGTGCATTCTTCTATTTGTACCTTCATTATTCTATATGTCGTAATATTTTTACTCTTCATTTTCATTTTTGTCTTGTGTTTTCCTTTAGGGGATGACGCAATGCATCGTGACACCCTATGTCTTTTCCATGTTGACCCAAAATATTTTTCATTATTTTTTCTTTCTTTTCATTTTTTTCTTGTGTTTTCCTTTTGGGGATGATGCAAGGCATCAAGACACCCTATGTCTCTTCCATGTTGACCCAAAATATTTTTCATTATCTTTTATTTTCCTTTCATTTTTGTCTTGTTTTTTCCTTTCGGGGATGATGCAAGGAATCAAGACACCCTATGTCTCTTCCATGTTGACCCAAAAGTTTTTTCTTTGTTTTCGCTCTCTTTGTGTCATTCTTCCAATTCTATGTGTATTTGGGCAATGATGACATTTTTGAGCTCTCTAATAACATTGCAAGAAAGACATATACCAACCTCGAATCCATAGATCCCTTACATGTTTATGGGGGGCAACCCTCTTTTAATTTTTCATTTTTGGACCATACTTTAAAGGAATTGCTCACATCATGGTGTTAGAAATTTGTTTAAAGTGGGGGCATACATAGGCATTATTTTTGGCATGATTTCACTTGTATTTATTTTCATATTCCTTGATGTGATTTTCTTTATTTATGTGATGTGTTTTTCCTCTTGGTGGTGTCATCGGGTTTGAAATCCTCTGAGAGAATGATATTTCCTTGTCTTCTCTTGGAAAAATTAGGTACAATGTTCCCTACGATGATACCTTGCACTTGTCCTCTCTTGGAAACAAGATGAGACCCTCACGCTTGTCCTCTCTTAGAAACATTAGGTACAATGTTCCCCAAGATGAGCCCTTGTATGTATCCTCTCTTGGAGACATTAAGAACAATGTCCCCTAAGATTAAGACCTCGCATGAACTAAGCAAAATCCCTTCAAACATCCCTCTTTCTTATTGCATTTTCTTTTTGTACCTTATTAAAGTCATGGAAGTATGGCTTCCATATGGTTCCTTAGGGATCACCTAGTGAAAAAATAGCTTCACTAGCCCTTGTGAGCATGTCTTTTTGTCCTTATTAAAGTCATGGAGTTATGGCTTTGATATGGACCTCTTGGGGCTCACCTATTGAGCAACTAGCTTCACTAGCCCTTCTGAGCATGCATTTTTGTCCTTAAATCATAGTCATGGGGGTATGAATTTGATATGGACCTCTTGGGGCTCACCTAATGGACACCTAGCTTCACTACCCCTTGTGAGCATGAATTTTATTTGCATAGTGGACAACATGTTCCACTTGTAAACCTTTTTTGGACAAACAACTGAGACCTGGTCCATAGTGCATTGGACGGCCAGTCGAAGCTTGATCTGTTGAAATTTTTCTTTTTCTTTTGGATTTCTTTGATGATGTATGTTTGCAATCTTGTTATGGCTTCATATATCATCTACAAGTGTGTTCCTTTGTGCTTATGTTGGTTTTCCATAGGATCTTGATCCCAAGGGCTTGGCCACCCTCTTGGTTATTTTAATCATATCTTACTAGCATTCATACATTTGAACCCCTCTTGATTGCATGGTTGACTAATTTAATGTGATTTTGAAGCAAGTTCATCCTCTCACTAAAGTGGGGGCTAAATGTAGTGTAGAAAAATGCATACCCTTGCATTTTCACACTTGTCTAGGCCCACTTTTCTTTATTTATCCTTATTTATGTCTTAATTGGTCCTATTTTGCATCCACAAACCTTATGAATTATATCTTTTTTTGGCTAAGCCTAAAATTCTCCAATGGATAAATGATAATTTAATGATTATGTCTTAGTGTCCCTAATTTTTGGGTTGGGACTAAAACGTCACCTAGGGCGTCTTTGTCCCCAAAAGGTCTTGGGACCCTAATTTTGAGAGAACCTAAATAGGTCCCTTTGTGGAGTCTATGCCCCAAGTTTCATGCCTCAAGACTAAGATGCCACCTAGGGCATCTTAGTCCCCCTTGAGGTATTTTTGGGATTTAATTTCAAATTCTGGTGGGATTTAACCTCCTTTAATTAATGAGTTCATATACGTCAACTTGGTGTGGTGTAATTTTAGGATATTAAGCATAGATAAGTATAAATACAAGGTTCCTTCTCTCATTTTCTCCTAATAGGAAATCTAAACATCTAAGCATTCAAGCATTCAAGCATTCACGAGCATTCAAGAGAAAGTCATTAAGCATTTGGAGCCATCATCAAGATTCTAGCATCATATCAAAGATCTTCTTGCATCATGTGTGTTGTTGTGCTAACATTTGTGATGTATTGTTTTGATTCAAGCAAGCAATTCAAGTCCATTCCCATCAAGCCTTTCTTTGATTCAAGATCCATATCCATTGTAGCCATTTCACACAAGTTTTTAGACTTTATAACAAGGGTTTGGTGAGTTGTAGCATTGCATATTGTTCATTCGACATTCCTTCATTCTATTTCATTTCATTTCAAGTTTTAATTACCAACAAGGGGTTTCAACAGGGAAAAGCCCCATTTGCTAACAATCAACAAGTTTTTCCCTCTTGGTTATTTGTGATTGTACATTTAGGCTGAAGACTTGAAGATCATTTGAAGTGTAAATTTGAAAAGTTGCAAAGTTGTAGTGTAAAGTTGTCATCTTCACAAAAACTCACCTACCGACTAAATCTGAAAGTTTCAGAACTAGAGATCAGAGAAGAAGGAAGTGCAGACATCAAGCCTCAGGACCACATTCGAAGATTCCAAAAATTCCAAACGAGACTAAGTCACCAACTAGGGCGTCTTAGTCCTCCCAACGATATTTTCATAAAGTCTTCTAGATTTGATTCCGACATTCAAAGATTCTGCATCTACCCCAAAAAATAGTAGTGGGACTAAGACAATAGTAAGGGTGTCATTCTCCATAGCTCATTTTGACAACTTCTTTACATTTTCAAAATCCTCATCACATTTCCATACTTCCCAGGTACACATATCCTCACTTATTGTTGCATAATTTCATCATTTGCATCCTTCATTTAGCTTGCATTATTAGGTATTATAGGTTGAATGCTTATTTATCTTATCCAAGTGTTTTTTTGGTGGTGAATCCCTAAAATCTTAAAGAACCCCTTCCTAGGTCTTCATTGTTGAGAATTGATTGTGAGGTTGATAGTCAATCCAATTAGGACTCCTAGGACATTATTGAATGATAGTTGGAAAAAGGTGATATTCCACACCATTTTTCACCTAATCAAGCTTCACAACTTATCAACCATTCAAAATGTATAAAATTTATATAGATTTCAAGGAAAGTGGATTGTTAAACTTTACAAGTTAAATCATCCCAATAATTCATAATAGGTGTTTCTAGATTCCTCTTCAAATGACGTGGACCTTAACAATCCATAATTCACAAGGTTAGTCAATTTAAAGAGCGTTAAGCACCATCTTCAACATTGATCTCCAAGAAGCCACATTGATAATTATATTAAGAGTATATTGTCTCATGATTCTTTGCATATGTCCCACCTTCACAAACCAAATATATGCATACATTTAGGATAGTCCATATGCTGCGCCAAGAAAGCGAGAAGAGGATTGCTTAAGGGAATTTTCAAATGGAAATAGATAACAAAATTGACACTCTTAATAAAATTATGTTTTGTCCCTCTCTATACCTCTCTCTATTACTTTCCTTTGTCACCATACCTCTTTATATCTCCCTCTCTCTCCCTCCTCTACCTATCTCTATACCTCTCCTTCATATCCATCTTCCTCTCTATCTCTATCGCCTTACCTCTCTCTCCCTCTATCTCTTCCTCTTTTTATCCTTATCTCTCCCTTTCTCTCCCTCTCTCCCTATTGAAAACATAACATGAGCATGTTCATAATGGAACATAATTATCTTCCTGATTCAAAAGTTTTGTTTTAGCGATGTTTGGAAGTATATAAGTGGATACATAGTTGATTGGATGTTATCGCTGCTCCATTTAGACCTTTGTTACATAAAATCATTTTCTAAATGACCTACCAAATGACCTAATGTATTGTACAAATGTATGCAACTAAAAATGGACCAAAAAGTTCCCTAATTGACTTTCCACAACTCTTTGGCATACCCATTGCACACCAAGGTGCAATTTCTAGCATTTAAGAAAGTTCATATCCTGATGGGTGGAGTTTGAAATGATTTTTCTGACTTTGGATTCTTTATGGTTAAAGCAAACTAGTTTTAAAAATTCTTAGAAAGGTAAGGAAACATGTATTTGAATCTCTAAAAGCCACACCTTATCATTGAATGACATTTAACAAGGTTAGGTATCATTTGTCTATATGAATTATCGAGCTAAGGGGCCCCACACACGAATTTCTTACTCCATTGACTTTTTGATTTGACTATTAGACCATAACCATATATTCTACAATTGAGAGGAAGATCACTTAAATATATAATTGACTATTTTATATTATAAGCAATGCTAAGTGAACACATAATGTCACGTATACCATTTCAGATTCTCACTATCACATGAGTTAGTGTTGTGGACAGTGGCTTAACATGAAAATAGTATGACTTGACTTCCCACAAAGCGTAATTTTCCTACAATCATTGACTCAATTGAATGCTCCTACTATGATCTTCAATAAGGACTTTCCAACTAGTTGAATTTGGTCCCAAAAAAAAATCAATTCAATTTTCTTAAATATTACAATTAATAAATACTAGTGTGACATAATTTTGGAGTTGAAAAATAATATATGATTTGAAAGTTGACATTGTTTCAAGATTTCATACTAGTGTATGCACAAAATAAATAATAAATAAATATTAAAGTTTGATTAAATTTTTTATTTTTTTGAATTCTGAAATTTTCTGTTATAATTATGTTTTGTTTGGTTATGTTGTTAATAAAAATAAGTATAAGAATAAAGTCATTGAAATTTTTAAGATAATATTGTTTTGTATGTTTTTGACATGTTTATTTGATTAAATATAAGTTAAATGTTAGTTTTTTTTCAAACATAGATATGTAGGTGTTGACACTTTTCGAATTCAAACTATGACTTTCTCATATCTTTTTCTTAGGTATTATGAGTTGACTTGACGCATGTCTATACAACTTATTACCATGTCTTAGTATTTGAATCATTCAATGTGAAAATAGTTCACCTTGATTATCAAGAATAAAATATTTAGAGCATACTTCTATTTTGTAAGGGACAAAAGAATCAACATTATATGGACCATTTGTATGTCAACATATGTTATCTACAAACATTTTCTAAAAGGAACAAAGATAATTTTTTCAAGGGTTGACCTTCATGAACTTGATCCTAACCGATTGAAAATCTCCCCTAAGGTGTTCATAAATTTTAGCTTAAGGCCATGGTGCTCAAGATTGAACTTGAAGGAATCAAATTTGAATCACAAAAAAAATATAAGATTACAAACTCTCATACACCTTCTAGATTGAAAGCATCAATTTATATAACTTGATATCGATAAATTTTCTTTCTTATCATTCTTATAAATAATAACATATCTACATTTAATTTTTAAACACATTTATTGTGATTTATTGAAAACTAGATTTGATTTATATGGTTATAATTAGCATTTATTTTACTAGCCTAAATTTCCGTAAAATAGATTTTAATCTTATGCCTTTACTTATGGTTTTACAACAACTTTAGCAATTTGTGATTCCATAATTTTCTCTTTTCAACATGAATGAATAATTTGTGTTTGTTGTTATTATCTCCTTTGGTCTTGGAATTTGATACTCATCATTTCTTTTCATATGAAATTTTCATGATGGTTTGGTGGTTGAACTACATTTCCATTAACATTTTAGGAAAGATAGATTGTCACAAAAAGGTTTAACTTATAAAAGATCAATAAAAGTAAACAATTTCAAATGAAATATTTTATTTTAGAAGAAATATAAATATGGTATTCATATCAAGCCTTACTAATTATATCTTAAATATGCAACAATTCAATTTTTTCTTTAATAAATTATTGTCAGAATTGTGAATAAACATGAGACACAAGATCAAACAATGAACACAAACACCTTCCACACATAGAGAGTTGCAAATAATGGCTTGCTAAATCCTCAACTTGAAGAACTTATAGAATGAACCTTAAGAATCTTCAAAAAAAGATAATACAATAAGGGTGGGTGCTTTATAGGAGTAAGCCTAAATTATAAAGGGTTTAGATCATGAAAAGTATCAACATCTTATGTGATGAGACAAAATGATCTTAATAACAATTCACTTCAGTTAACATAAAAGAAAAAATCCTATGTTTAGCTTAAGTGCATGAAATGAATTAGACTAATAATCAATTAAAGATTAATTAGTTATTATCTAACGAAAGATTACTCTAACACACCTCTCCTCCCCCCCCATCGCCCCTTTAAGTTGAACTTAGAAAGTAGCTAAAACTCCTAAAAAGTGAGCACATAAAAATTAAAGAATAAATTATGGGTCCCAACAAACAAGGCCTCATGAGGTACTCATGTACAAACAATCTAATCTGTCATAGTTGAAAAAAATGGAGAAAACCTCATGGGAAAAAATCCTCTCCAAAAGAGAGAAAGGAAAATGAAGGACTAAAAGTCCTCCAAATCAATGTACCAAAAATAATAGGAATATGAAGAACACTGCACAAGCACAAAGAAGTTGTAGACAATTGTTGAATGATGACTACTACAGTACTGCAATGAAGAACCTCCTCTAAAACAGATGATGATTACATCATATTGATTTAACAAATACAAATTATAATATATAACTTTATTGAAGTTCAACTTGTAGTACCCCTCCGTTTATGCATATGCTTTCTGCTGTTATGTTTTCACACTGTTAGACCTATGATATTTTGTTGGATATTTTGATCACTGGTTTTGAGCGATAGTGGATTTATTCTGTGACATGATGATACATTGTTTGGTGATTATTGATTTCAGACATGTTTTGATTTAGCATAGATGTTTATTTTCTATTGATTATTGCTATGTACATGTTTATGATGGACTAACAGCTATTTATTTCGTCAGTTTGTTGTGGCGTGTATTGGTGTGGAGAATAGAATCACATCACTCACTTGCGAGTGCCCTGTGATATCTGTGATTTTCTCCGCACGGTGTGTTTGTTTAATGCTTGAATTACATATGTATATATTTGTAGGCACGTTATTTGCTTGGTTGCAGGATTTGCAGGTACATGACACTGACTCCACCTGGGTACTCAGGTCTGAGCATGTCAAGACTCAATGGATACGTTGATTGGGAGATAGTAGTTTGGTTTACCCTAGTTTAATCTATAACCCTGGTCTTAGTACATCATCAGTTTCAGTCTGAGTCTAGGTTGTCTTATATTTTATGTTGGATAAATTGTTGGAAAAGTAAATTTGATTGATTTTAATGTTAGTTTATTTTGCTTTAAATTATTTATTATTAAAATTGATTTTTAATATTGAAAGAAATTAGTTATATGTTATTTAATTAATTAGTTAGTTTATTTGGTTAAATGGTTTGATCTTAGGAGATTAAACTTATTTAATTAAATAAATAAATTAATTAAATTAAATTAATTAAATGTGTGAATAGATTTAATATTTAAATTTAATAATTTGGGAAATGGCATTTAAATTGTAAATTTAAATAAAATAAAAATAAAATGCATGCAATTGAAAATTGATTTTTAAATTTAAAATAAAATAAATTATTAGCATGCAAATTTTGGAATTGGCAAGATTGCCGAGAAGTGGAGAAGATATTTTACAACCACTTCTCGACATGTGTGCCAGTGCATTAATTGATTATGGTTGTTGAAAATTTCTTTACGGAGGTAATATTGGATCTGGAAAAAATTCACAGGGGCTATCCTATTATTCACGGGAAAATTATTTTGGTGCTTTGTAAAAAAAAATTTTGCTAAATGCTTTTTGGTTGATTTTGGAATTGGAAGATCTTTGGCTTTTGGTTATTTTGGAATTGGTTCTCGGGAAGGAATTGGTAGCTACAGGCAACCGAGGCTACAAGGGTTTCTTTACCAGCAAGCAAAGGAAATCAGGTAATCCTCTTGTAAAAATTTATTTTATTAGTTTTGGAAAAGAAAGCTTCTGTAGATATTTTGTTATGTGAATTTTTGATGGCTTCAGAAAGCTTCTTTTTAAAAAAAAATTCTTTGTTGAAAATATTTTAAATTTGTAAAGGGAAATATTTGTTTAAAAAGAGAAATGATTCTACAGGGAATAATTTGGAATATGAAACAAAATGATTTGGGATATGAAACAAAATGTTTGTGCGTGATTTCATTTGAAAACCCCGAGGAAATTTGATTATTTTTCCAATTTCTTGATTATCTATGTTCCGTTGAAATATGTTAAAACCCCGTTGAAATATATATATATATATATATATATTTTATATATAAATTGGATTGGGAATGGAGCTTAAAAGTTTTGTGATTATACAACTTTAAATCGCCGTACAGGCGTGAGATTTTTTTTAAAAGACGAATTAAATTTCCGTAAAAATGCGAATTGAAATTTCGCAGAGTTAAATTTCCGTTTAAATTTATATTAGTATATGCAATTATTTTTTTACAAGTAGGCGGTGGAGAAGGAGGCGTAGGGGCCTCCCCATGGCCACCCATAAGGGGAGGCAGCAGCTGCGAAGGCAGCCCAGTGCTACCGCCGCCGCCGCGGTCCATTAGGGACGGCTACGAATGCAGCCGAAACCCTAACATAAAACTTATGTTATGTTTAACCCAAAATTCGAATTAATGTGTATGGATTTGTTAATAATTGTTAATTGAAATCTCTTTTTTTATATGAATGATTAATATTAAATAAGATATATATATATATATATATTTTATTTGATTTTAATTTTTTTTTTTTTTAATGTAATAAATTGTATAATTAAATATATGTGAAATATATTAGAATTGATTAGCTTTATTTGTAATGATTAAAAGAGTAAATTATAGTCTCAAAAAAAAAAGAGATTAATTTGATGCATTTCTGTAATTATTGGGATATGATTTACAATCAAGATGTTATAATTATTTGATTTTATTCAATGTATGGATTTAGTGAATCTGAATGGTAGATGTTTAATTATTTTGATTTGTTTCAGTTGTGTATTAATTGGGGCAATATGGGAAAGATCGTAGTTTTCTTTTTAAAGTCTTACAGACCAATTGTAAATGTGATAATAGGGATTGTTAAGTTGAGTTCCTGTGTAAACTAAGGATGGGTACATGGATTTGTATGGTGGATTGACACCTGTTTATGAACAATAATTTGATGTCCATTATAACATGTTGGGTATTTTATGTTGATTTTGGTTAAATGTACACCTTGTAAACCTTAGTCAGAGAACATAGATTTCCATGTTATGTTTAGGGGAGTGGCTATTTGTAAGGGCCGACACACAAAGTGGTGTCAGGGTAACTTACAAATAGTTAACTAAGTCAGTGAAAATTAAAGAACATAGTAGTTAGATTTAAAATACTTAACAAGATATTCATGCCTCTCTTATGACTCTTGAGCTACTTCAGTCATGAGTATAAGATGAGAAGGCCTGGAATGGCAAATCGATGTCTTGTTTCTTCAAGAGACATTTGATTCCACAATAGTATGCAATAGGGGCTGGGTTTCGTAAGAGGTTACCAGGGTAACCCAAGGATTGGGGGTCGAAACCTAGCAAGAAACACCAGGGTAACCTTTGCAACGTTGTGATGACACTTCACCTAAAGTAACAGTTAACCTTGTATTTGTGATATATTCAATTGTCTAAAATCTGGAAGCAATGTAACCATTAGATTGTTTGTACTAGTGTCTAGGGTTAGTAGATTAGGTCTAGGTAACCTTATTACTATCTTCTAGCATGGGGGGTGGACCTATGGGTACCACATGGTTGGGTGGAATGTGCACCTTACTCTGTTGGGTCCCCAGTTTGATCATGACAACGAGAGATTCATGGATGGAGAGCTCGCACTTGGAAACTTATGTGTATTTCAACATTGTATATTGTAAAATTTGTATTTGAAAACATCCCTCAAATGTTGTGAGGTGAACACTTGTAATTGTAATTGTAACTATTATTTGATCTACCTCATCAGATGGGTGAGTATTGTATAATCTATCAAATGCAATGAATGAAACATGTTTGTACCTTATATTATCTTGAATGAAATTCAATGTTATGCAATGTTTATCTTTATGTTATTAAATAATTTGTGCAATGCGAAATACTTAAGTCACTTATGGAAACTCAAAGTAGTGTAACGTCGCTTAGCCTAATGAATGTATGCAACTAATTAACTTAATAATTAAACTTTAAAAAAAAAATTATAACACCTTTATACACTATTGCAACATTCTTAGGTTATTAAGACGGGGCATTACATATTGGTATCAGAGCCAAGGTTACAAACACTGGATGCTCTGGGTAATCATGAGCCCATTAGGTTGACCTAGTATGTAGTGTCGCAACTGTTAGTCTTAGCTGAATAGTATCTAAGACTCGTTATTGTTATGTGTAGGAAACATGCCTAGGCAAGGAGGAAGAGGTTTTGGTAGAGGTCAAGGTGGAGGCCAAGGGCCAATTCCTCAGGTTACTCCCCCTCCTAGCCCTTACCATAGTGATCAAGTAGAACAGTTGGGTCAGAGAAATGAGGGACAAAATCCTGAACAGTCAGCAATAGAGGGTTCTCAAATACGTCCACTTTTAGAGGAGGTCCTAGCTCGTCTTGGACCTAGACAGGTAGATGAGCAGGAGGTTGTCAGAGAGAGAAATAGATCTCCTAGGAGAGTAGAGGACACAGCACATCAAGATGCTATCATTGCTAGTCATATGAGGGATTTACTGAGGGCACGCCCTCCTACCTTTGATGGTTCAGGAGGAGGATTAGAGGCAGAGACCTGGCTACTGGATTTGGGTAGATGCTTTGCCATGCACCCTTACAGTAGTAATACCCGTGCCAGATGCGCTATTATGCACTTGAGAGGATTCGCCTCTACTTGGTGGCACCTAGAGGAGCAGAAGCTCCACATAGATATTGGTTGTGTCTTGGGAGATGTTTCTTGAGAGGTTCAGAGCACGGTTCCTTTCGGAACACTGGAGGCAGTGTAGGACTGATGAGTTCCATGATCTACGTCAGTTGGCTCTTTCTGTAGAGCAATATGAACGTAGGTTCTATGAACTCAAGCAATATGCTGGTATTGGCGACGATGAGCCTATGTTAGTACAACACTTTATCAGGGGTTTAAACACCCGCATCAGTGGTGGTGTCTGAGTCTTTGAGCCAAAGACTATGGAAGTCACGGTGGAGAAGGCTCGCATAGTTGAGGAGAACCTTATTATGGCTTTAGGTGGGCACACAGGAGTGCAGATTGGCAGTGCTCCTGCAGCAGGTTTTAGTCCACAGGGTGGACAGGCACAGAAAGGTGGTTCTTCCAAGAACCAATAGACACCCACAAAGGGTGGGCAAAAATAACAACAACGAACACCTCAAAAGAACAATAACCCTCAACCACAACAACAAAATAGTCCTCAAACAGGAAAGGGTCGTAACTGGTGGCGCAACAAGCGCAATAGGCAGGATCAGCCTATGCAGAGTGCTCAGTCTACCGTCAGTAGGGGTAGTTTTCAGCAATCCAATGCACCTTCGGGTGGCAGAGGATTCGGCAGAGGCACAGGTTGTTATTCATGTGGGCAGCAGGGACACATAGCTAGGCAGTGTCTGATGAGAGGTCCTACTAGTTATGGGACTCGACCTATAGTTTCAGAGCCTACAGTGGGTGATGCAGGATGGTCACATACAGTATATGCTGTGGTTAATGACCGCCAAGCTGATCACCAGAACACGGTGGTCGAAACTTCAGGTAAGTTACATGGTGTTAGTGTTTCTATACTTTTTGATTCTGGAGCCACTGACTCCTTTATTTCACCGACCATCATCGACCATTGTGGTCTTGTGGCAGTAAAGCAAGGTGGTAAGTGGCAAGTTGAATTCGTCTCAGGGGTGAGAGTAGCAGTAGAAAACTTAGTACATAATTGTGAACTTAAAATTGGTGTGCTAACTACCTTAGTAGATTTATATGTTACACCCTTAGGATCGTATGATATAGTTTTAGGTATGGATTGGTTAGCATCTTATCATGCTTTAATTGACTGTCGACTTAAGATAGTTAGTTGCATTAATGATTTAGGAGCGAAAGTGGAAATCGTAGGTATTCAAAGACCTATCTCTTTGCAGATGATATCTGCTATGCAATTAAAGAGATGTCTTCATTAGGGATGTCAACTGTTTGAAACAATAGTTACTGATTTGGATGAGGGTGAGAGTCGAGAGGTATCTCTTGATGATCATCCTATTCTTAGGGAATTTGCAGATGTGTTTCCCGATGACATTCCTGGAATGCCACCGAAGAGGGATATTGACTTTAGAGTTGACCTAGTTCCTGGAGCTGAGCCTATATCTAGGGCTCCATATAGAATGATGACTCAGGAGTTAGAGGAACTTCGTATTCAGTTAGAGGAACTATTAGAAAAGGGATTTATTCATCCAAGTGTTTCCCCTTGGGGAGCACCTGTCATCTTCGTAAAGAAGAAAGACAGATCTCTTAGGCTGTGCATTGACTATCATCAATTGAACAAGGTTATGATTAAGAATCGTTACCCTTTGGCTAGAATCGATGATCTTTTTGATCAAATTAAGGGAGCTAATGTGTTCTCTAAAATCGATTTGAAATCCGGTTACCATCAATTGCGTATAGCTGAAGCAGACATTCATAAAACTTCTTTTCGAACTCGTTATGGGCATTATGAATTTACAGTGGTACCATTTGGGTTAACGAATGCACCATCAGTATTCATGAGTTTAATGAATGGTGTTTTTCATACATACCTTGATCGCTATTTCCTGGTATTTCTAGATGATATTTTAGTTTATTCGAGGAACATGAAGGAGCATGAAGAACACTTGAGATAGGTATTGCAATGTTTAAGGGAAAATCAATTGTATGCAAACTTGAAAAAGTGTGACTTCTTTCAATCTGAAATAAAATACCTTGGATATGTGATATCTGGTAAAGGTATTGCTATGGATCCTTCAAAGATTCAAGCTATTGTAGATTGGCCCGCACCTACTAATGTAGGTGAAGTTCGTAGTTTTATGGGTCTAGCTGGTTACTATAGGAGGTTTGTAGAGGGATTTTCTAGAATCAGTCATCCTATTACTTCTCTTCAAAGGAAAGGGAAGAAGTTTGTTTGGACATAACAATGTCAGTTGGCTTTTCAGACTCTTAAAGAAAAGTTAACTAATGCGCCTATACTCATTGTTCCTGATCCTACTAAGGATTTCGTAGTGTGTACGGATGCATCCTTAGAGGGTTTGGGAGCAGTTTTGATGCAAGATGGGCGTGTGATTGCTTATGAGTCTCGCAAACTCAAAGATCACAAATTAAACTATCCTACTCATGACCTAGAACTAGCTGCAGTTGTGCATGCATTAGTTTGTTGGAGACATTTCTTATTAGGTCATCATTTTGAACTTCATACTGATCACCATAGTTTGCAGTACATCTTTACGCAACCTAACTTGAATGCTAGGCAATGACGGTGGATGGAGTTCTTGTGTGAGTACGATTTTGAAGTAAAATATGTTCAAGGAAAAGAGAACGTAGTGGCTGACACTCTTAGCCGACGTCGACATGAGATCTCTGCTACTACTCTTGAAGTAGATTTGAGAGGTCAAATATTAGCTGCACTTCCTACTGATAGATTATATCAGGAAGTAAGGTCAGAGATTGAATTTGGTAGACCTTTAGAAGGTCGATTTGTAGGGTATGTCCTAGAATCGGATGGTATATTACGGCATTTAGGTCGTATTTATGTACCACAATTCGAGGGTCTACGTACTTTAATCATGACTGTAGCTCATCGAGCTCCATACTCAGCTCATCCAGGAGTCAAGAAAATGCATGCTGATCTTTGGCAATTGTATTTCTGGCCTAGTATGAAACGTGATATTGCTGACTATGTATCGAGATGTCTTGAATGTCAGCGAGTCAAAGTTGAACATCAACATCCCGCTGGATTATTGCAGCCACATCTCATTCCTGAATGGAAATGGGATATTATATCCGTTGACTTTATTGTAGGGTTACCTACGTCATCACGTCGACATGATGCCATTATGGTAACTGTTGACCGATTGACTAAAGTAGCTCACTTTTCACCTGTACACTCTTCATACAATGCTTCATCTGTAGCTAGGATATTCATGGAGGACATCATTAGATTGCATGGGATTCCTCGTAGGATTATATCGGATAGAGATCCTGTATTTACTTCAGCCCTATGGACTTCATTACAACATCCTCTAGGCACACAGTTGAACTTTAGTTCAGCGTATCATCCTCAAACTGATGGTCAAACTGAAAGAGTTAACCAAATATTAGAGGATATGCTTAGGATGTACGTAATGGACCAACAGTCTCATTGGGAGGATTATTTGTACTTAGTAGAATTCGCTTATAATAACAGATATCAGAGCTCCATAGGTATGCCACCATTTCAGGCATTATACGGTCATCCTTGTCGAACTCCACTGAGTTGGGATCGACTAGAGGACAGAGTGTTGCTAGGACCTGAGATGCTTCGTGACATGGAGCAACAGGTTAACCGTATTAGAGAACATTTGATAGCAGCTCAGGATAGGCAAAAGAAATATGCCGATGTGCATAGGATAGATCGACAGTTTGCTGTTGGTGATAGAGTGTTTCTTAGAGTGCAACCGCGAAAGATTCCAATCCGTTATGGAAAAGGCTCTAAGCTTGTGCCTTGTTTTGTTGGGCCATTTGAGATCTTAGAGAGAATTGGTCCCGTGGCATATCGACTCGCCTTACCACCCAGTTTGTCTCGTATTCATGATATTTTTCATGTATCAGTACTTAGACCATATCATCCCGACATATCTCATGTACTTGATTGGAATGCGTTACAGGTAGAGGACGAGCAGCTGGCTTTGGAGCCCATGGCCATTCTACAACTCCGGATGCTTGGTCTCAGGGGTCGAGACATTGATCAGGTCAGGGTCCAATGGGATCCTAGCCATGAGGCTTCAGCTACCTTGGAGGATGCGACACACATGAGGGAACTTTATCCCTATCTGTTTGCAGGCTTTCAGGAGCAAGCCTGATCCTAGGGGGGGAGGATGTAGTACCCCTCTGTTTATGCATATGCTTTCTACTGTTATGTTTTCACACTATTAGACCTATGATATTTTGTTGGATATTTTGATCGCTGGTTTTGAGCGATAGTGGATTTATTCTGTGACATGATGATACATTGTTTGGTGATTATTGATTTCAGACATGTTTTGATTTAGCATAGATGTTTATTTTCTATTGATTATTGCTATGTACATGTTTATGATGGACTAACAGCTATTTATTTCGTCAGTTTGTTGTGACGTGTATTGGTGTGGAGAACGCAATCGCATCACTCGCTTGCGAGTGCCTTGTGATATCTGTGATTTTCTCCATACGATGTGTTTGTTTAATGCTTGAATTACATATGTATATATTTGTATGCACGTTATTTGCTTGGTTGCAGGATTTGCAGGTACATGACACTGACTCCACCTAGGTACTCAGGTCTGAGCGTGTCAAGACTCAACGGATACGTTGATTGGGAGATAGTAGTTTGGTTTACCCTAGTTTAATCTATAACCCTGGTCTTAGTACATCGTCAGTTTCAGTCTGAGTCTAGGTTGTCTTATATTTTTGTTGGATAAATTGTTGGAAAAGTAAATTTGATTGATTTTAATGTTAGTTTATTTTGCTTTAAATTATTTATTATTAAAATTGATTTTTAATATTGAAAGAAATTAGTTATATGTTATTTAATTAATTAGTTAGTTTATTTGGTTAAATGGTTTGATCTTAAGAGATTAAACTTATTTAATTAAATAAATAAATTAATTAAATTAAATTAATTAAATGTGTGAATAGATTTAATATTTAAATTTAATAATTTGGGAAAAAGCATTTAAATTGTAAATTTAAATAAAATAAAAATAAAATGCATGCAATTGAAAATTGATTTTTAAATTTAAAATAAAATAAATTATTAGCATGCAAATTTTGGAATTGGCAAGATTGCCAAGAAGTGGAGAAGATATTTTACAACCACTTCTCGACATGTGTGCCAGTGCATTAATTGATTATGGTTGTTGAAAATTTCTTTACGAAGGTAATATTGGATCTGGAAAAAATTCACAGGGGCTATCCTATTATTCACAGGAAAATTATTTTGGTGCTCTGTAAAAAAAAAAATTTGGTAAATGCTTTTTGGTTGATTTTGGAATTGGAAGATCTTTGGCTTTTGGTTATTTTGGAATTGGTTCTTGGGAAGGAATTGGTAGCTACAGGCAACAGAAGCTACAAGGGTTTCTTTACCAGCAAGCAAAGGAAATCAGGTAATCCTCTTGTAAAAATCTATTTTATTAGTTTTGGAAAAGAAAGCTTCTGTAGATATTTTGTTATGTGAATTTTTGATGGCTTTAGAAAGCTTCTTTTAAAAAAAAAAATTCTTTTTGAAAATATTTTAAATTTGTAAAGGGAAATATCTGTTTAAAAAGAGAAATGATTCTACAGGCAATAATTTGGAATATGAAACAAAATGATTTGGGATATGAAACAAAAATTTTGTGCGTGATTTCATTTGAAAACCCTGAGGAAATTTGATTATTTTTCCAATTTCCCTAGTACAGCTTAATATTATTTTCTTCTCTGTTAAAACCCCGTTGATATATATATATATATTATATATAAATTGGATTGGGAATGGAGCTTAAATTTTTTGTGATTATACAACTTTAAATCGCCGTACAGGCATGAGATTTTTTTTAAAAGACAGAATTAAATTTTCGTAAAAATGCGAATTGAAATTTTGCAGAGTTAAATTTCCGTTTAAATTTATATTAGTATATGCATTTTTTTTTACAAGTAGGTGGTGGAAGAGGAGGCGCAGGGCCCTCCCCATGGCCACCCATAAGGGGAGGCAGCGGCTGCGAAGGCAGCCCAGTGCTACCCTCATAGGCAGTGCACAGGCTGTCGCCGCCGCCGCGGTCCATTAGGGATGACTACAAATGCAGCCGAAACCCTAACATAAAACTTATGTTATGTTTAACCCAAAATTCGAATTAATGCATATGGATTTGTTAATAATTGTTAATTGAAATCTTTTTTTTTATATGAATGATTAATATTAAATAAGAATATATATATATATATATATATATATATATATTTATTTATTTTATTTGATTTTAATTTTTTATTTTTTTTTAATGTAATAAATTATATAATTAAATATATGTGAAATATATTAGAATTGATTAGCTTTATTTGTAATGATTAAAAGAGTAAATTATAGTCTCAAAAAAAAAAAAAGATTAATTTGATGCATTTCTTTAATTATTGGGATATGATTTACAATCAAGATGTTATAATTATTTGATTTTATTCAATGTATGGATTTAGTGAATCCGAATGGTAGATGCTTAATTATTTTGATTTGTTTCAGTTGTGTATTAATTGGGGCAATATGGGAAAGATCGTAGTTTTCTTTTTAAAGTCTTCTAGACCAATTGCAAATGTGGGAATAGAGATTGTTAAGTTGAGTTCCTGTGTAAACTAAGGATGGGTACATGGATTTGTATGGTGGATTGACACCTGTTTATGAACAATAATTTGATGTCCATTATAACGTGTTGGGTATTTTATGTTGATTTTGGTTAAATGTACACCTTGTAAACCTTAGTCAGAGAACATAGATTTCCATGTGATGTTTAGGGGAGTGGCTATTTGTAAGGGCCGACACACAAAGTGGTGTCAGGGTAACTTACAAATAGTTAACTAAGTCAGTGAAAATTAAAGAACATAGTAGTTAGATTTAAAATACTTAACAAGATATTCATGCCTCTCTTATGACTCTTGAGCTACTTCAGTCATGAGTATAAGATGAGAAGGCCTGGAATGGAAAATCGATGTCTTGTTTCTTCAAGAGACATTCGATTCCACAATAGTATGCAATAGGCGCCGGGTTTCGTAAGAGGTTACCAGGGTAACCCAAGGATTGGGGGCCGGAACCTAGGAAGAAACACCAGGGTAACCTTTGCAACGTTGTGATGACACTTCACCTAAAGTAACAGTTAACCTTGTATTTGTGATATAATTCAATTGTCTAAAATCTGGAAGCAATGTAACCATTAGATTGTTTGTACTAGTGTCTAGGGTTAGTAGATTAGGTCTAGGTAACCTTATTACTATCTCCTAGCATAGGGGGTGGACCTACGGGTACCACATGGTTGGGTGGAACGTGCACCTTACTCCGTTGGGTCCCCAGTTTGATCATGATAACGAGAGCTTCATGGATGGAGAGCTCGCACTTGGAAACTTATGTGTATTTCAACATTGTATATTGTAAAATTTGTATTTGAAAACATCCCTCAAATGTTGTGAGGTGAAAACTTGTAATTGTAATTGTAACTATTATTTGATCTACCTCATCAGATGGATGAGTATTGTATAATCTATCAAATGCAATGAATGAAACATGTTTGTACCTTATATTATCTTGAATGAAATTCAATGTTATGCAATGTTTATCTTTATGTTATTAAATAATTTGTGCAATGTGAAATACTTAAGTCACTTATGGAAACTCAAAGTAGTGTAACGTCGCTTAGCCTAATGAATGTATGCAACTAATTAACTTAATAATTAAACTTTTAAAAAAAAATTATTACACCTTTATACACTATTGCAACATTCTTAGGTTATTAAGACGGGGCATTACACAACTCTTCGCAAAAAAATTCTACAAATCTGGATCTCCCAATTTGATGGTTAACTTGAACTATATAATGATAAAATAGTTATATTGACATACATACTATTCCTATTAGCACATCTACAATTCGTACCAACACTTATTCACCAAATGCATGATTCTATTATTTATTATTCTAACACTCCTACTTAATGAAGCATTGAGTTTTCTTGGGCTTGTAGCATATTTCTATATTGTTAAAAACTTATCTTTCCCAAAAGATTCATAAATATATCAGCCATATTATAAAGATGCCTTAATAGAGTACATTCCCATGCAAATTTAAAAGGAATGGCAACATAAATATCTGGCCTTAGAAATTCAACCAAAATTTATTCAACAAAGCACAACCATTGTATCTACACCATAGGTGTGAATGGAAATAACAGTCCACACATATAACCAATGAGAGTAATAAAAATTGACATAGAATAGTCAACAACAATGGAGAGTAGTCGAAATAGGGAACTATTCATATATGATGACCTAGGTTTTCATCTCACAAAATAGTGCACCATATGAATAGATACCTCTCGACATAAAACTATCTTATCTATTATTATGAAAGAAAAAACTCTCACAAATCCTTCAAATAAGACAAATCATATAATACTCTAATATCATATCAAAAGAACAAAATAAATTACAATATAATATTATTAAATATTAAATTAATAGCTAGAGAGATCTTCATCTCCTTATATAAAGCTTTGTGAAAACTTTATTGCAGAGGTAAATCTTATAATATAGCCACGCTTACATTAATCTAAATAATAGCATTTCCATTGCTATAGCTGTCAGTGTCGCTTTGGTCAGCATGCCTGTCCATGAGAGTAGAGCTCGGAACCTGCAGAGGTCGAGGCTCCATCTTCCCTTCCAGCATCTGCACCACTTGCGCCATGCTTGGTCTCATCTCCTCCTCCTTTTCAATGCATAACAACGCTACAACACATGTTCTTCTCACCTCTTCCATATCTGCCTCCTCTGCAGTGCCCTCCTCCACAATATTAATCGTGTTCCCCTGGTAAATTTGAGTTGCAGCCCATGCGGGAAAGTAAAACATACTTGAATCTGGCACGCTGAAGTCCAAGTTTCTTCGCCCCGAAATGATTTCCAAGAGCGTCATACCAAAACTGTAGACGTCAACCTTGGGAGTGATGGGAGATCGGAGATCCACTCTGGAGCCAAGTATCCTCTCGTTCCTCTTGTAGTGGTCAGCACGCGGCTCAAATCTCTACCCACAAGCTTTGACAATCCAAAATCCGCCAACTTCGGTGACAAATTACAGTCCAACAGAATGTTTTCCGGCTTGACATCGCCGTGAATGATGCAATCTCTGCATCCTTCGTGGAGATAAAGTAACCCTCTTGCAGTGCCTAAAGCGATCTCAAATCGGTTCTTCCAGTCGAGTACCCTCCGTTTACTTCTGGACGTACTTGCGAACACAAATGAATTCAGAGAGCCGCTGGGCATGTAATCATAAACCAGTAACCGTTTCGATCCTTCTGCACAAAACCCTCGAAGCCTCACCAAATTCACATGTTGTATGTTTCCAAGAGAACTAATTTCCGCTCGGAATTGCTTCTCATCTTGTCGCGAACCCTTCATTTTCTTTACAGCCACAAGCGTACCGTCTGGTAGAGATCCTTTAAACACTGAGTCGAATCCTCCGCTACCCAACTCGGACCTGAAATTCCTAGTTGCAATCCTCAACTCCTTGTAACTAAACATTCTAAGAAAAGAGTTCGAGGAATCGTCATGCCTGTCCATTGGTTGTAGCTGACGCCTTCGCCAGATAAAAACTGAAAAGATAGCCAAAGCAACGGTGAGAGAACCAACAACACCAAGGACTGTGCCCACAATACTTGTGGATTTGTGTTTCGTTGGAAGCTCAGAGGCACCTACTCGGATGGAGACATTTGAATTGCTTTCTGACAGACGAGAGTTGCGCATCCATAGCAAATCTCCGGACCAGATTTGGCATGGCCCTGAAGGTGGACTGAAAGTAAACGCAGTGCACGAGCAGTTGCGGAGGCAGAGTTTTTGGCAATCTTTCCTTGTTGCAGCAGGGTATGAGGGAGCAGAATCATCAGGCAGCGTTACACTAAGGTCGACGAATCTGTCAGTACTGTCATTTTTGGCATCGCAGTTTAACGGGCTCTGTCGAACACACCCACTGGAACCCCAGTCTTGCGAATCCCATACGCCATTGACTGTGGGCGTGAAGCCTTCCCCGCAGCTACAGAAGTTAAGATTATTGGAGTTGCAGATCCCGTAAGCACCACAGACACCATATACGAGGCATTCATCTCCGGGCATAGACCAGTACGTCCTCCATATACTGGCATTAGTAAAAACATTTATTTCCACTGCTCCGAACTTGTTTAGGACCATACGTGAGACCAAAGTCGATGTATAACTGAAATACAAACCAGAGCTAGTAGTTTCAATGCCCAGTCCGAATCTTTTGTTCTCCTGTGGAATTCCACTGAAAGTTTTGCCGTCCCAAGTTCCGGTCTCCCAATACTGTACAGAATTGTTCCATGTCAGCACGAATTGATTGGCCCCAGACGGATCCATTCGCGCGGAAAAAAGCCCAGGAGCGGGATCCAGTGAGTTTTTCCAAGAGATTAGCTCTTGCTGTCCACCGAACCACATCCCTGGCAACCAGGTATCTACAGGATTGTCGAAACTCTGCCAAACAGTTTCAGATTTACTGTCATCACTCACCATTAAAAAATTTCCAGATTCCAATATCACAGAACGGGAGGCCTTCTTCGACATGTTGACTGACCAAACAGACGCGCCCTCTGCATTAAACAGCTCCAGATTACCTTCTCTTGACAGCTTGAAAACTCCAGACCTGTTTCTCGCGGGAGTCTCCCTGTTAGCCACCCAAACAATTGTCTTCTGTGGTATTTTGGCATACCAGATGCCAATATACCAGTTGCTTCCATTTGGGCTGAAGAATCCCAATTCAAAGGTGCCATTCTTTGAAATTATGGTGTGATTTCCAGTAAGCGAGGCGCCCAACAAAAGAGTATCTCCAGCCTCGACTGCACTACCATTACTCTTCAGTTGAATAAACACAATAACTGCAAAAAACAGGCTTGAGCATAATTTCCCCATTGCTAAAGTTCCTCTGCCGTTAATATGTTTCCAAAAGAACTTCTATGGTGGAAAGTCCCTTGAAAGAGCAGCGGTTTCAATGGCCTGCTTATTCTATTTGAGCCAAAAAGGTTAGAAGTTGCGGATAATGTTTTCCCTTGTGTTGCGTGTCAAAGGGTTCACAGAGACGCAACCAATTTTGAACGCTAAAAGCCACACCTTTCTTTGAATGACATTGAACAAGGTTCGGTATCGTTTGTCTTTATGAATTATCAGGCTAAGTATCCCACACGCTAATATCTTAAAACCTTGACTTTGTGGCTTGACTATTAGACTACAACTATATCTTCTACAATTTTGAAAAAGATCACTTAATACTTAACTGACTATATCATATGATAACCAATGATAAGCAGACACATAATGTCACATATACCTTTTCGGACACTCTCATTAGTGTTGTGGGCGGCGGCTTAACATTAAAACGGTACGACTTGACTTCCCACCAACCATTGTTTTGCTGCAGTCATTTACTCGACTGGATGCTCCTACTACGATCTTCAATAAGAACTCTCCACCTAGTTGAATTTGGTCCCAAAAACATTCAATTCAATTTTCTTATAATATAATTAACAAATAGTAGAGTGTGACATAATTTTAAGAGTTGAAAAATAATATGATTTGAAAGTTGACATTATTTTAAGATTTCATACTAGCGTATGCACAGAATAAATAATAAATAAGTAGTAAAATTAGATAAAAAAATATATATTTTTTGAATTGTGAGATTTTCTTTTATAGTTATGTTTTGTTATGCTATGTTGTTATTAAAGTTAGATTTAAAAAATATATATTTTTGAATTGTGAGATTTTCTTTTATAATTATGTTTTGTTTTGTTATGTTGTTAATAAAAATATTCATAAGTTTAAAGTCACTGAAAATTTTAAGATAATATTATGTATATGATTTTTGTATTCACATTATCCAAGAAAATGTATGTATAGATCTTTGAATGGATTATCCTCGCAAATGCTCCTAAGTTTGTGAATGTAGGCATTTGGATGTATGTATAGATCCTTGAAAATGTATGTATAGATCTTTGAATGGATTATCCAAGCAAATACTATGTCTTATCGGAAATGTAGTTCTAATGATGTATAAGTTTGTGAAGGATGCGAGGAAATGATGGTCCTAAGAAAATCTAAGGAGCATCTAGCAAAATCACAAATGTATCCCAACACATTGAATGGATTATAGTAGAAAATACTTCAAGACCCTTATTGCACAATTAATGGATGCTCCTATTATGGAAACTTTCTTTCTTCATTTGCATTGCTTTATGTTTTAAATCTATATGTAAATATTACATAATCAAATAATAGTTAATTTCTTTAAGGAAAAAAATCTAGATTTGGCTAAGTTTATTTCATTCCATTATTTAGCATTTATTATTAATTGTTTAATCCACCTACATGCAACTAGAATTTGCATGCACAAACATGTGCGCTCTACCATATTAACATACACATAGTTTTCTATTGACGTAATCCTTCAACCTCTTTTAGGTGCAAGTGCTAGTGTTTACAAGTTTTAAAATTAAGCATTTTTTGTAATTTTTCACAATCTATATTTTAGTTTTAAAAATATTTTGTTAATAAACAAAAGGTGGACAAATGTATTTTAAGATTTAATGTTAATTATTTCGATATGATTCTATTGAAATCAAAATACAAGATTTAAGTTACTTTTTTTTCTTAAGTCTTTAAAAAATATTGGAATCTAGATGACACATGTTGTTGAGGGGTTAAACTAAAAATTTAAATGTAGATTTATTTCAAAAGAAAACAAGGTATCTACTTAAGGCTTTGTAGTTTTTTGGTGGCAAAGAGGATAATTTTATTAAACACTCACGTTTTTAATAAATTTTTATATTTTTATATTCATATTTCTACTTAGAATTTTTACTAGTGTATCCTTATTTGTTGCATTGTAGTGTGGACATGACATTTGGAATTAGATAATAATATATTTTGAATTGACATAGATTTCTTAAGTACATCTATCTAAAATATGTCAAGATATTATTCTCAAGGAAGCTTTGAGATTAATATTTTTGTTTCTACATCATCTCACTCCTTACCTCTATTTTGTTTATTGAGGTTTGTAATTCATTCATTCAATTATCTAGATGTTGTAATCTTAATGATGGATGATGGAGTGTGATAAAAAATATTAATGATAAAAGTCTTTACATAGTATAATGTAGAAAAATTGGGCAACAACTATGCAACCATTAGGATGCACCATGTGCATCCATCGCCTGACGTAGTCTTAGCATGCATACCGTGTAGCCATCACTACAAACATTAACAATCTATCAGATTCATCCTACTAATTGGGAAAATTAATTTTGATAGAATTTTTTTAACTTGTATTTAATTTCTTTTAGTCTCTCAAATATAGACAAGATTAACCTGACATAAAAATCATTACTATTTTCCAATAGTTTAAAATGTGAAAAAATAATGCAACGCTGGTCAAGCAAATAGGTTAATAAATAAATAATTAGATGTAAAACCCTAATATTTTAAGGTCTACTTTAGGTTATATATATATGATTTTGATTAAAAAGGTAGGGAAGGGCCTTGATCCCAATATAAAAAAAATCATAGAAACAAAAACCTAGAGAGAGACAACTCAAGCACCAAAGCTTAAACCCTATAAATTTTCCCCCAAGGACATGTCAAGCAAAACAAAGTCCTTCTTAGGAGTGCATTTCTTCTTACATTGCACAACTATCCAAGAAGAATCAATAACTAGATTTGAATCATTTAGACAGGAAGGGACAAAAGCCCCTTTAGAGTGACTAATAGATGGAGCGATATGAACCTCAAGTGGAACATCCATGTCCAAGACTTGAGCAGTAGAAAATTTGGAAGAGATAACTTGTCGAAAATTGGAATAGCAAGACAACATGGGCTAGAAGGAGCATTGTCCATATATATAATATGTTATATAAATTATTTAAATTTATATTATATATGGATTTAATATATTATATTATTATATTAAATAATCTTATATTATATTAGTATGTTATATATTATCACATTATATTATATAATATTATATCATATTATTATATTTTATTATGTAATCTTATTTTATATTATATTATATTATATTATTTTATATTATATTATATTATATTATAGATAATATTTAAATAAAATATAATATTATATTTACGTCAAAGCCATTCCTTATATGAGATAAGCGACCTCCTTTATGCGATCGACAATACCCAATGCTGGGAAATGGATGCAAGACAATGAGAATGATCTCATCCATTTATTATTTTGTTGGTTTTTGTTCGCCACTTTTCATTCTTATTTTATTTTTGGAGAAAATTTTTGGTTCACGATTTTTATTTTTTTCAGAGATAGTTCATTCATTCTGAATAGATTGAAGCACCAACTCTTAGAGATTATTTTTGATTCATTTCATTTTTAAAAAAAATATTAGGCACCTATCTGAACATTCTTGAAATGTAGTCATACTATTCCTACTTATACAAAAACTAATTTTTAATGGCACACCATTAAAAAGAGGCATAAGTCAAACCTAGAAAATGGGATGTCAAACACATGCATGAGAATTAAATTTTTTAATCACTCTCAATTTTATGTACATGGTATAGATTTTACATCTAAGATTTTTCCATGTGTTGAGTGACTTTATTTGTCATCTTGAGCTCTTCTTGTCTTGAGTACCTTCATTGGATATGAGATATGTGGTGAGAACCTGTAATCTCCTTGTTCCCTCAAAAAATATTTGAGGAAATAGATATGGTGTATTATTTTCAAATAAGTCATGTATTTAAAAACAATAATAGGGTGAAACAAGAAAATTAAAACAATATTTTCCCATACTATTTTTAAAGCTTAAATAAATTTTATATTGATATTAAAGTTCAATAATTTTTTTCTTTTCAAGCAAGGAGGGTGACCCATGGCTAAGCATTAAAAAACCATAAAAGAGTAACCTTTTTTTATTAATTTTAGTGTTTAAATAAAGATTAATTAGAAGTTATTCTAGAAGTTTCATTAAGGTCTAATAACTAGCACTTGCATCTAAAGGAGATTGAAGGATTACACCGATAGAAAACTAATGTATTTTTTGATTATATTAAAACTGGAAGGGCCAGTACCCATTACAAAACTGTCATAGAGGCAAACGAGGAACTCATGAGAAGTGAGAAACCTAGAAACTAAAACATAAACTTAAACTTAAATAGTTTGACTAGCAAATAGTAACAAAGAAAGCACATAGAACCCAGACCAACACAGGACCACAGGAAGCCTACAGATCTCCTAACAACTTGAGACCAATGATTGCATTCCATTCTTGGGACAAAAATTGGAGCTACTTTTCAAATGTTAGAGGCCCATGCTAAATGGCCTAAGTATCCACTGTACCATCATGAGCTAAGGTATCTACCATTTTACCTGTCTTTTTCTGCATATGACCATCTTCTCAACCATCATCCACAACTTGTTTCCCCTGGCAATTCCTTAATACTTTCTAAAAATCCTGAAGGGTGAGGGCAGTGTTCTTCATAGTTTCTTTATTGTAATCAATGATAACCTTGAGGCATTGCATGGTTTTCTCTTGGTTCTGTTGGATAGCATCAATATAATTTAGTAAATTATTTTTATTTTCCTTAGTACCAACAATGGCACGCAAATCTTCTAGTTCCTTCTCCCAAATCACCCACCTCTCAAATGACTTGGCTAGAGAGGCAATTATATCCAAGTGCCCCTTGTTCTCCACCTCCCTTGGCCACGATACTTGCTTCTCCAGAACCTTACCCTCCTGAATTTGGATTCTTTCTTTAGTCGTTACTAGTTGGCCCAAGAGCCACTTCATGATATCCTTCTACACATTAATTATCTCAAAAATTTCATTGATTATTTTATAGATGGGGTCACCAAGGGCATGAACTGACCTAGGTTTAGTACTAGTCCCCTCTAGATTGATGCACAGATTGGGAGAATTTTGAAGGTTAGGGTTAGAAATAGAGGGTGTTGGGGACATTCAAGACATTCGTATGAGTAGAAGATTCTATAAGAGAGTTGGTTAGGGTGGGATTCTGTGAATCATTGTCATTTGAGTTGTCAAACTCCTTTGACCTAGAAGTAGAAATAGGAATGGGTTCCAAAAAAAGGGTGTGTTTGATGGAGTCAAGAGGGGTTTTTCACTAATAGGGGCTTTACCTTAGGCTTAGGTATTATGACGAATGGCAGGAGGTGTTGGGATCCACAGAGGGATTGGTGGGGTCATGAATGGTCAGAGTATTCTTTTGAATAGTGGCAGGGGAGGGTAACAATAAAGAATGAAACTTACAAAGTTGATAAATAAGCCCCTAGCAGATGGGTAATTTCTTGCATTTAGCCTGAACACCTCTAATAGATTGTTCAAGAAAGGACAAAAGCTAAAAGGAAAAGGTCATTTTAAAATTATACGTAAGGTGATTAAGCATACGAAAATGATGAGTGTGAAAGCGGTACAACCACCCCTTGAGTGTGACATACCTCATGAGAACTTCAATAATTTTTCTCCAAACATCAGGAAGGTCCACACATTTAAAGCCATTCTACAATCTATTCACCCTCTTTCTATCTTTCAAAAATTGTTCCATGTCTTTATGGTGATGGCCTTTCAACTTATGAGGAATGTACACCCCTTCTAGAGAAAGCCTTGTCACCTCTACAATTAGCTTAGTAGTCACCATGAAGGAAATCCATTCAATAATAATAATGTCATTCAATCGAGAATTAGCGAATGCCACATAAATCTTGGGGTCATGCCCCTACATACCCTCCACAAAAAAAGCCAACTTTAATAATTCCAATGGCGCAAACCTCCTTGTCCTATTTCCATCCCTCATTACTAGTAGGCTCATCCTAAACTAGATATCACCCCCCATCACTAAAATCACAAATATCAGACTGAGGTAATACCAACTATAGAAATGGCTATACGAAAACTAGAGTTGTAAGTGTATATATGAAAAGACATTTTAGTTGGCTTAGTTTGCCATAATTGAGGAGCACAAAAATTATCAATAAGAGTTGAATTTGTATCTTGCTCGATCTAATTTAGATAGTACTTTGGCATCATGTTTAATTAATTCTCATCACCTAACCTAGGATATGGAGGATATTATACCATATTACTAAATTTGGAGTAGAGGCTCCAAAATTTGCTAATGCATCAACAATTTTATTACCATTTCTATACATTTGATCAACATTGCAATTTTTGAGTTCAATCATGATATTGTGAGTAGAGGAAATGGGGTATTGGGGGGTCTAGCAAGGAAAGGCTTCCCTTGACAATAAGAGAATCGTGTTTCTAGAATCTCCTTCTATAACCAGATTTGAAAGCCCAACTCGTGTAGCAATTTATATGCCATGGAAGGTTGCCGCCACCTCAACAAAGCTTGATGATTCAACCCCCAAGTTGACCACATAGGCTAGAATTAATTTCCACTTGTGTTCACAAATGACCCCACCCTCACCCGCCTGACCTGGGTTAGGTTTGGTAGGGTCGGTGAATGTTGATCTTCAACCAATCAAGATTAGGAGGGGACAAATGTGATGAGGGAACAGCCCGAGACACAGAAAATAACCCACAAACAAGAGAATAATTTTATTTTTTAGAAAATGGAGCTTCTTACATGCAGAGGATCTCAATCCCCAAGTTCCAAAACACATGCAAGTTACAGACAGCTACAGAATAACCCTTTCGCAATATGCGAGCTTGCCCCCAAAAAGTTACCCAAAAATTAGAAACCTACCCATAAATAGCGCTCCTCATTAGTTTGGAGCCAAAACAACATTCAAATTTGAGTTTAGGCGGTTTGGCGCCAAAAATTTACAACATGAAGTTCAAATTTCAAAAGAGCATTTGCAATTGTATCTTCTAGAAAGTGCGCCAACTTCCTGGGGCCATAACTTTTGATCTGGGACTCCGATTCACGAACCGTTTGAACCGTTGGAAAGGTCTCGAAGTCAATAATGTGCTCAAAATTTGCTACGCCAATTTCAGCAAGTTTTGGGGCAGTTTCGGGAACTCTAAGTGCCTCAAATCCAACTCAGAAGATTTTTAGATGCAAATATGGGAAACTAAAACTGCAATATCTTTCAACCCAAGAATAGAAAATAAAAACTATAAATTAGGAATTTCATTATGACGAAAAGGGTATCCAAAAATGTAAAAACATCTAAAAACCAAGAAACTTGAAATTTAGCTATTTTTGGGTGATGCAAGATTGCCCTTACACCACTGGATGCTCCTGCATCAGACACCCAGGGTAATTTGAGAAGTGACCCCGTCACATCTCAGATGGTGGAGGAAAACCCAAACGGTCAACCTCTACCTTAGGCAATCGATGAATCTTCAATGTGCCTTCCTTTCCATTTCAAGTATTCTTCATACATGTTCCTACCCTTCCCACACACTATCCAGATTTCTTCAATCTCCTCCTTTTCTAAAGTAGGTGCTGGAATCCCACATGCTCCATCGTTGGTACTTCCTCTGCACCACCTTCATGATACTCTGTCAAATCTGAAATGTTGAACACAGGGAAATGTTGAATCCATCTAGCAACTCTACCTCATATGCATTCCCTGAATCATGCCTCTTCAAAATTTTACAGGGACCAAACTTCTTCATCTTCAATTTGTTATATGTTCCCATTGAAACCTTTCTTTCCTCAAGTGGACCATCACTTCATCACCAATCTGAAACTCCTTATACTTCCTCTTCTGATCTGCCTTAGCCTTATACTGCATATTCATCTTGTTAATATGTTCTCTTACCTTCTCATGTATATCCTTGATGTGTTCTGCAAAATCTTCAGCTTCAACACTTATTTTCTTCTCTTGGTTCATCTTCCTCAATTCTGGAGCTGTTTTGGGGCTACCTCCATACAAAATCTAGAATGGTGATCTACCAGTGCTTCTGTTGACAGAATTGTTGTAAGAAAATTTTGCCCGGGGTAAGATCAAGTCCCATCCCTTGGGTTTATCTCCTACCAAACATCTCAGTAGGTTACCCAGACTCCTATTAACAACCATTGTCTACCCATCTATTTGTCGATGGTGTGCAGAACTAAACTTCAACTCTATCTTCAGCTTCTTCCACAAGGTCCTCCAAAAGTACCCCACAAATTTGGTGTCACAATCTGAAACAATACTCTTTGTGCAGACCATGTAGCCTCACCACCTCTTTGAAGAACAAGTCAGCAATGTGGACAGCATCATGGGTCTTCTAACATGGAATGAAATGTACCATCTTCGAAAACCTATCAACCACCACAAAGACTGAATCATTCCCTCGTTGTGTTCTTGGCAAGCCAAGAACACAGTCCATACTTATATCCTCCCATGGCCTCTCTGGTACAGGTAAGGGCTGACATAAGCCTGTATTTTGGCTCACTCCTTTAGCCATCTGACATACCCTGCAGCTTTGTACAAACTTCTTCACATCCTGTGACAACTGAGGCCAATAATAATGCTCACTAATAATGGAAATGGTCTTATCCTGACCAAAATGTCCTGCCATTCCTCCACTATGCTTCTCCCTTATCAGGTTCTCCCTCATGGAACTCCTCGGGATACATAATTGACTTCCCTTAAATAACATGCCATACTGGATTATGAAATCTAGTCACCTTGTCTTGTCCACTATAACAAGTTCCTTGCAAGCTTTCCAAGCCTCTTCAAAATCAGGATCTTTTGCATATAGTGTCTTGAGTTCATTGAACCCAACCACTTCAATCTGCATCTTTGTCATCAATGTATTCCTCCTACTTAAGGCATCTGCAACCCTATTTGACTTCCCACTCCTATGTTTCAAAACAAAGGTATAACTCTGCAAAAACTCTACCCATTTCATATGCCTCTGATTTAATTTTCCCTGACTGTATAAGGCCTGATGATCAGTATATAGAACAAATTCCTTCGCAACAAATAATGTCTCCATTTCTTTAATGCTTGAACTATCACATAAAATTCTTGATCATATACAAAATACTTCTCTTGGCATCATTTAACTTTTCACTAAAATAGGCAATGGGCTTACCTTCTTGGCTCAACACTGCTCCAATGGCACAACCACCGCATCACAATCCAATTGAAACACCTTGTTGAAATGGGAGGGCTAGAATAGGTTGCTCTATCACCTTCGGCTTCAACAGCTCAAAACTTTTTGCCACTCCGCTCCACTTGAATTCTTTTCTATCCCCTCTCATTGTTTCAGTAGGGGTCCACAAATACCACTGAAGTTTCTAATGAACTTTCTATAAAAACTAGCCAATCCATGGAAAGATCTCACCTCGTAGTAGTTCTTGGGGTAGGCCATATTCCATAGCCTTCACCTTCTCCTGGTCCATCCAGGGTCTTCAACGAGACAACAAACCCTAAGTACATCAACTCCCTTCTGCAAAACCGCACTCTCTCTCTGCATTTAACCCAACAGCTCTCTCTCAACTCTGTGCCTCTACAGTACCGATGCTCATCCAACGCCTTTTACTTCAAAATAAAAAATATCTAAATACACAATAACAAAACTTCCTAGAAATTATTTTAGTACCCCTCGCTCATGAGCTGCATGAATGTGTCGGGTGCATTGGTTAGCCCAAAAGGCATGACTAACCACTGCATGTGCCTTCTTTGGTCTTGAAGGCAGTCTTCCATTCATCTCCCTCTCAAATCCAGATCTGGTGATATCCACTCTTCAGATCAATCTTTGTGAAGTACTGAGCTCCACTCAAACAGTCCATCAGGTCATCCATCCTTGGTAGGGAAAATCTGTACTTGATTGTTATCTTGTTTATGGCTTGGGAATCTATACACATCCTCCACTCCCCATCCTTCTTTGGTGCTAGTACTACAGGTACTACACATGGACTCAAACTCTCTCGTATTAAACCCTTTCTCAACAACTCTTGAACTTGTCTGTTCAACTCCTCATTTTTTGTTGGAGTCATTCTATGAGCTGCCTTATTTGGAAAACTGGTTCAAGGAATCAAGTCAATCTGATGACTGATCTTCCTTATTGGTGGTAAACCATCAGGTACATTATCAGAAACAATATCCTGAAACTCATCCAACATCCCAAAAAAATCTTCTGGAACCTTCTCACTATCCTCCTTACTCACTCTATGAAACAATGCATAACACACACGCTCATGCTTCATACCTTCTAAAAATTTTCTTCCATCTACATAACAAATTCTAGCACTACTGCATACCTTTTCTTCGATCTCCTTTAGGGGTTTCAACTTGTGACGAACCCCATCCTTTGTCAAGGAATAAGTGTTTGCATGGCCATCATGTATAGCTCACCTATCGAACAGCCACAACCTCCCCAATAACATGTGACATGCATCCATGGGGATGATATCACAGAGTACCTAATCATGGTAGCTCTCAATCTTGAACTTTACTAGGAACTGCTCATTGACCAAAACTTTGTGGTCTTTCTGCAACCAGGCAATCCGATACGGATGTAGGTGTCTTTCCCTCTTCAGCTTCAACTTTGTGACCATCTCCTTTGACACAAGATTATCAGTGCTCCCACTGTCAATAATGACATCACAACATTTTCCTTCACACTTGCACCTTGTGAGAAATAGATTCTTCCTTTGTTCTGGTTCCTTTTCCTCAATCACCAGGGCTCTCCTAATCACTAGGGCTTCTCCCCTTTCAGCATCATCGGAATGTTCAGATTGGGCCTCATCCGCAACCCTTCCATCTAATCTTCTAGCCTTTGTCCTGGCCTTTTCCTGGTGTTGTGGACATTCATAGGCCCGGATGCCCCTTCTTCACCACACCGAAAAATGTTCCTCTAAAACCACCTTTCCGCATCCTTGTCCATATCTCCTCATCCCTCTACCTCTTGATCACCACCGCTTGATCATGAGGGCATTTGTCATTTCTTTGGTTTCCCCGCTGGTACCCACATCTTCACTTTTCTTTTCATCATCATTTCGGCTTCGCGGAAGGTCTTCCATTGCCCCTTCCGCTTTGACCTCGCCCTTTTGTTTACATCAACCTTTTGTTTAGCTTCTTCCACCTTTCCGTATACAAACTGATACACATCCTTAATGGTGGTCATTCGACGAACACCCGAATGCCTGGCCGAACTCCATTAAGATATCGCTACCTTTCTCCTTATTGTTCCTCTCAGGGACCTTATTCGATGATTATCTGTGAAAATATTCAAGATATTCTTTTCACGATCTACTTCCTGTTTCAACCTCCTTGCAATTTCTTCAACATCTAACTCGTAGTCCACTAGTATGAATCAGTTTTCCAGTTTTCTACCATGCCACCATCCGGTGATCTTTGCCTTTTCTCTTCAATTTTCCTTTAACCGACCTTTCCACCAACACCGTGCATGGCCTCTTCAGCCTTCATTTTCACAAACTTAACCCAATCTGGGTCTTCTATTTCCTCATACTCAAAATATTCTTCTAGCTCGTTGATCCAGCCGATCAACTCTTCTGGGTTCAGACTTCCAAAATAACTAGGGACTTCTGCTTTAGGTCTTTTCCTGATCTTCGAAATGGCCCTTATTAGCCACATTTGGTCTTGATCAATTGCTTCTTCTTCCTCTTCTACATTTGAACCTTCTTCCTCTCCTTCATCCTCACTTCCTCCCTCAGGTTTAACCCTCTTCAACCGGCTTTGTAACGTGATCAATCTCGCTCTCCGAGGGCTGCATCTTCCACCAGCATTTCTATCACTGAATTAATTCTTCTCGGGTAACTACTCATCGCCACTAAGCATCACTCTTGGAGGTGCATCTTTTCTTGACCCACAACTACGGGTTCGTGTGAACTCACGACGGCGATCTACTATCCACATGCCAAGAAAACCGCCTACAATACTGAGAGGCAAATGTATACAGAAAATCACAAAACAAGAGAATATCACTATTATTCGAAAATGGAGCTTTTTACATGCAGAGGATCTCAATCCCCAAGTCCTGAAACACATGCAAGTTATAGACAGCTACAGAATAACCCTTTCGCAATATGCGAGCTTGCCCCCAAAAAGTTACCCAAAAATTAGAAACCTACCCATAAATAGAGCTCCTCATTAGTTTGGAGCCAAAACAACATTCAAATTTGAGTTTAGGCTGTTTGGCGCCAAAAATTTACAACATGAAGTTCAAATTTCAAAAGAGCATTTGCAATTGTATCTTCTAGAAAGTGCGCCAACTTCCCGGGGCCATAACTTTTGATCTGGGACTCTGATTTGCGAACCGTTTGAACCATTGGAAAGGTCTTGAAGTCAATAACGCGCTCAAAATTTGCTACACCGATTTTGGCAAGTTTCAGGGCCGTTTCAAAAAATCTAAGTGCCTCAAATCCAACTCGGAAGATTTTCAGGTGCAAATCCGAGAAACTAAAACTGCAATATCTTTCAACCCAGGAATAGAAAATAAAAACCATAAATTGGGAATTTCATTATGACGAAAAGGGTATCCAAAAATATAAAAACATCTAAAAACCAAGAAACTTGAAATTTAGCTATTTTTGGGTGATGCAAGATTGCCCTTACACCACTGGATGCTCTTGCATCACAATGAGTACCTCACTTGTTCAATGGGATAAGATAACTGAGGGAATTAAGGGATTCTGAGAGATTCCTAGCAAATGCAATAGATACATCCAAAGTATTAGGACTTTTTTGGGCTTGCAGGAGATAACTGAAATCATCTTGATAGCCTGATTGATAATATTGTTGGCCACCACCAACCACGAGGACTTCTTGTTTCTAAAAAAATTTGTGATTGTGCTCCTTCTAGAGCACCCACCCCATGAAGAACAAATATTACTACTAGAGCTCAATAATCATAGGATGAGATACCGGGGGGGACTAGCTATCCAAAATTTCATGAACATCCTTCTGCTAGACCCAACAAACTTTGAAGAGAGATTGGATTTTCTTCCTAACCTGCTAGGACTAACAATAATGGAAAATCAAGTGGGAGATGGACTTAGCTTCGTTCTCACACAAAAAACACCAATTCCCAAGCTGTATTCCTTCTTTTTGCAAATTATCTAGAATGAGGATCCCTTTGTGACAAATAGTCCACCAAAAGAATTTTACTTTAGGCAGGGAATTTCCTCTCCATAGTCACATCCAATAAAATATAGGACTCCATGAGCTAGAGAGGAGATTATAGCTAGTCTTAAAAAAATACATGTCATCTTTGCAAGCCATCCAGACCAATGAGTCTAGAAAGTTGGAGGGAAAGAACTTGTGATTCTTGACTATTCTAAGAATTTCTTCAACAACCAACCAAAGGGGGGTCGAACTAGTTGGGGTCAATCTTCCATCTAGGTGGGTCAACAGAGGAATCTAGGTAATCAAAGACCTTGACTCCGAGCTAGGCACAGAGGTCCAACCAAACAACAAAAAAAACAAGATGGAGACCAAGAGCTGACGAGGAAAACCATCTATCATCTTAGAAAGAGACCAAGGTACCCAATTTAATTAGCCAAGAGGAGCCTAAAGAGAGTAAATTACTATTTTTTAATTAGGTTATTCCAAATCATAGAACCAATAGGAAGAACTCCACTTTCCATTGGAGAGAGGAAATCACGTCCCTACAAATAATTGTCCTTTAGAATAGAAATCCATTTCGCCTGATTATTAAAAATTTTCCAAGAAATTTTGATTATAAGTGTCATATTCATTAATCTTTTTTTTCTCAAGTCCAAACCTCCATAATATTTCCTAGAGCACATAGTATCCCAATTCACCAAAGAGAACTTGCTCTTTCCTCGGTCCCCGACCATTAGAATCTATGCTATATTTGTTCAAGTTTCTTTGACCATGCAACAAGCTTAAAAAAAAGAGACATTAAGTACATAACCAAAATTTGAAGGGTGGAATTGAGAAGGAAAAGCTTACCAGCATTGTTGAGAAGATCCCCCTTCCATGAAATGAGCTTCCTCTTGACCTATTCCAAGAGATTATACTATACCAAATTGTCCAATTTACCAATAGTAAGCGGCATGCCTAGATACGTTGATGGAAAGGGAAGGGTCTGACAATTAAGAGTTCTATAAATCCTTGCTTGAATAGTAGGGTTGAAATTCAAGAAAAATATAACACTTTTAGTAAAATTGATACACTACCCCAAGGTTGTAGTGAACTTTTCAAGAATATCCATCCAACCTTTAGCCTTAGCTAGCATGGCCTTCCCCAACAAGATCTTGTCATAAAAGAATTGTTGATGTGAGATCAGTTGAGACACAAAGGAAGGGGTAAAACACACTAGGGAGCCATTCAAAAAATTTCATTTAAAATTATGAACAAGGATTTCAACCATTATGATAAAGAGATAGGGAGACAAAGGGTCCCCTTGGCAGATTCCACTAGAAGCTAAGAAAAAAATTGTGGGGTGCCATTGACAATCATAGAGAACTTGGGGGAGGTAACACAACCTCGAATGAGTTTCAAAAATTTACTAGAGAAACCAAATATGCAGAGGACTTCAAAAAGAAAATCCCAAGACACCTTGTCGTAGGCTTTAGAAATATCTAGCTTAAGAGCCATTCTTTATTTTCTTCTTTTTTCCATGGAGTGGAGGGTTTCATGCACCAACATAATAGCATTCGTAATTTGTCACCGAAACACAAAGCCTATCTAAGCAGGATGGATCAATTTGTTCAAATGGGGTTTTTATGTGGTTGACCAACAACTTAGAGAAGATTTTTTAAATCATGATACAAAGGCTAATAGGCCTAAATTCAATCAACTTGTTGGCCCTTGGATGCTTAGGAATGAGAAAAATGAAAGTGTTATTGAATTATTTATGGATTTTACTAGCAAAAATAAATTCTTCCACCACAGTCATGACATCCTTACCAACAATATCCCAAAACATTTAAAAAAAGAAATAAGAAAAGCTATCTAGACTAGGAGCTTTAAAAGGGCTAAGGAAAAACACAACCTCCTAAATTTCCTCCACTAGAGCATCATGTTCCATAGACATAACCTCTTGTTGAGTTAGATCCAAGGGGATAACATTAAGTATGTCACTCACAATAAACTATGTGAAAGTGGGTTGAGGAGGTTATGGAAAAAAGAAACACCATCATGAGCCAAATCTTCCTCATCAGTCAAAATGGATCCATCATCAAGGATCAACTAAGAGATAGTATTCTCTTCCTGTGTCTCAACATTGTCATGTGAAAGAATCTAAATTTTTTATCCCCCTCTCGGAGCCATTGGTTCTTGGATCACTATTACTAATAAACCTCCTCTTTCTCAATGATATTATGAAGTTCACTGAGAAAGGTCTTTTCCTTAGCATCAAGATCCACCTGGAAGCCAAATTCAAAGTCTTTTTGAACCTATCAAAGCTAACCTTTGAGAGACTTTTTCTTTTCAAAAAAATTACCAAAACAATTCTTGCTCCAATACTTTAGATTACACTTAGACTCTTGAGTTTAAAAGCGAGATTGTACACCACAGAGCCACATACATGGCCCCTCCACCAAGTGGAAATAAGGTCCCTAAATTGAGGTTGGTATGCCCACATTAATTCGAAATGAAAAGGCCTTTTAGCCTTAGGGAGTGAGTGCTCCAAATCAGAAGTAACAGTGTAGGATCTAAACCAATTTTAATGAGAGAAGACAGGGAGAGGGAAGAGATATCATATTTGGTAGGAACCAAACATCAATCAAGTTGAACTTGAATAAGATTTTCCCCTACCCATTTATTAGACCAAGTGAATGAGTTTCCCTCAAGGTCTAAATCAATCAACCCACCATCATGCAAAAAGGAGTTAAGATCTAGCATGCTATCTAAAAAATCCAAAATACCTCCTTTCTTTTCTGAGGGAAAAAGAGGAGTATTAAAATCCCCCATCACCATCCAGTTACTATGCAAAAAATTATTCCTACATCCCAATAGGTTGACCCAGGTGTTCCTACTCTGGACTATATTATTGGGTGCATAGACATTAGATAACACCCAATCAAGGATGTTGAAGCTTTGAGAGAAGCTGACATTAAGAAAAAAATTCCTTAGAGATTAGGGAGCCTTTGAGAAAAGGTTTCCACATCCTAACCAAACCATTAGAGGCCCCAACAACATCCACCACCAAGAACAAAGCATTATTCCAGATGAACTTACTAGATTTGTCAAACTTAGCAGCCGTCATTTTAGTTTCTTGGAAGAGAAGTATGTCAGGCTTGAACTCTTTGATGAAATACTTGACAATATGCTTCTTATATTAAGCCCTTGAATATTCCAAGAGAGGATCAAAATTTATTAGTACATTAGGAGCTAACCTACTCTAGGGTTGCTAGTTTCCATTCACGATATCTCTTGCCGTGCTCTTCTTCTAGTAACTTTACCAGGCTTCCTTCCAACCTTAGTAGTAGTCCCTACATCAACTAATTTCTAAGAAATAAACAACTTATAAGGATTGAGAAGACCTATCTTCACAAGAGAGGGGGGTATAACACAAGGGATGGCCAAAGAAACCTCAACAGGGATCCCGTCAGTCATCAGTTGTGAGCCATGAACACTTAGAAAATGGGACAAGTTTAAAGTAGAAAGCTTTGAACATAGTTTGGAGGAATCTATGGACATGCAATGGTCAACCACAGGAGAGAAGGGGGGGACACCAAAATTTGGGTAGAGAGAATGGGCTCAACAAGCATAGAAGCTAGAGGAGTGGTGGAGGCTAGAGAGATAAGAACAACCTCACATAATGAGGGAATAGGGAGCACAAGGGGAAATAGAGGAGTTAGAGTGGATGAAATTAGTTCTAGAGTGGATCCCCCAACACTAAGACCAGAGGAAGGGGAGGCCACAACCTTAGCTTTACCCAGAGGGGACTTAAGCAAACCCTTGGGGCAAGCATTACAAATATAACCAACCAAAGAACAATTTTGAGAAAAAAGATTAGAGTTTTCATATTCAATGATTTGGGACCACTTACCAAGCTTGGATTCTAGAATAATCAAGGTCAAAAGCACCTTATTTGGTTCAATAATGATGTAGAAATGAGCAAAAACCTGTCTAGGCCTTTCTTTGGTGACAATCTAAAGAAAGGAAGTTGCCACAGAAGTTGGCCACTCCACCAATAATTTCTTCATCCCATATCAACAAAGGGGGGCCAAGTAGACAAACCTAGGTAGGAAGCATTATTTCCAAATGAGTAGAAGGGTCAAAACTAGGGCACCATTCGCACAGGGAAAGACACTCTTTTCCAAAGAACTAGGGGCTACTAGTGAGGGTAGCCAAGCAATCTTCATGAAGATTGAAGTTGAAAAAAAACATCCCTTTCAAAAGAGATGAAATGGAGAAAGAGCCTTTGACAGTCCACCTAAAGGAAGCCCACTTTCAAATATATTCTATATTGGGCCTTCTTTCGACAAACCTACCAATAAGGAAATTTTCAATTTTAGTAATTGAACGATTTAGAGATGGGTCCTTGAATTTTATAGTACTACCCTCATCTGAATGCATTATCTAGACCCCATCCCCAAATGCACTTCCGATCACACTGGCATTTTTTGGACAAAATTCTTTCCAGTTAAGTGGTGGGGGTACCTTTCCATAAGGAATAGAAAGTGACCCAAAAGACCTATGAGAATCTTTTGGAGACCCCCCCTTCCCGGCATAACTGCCATAATCCTCTTGCACCAAAGGACAAGAACCACGAGATTCGCACCCAACACCATCCACCTGTGCTCCGCTCTCTTAAAAAATCCTCCTAAAAACTAATGTATGCTAATATGTTAGAGAGTACATGTTTGTTTATGGGTGTATATGGATGCAATTTTTTGTGAATTCTAGTTGTATGTGGCTAGATTAAGAAATTAATAATAAGTGTTAAACAATGGAATGAAATAAACTTAGAAAAATATAAAAAAATTCACACAAGAAATGAAGTATTATCTGATTTTGAAATATTTGCATACAAATTTAAAATATAAAGCAATACAAATGAAAAAAGGAAGTTTCTATCAAAACATGACAAAAAATATTGTAAATAGAAATAGAATGTTCCCATATAGTTGGAAAATCAATATTTATCTATCTTTTATTTGATAAGTGAGATTTTGGAGGCTTTCACCTAATATTTTGGAGCCTTTTAGCATTAAATAGTAGTTGGTTTACCATTAAACGACTATTAAAACTTGTTTTCCGATGACTCAATAGTGGTTTGTAGACATGAGGCTTTTTTTAGACTCAAATCTCACACTATATGTAGCCTATTGGCTAAATATGTCATAAGGCATTTAAATCATGTCTAGAAATGGATAATTCAAAATTTTTGTAATTGAATTTTAATAAAATAGTATATAATTTGTCAAAATATTATTTATGTTAAATGAATTAGTAAGAGATTTTTATATTGATTATTGAAGATAATTTTATAATTAAATGTTGTTGAATTGAAGTATTAAATGACCCATCAAAAAATTCTAATACTTCATTTTTATGGAGATCATTTAAATTGAATGAATGTTAAATAAAGCATTCATAATGATAAAAATAAATTTGTATCTACAACTCATAAAATATAGATAAAAAATAATAAAAATAAATTTAATAAAATAAAACCAATAAAATAAATTTACAAATACTATTTTAAATATTACTTTTTCATTTTACATATTAATTAAAATATATATTAAACATTAATTTATTATAAAATTTAAATGTGATATTATATTTTTTAAGTGAGGGACAAAGACTACATGGTTAAGCACACAAAAATGGATGAAAGACTACATATTCCTCTTACTACCTATTTTTCAATAATTAATCATTTTAGAAATTTAATTAAAGTATAATAAATACAGATACCAAAGAATGAATTGACAAGGATAACTAATAAAATTGTTTCACTATCTTTTTTATTAATAAATATGACATTTAAATAATGTATAAATAATGGATAAATAATGGATAATTGATACAATTGTTTTGTAAAAAAATTCTATAGGGAGGAAACATTTATGTGTGGAAAAGAAATCCCACTTGTCATTAGAAGAGAAAATAGAATTTTTTTAGGATTGGGGACCTCGACAAAGGATATATTTTCATATCAAGGAAAATTTTGTAAGCAAAGAGGGTGGACTGATTGGAGAAAAGGAGGTCATAACCTAAAATTCAAACAAGTCTAGAGGATAAAATGGGAATACATGAAGAAACAATTAGTAAAGATCCATAGAAACCTATTAACAGTAAGGTGATAATAATCAATATGAAGTATCTCTAGATTGCTTCCAAATGGTTGAATGAAAGTCTTCTTCACCAAATGGGAAAAACTTCAAGCATCAAGTTTCGTAATATCTTTTCTACAATTTTTTTTGGTATTTCCTTCTCCCATCATTGAAAACATGACCGAATATTCCCTATAAATCATGTATACAATAAAAAAATTTGACCATTTAATTGATAAGAAAAAGGAGTTCATTTTAATATTTTATTTACAATTATTTTTAAATTTTGAATGCTTCACATTTTGGTAATTACGAATGCCTTGAACAAGACACAAGGGAGACCACCTGGGTGAGAATTTTTATTGGCATGAGAGTGGTCCTATAATTCATCCTAGACCCACAAGTATTGGATAAACCATGTCATCATCATAGACGTAGTTAAAGAAACATTTCGAGAGATCTAGGGGAGAGAAGCTAATAGTTATGTGAGCTAACTTTGCAAGCATGTAGCAGTTGGATGGAATATCATACCTGACCTCCATTTTTTTAGAAATATGAATTGACCTCTTACCTATTTACAACTAATTTTTGGAGGTGTGACTTATCAAACAACTTTCCATATCAACATTTCTAGTGAAAAGTGTCTGAAAAGTAAATTTTTAAACCTATTCAACTGAAACTTAATCATTGTATCTCTAGTAGTTGAACCAAAAAATATGAGGTGTTAGTAAATATCATATTTTCATTTAAAATATCATAACTTATATGTAGCCTAAATGAGCCAAATACGTATTGGTAACCATAAATCTTTGTCATCTCTAACTTTTAAATCCAATACAAATGGACCAATGGTTGAACACAATCAAAGGATTTGATATTGTGAGAAGAAAAACTCTAAGAACTATCACTTTAGTAATTTTTTAGGGGTTGTTTAATTTAGATACATCATTCTTATTGATTCCATGTATCCATATAATGAGATTCATCACATATTTCCTTCATAGACCAATATAGTTTACTCACAAGGATAAAATCTATGCTTTGATTAGATTAAATTATAGAAGGGCCAATACTCATATAAAAAACAACCGTAGAGGTCCAATGAGTCAGCTCACAAGATGTGACACACCCGAAAACAAAAAATAGAAGCAACCACAAACCAACTAGCAACATCTGGAAAAAAAAAAGAGAGCACATGATAGAACCAGTAAGGGACCAAACCAGCTACTATTCACCTAGTAGCTTAAGGCCATTGATGTCTTGCCACTCTTTATCCAAAAGTTTCTCTTCAAAGGTCAAAGGTCACTTGTGAGTGGGTTGGGTCTCCTTAGTATCGAGCAAGGAAAAGATACCTCCTTTCTTATATTTTTTCTTCAAGTGACCAACATCTTGACTATCCTCAACAACCCTTTTACCATGACTATTCTAAAGTTCCTGCTGAAAAACCTGGATAATTACCATAGTGTTTTTGATGGTCTAGAGTCCACAATATCCTAGAAGAACTTCAAGGTCTTATCTTGATTACTATCCATGGTGGTGATTTCCTCCTAAAGCTTCATCTTATCATCCTCCATACTCACTAGCGCTCTGAGCTCTTCAACCTCCCTCTCGCAGTTTGCATATTTTGCAAAGGACTTGGCGAGTGAAGATAACAAACCCAAACACTTGTCATCCTCGACAAGTCACTCAGATAGTTCACTTTCTACTTTAAAACCTTCCTCCAACACCTTAATTTTTTCCTTTGGTGTGATGAGCTAGGCCAACAATCACTTGAGGATACCATTTTGTAAATTGATGATCACTGAGACATCATAAAATTTATTCTTCAAGGGAACACACTAAACAAATACCTCTTTTTCCAACTAGGGCTCAATAGAGGCATCTGCTAGATTAACAAAAAGGTTGGGGGATCTCTGAGGATTGGGGGTATTAATAGGGGAAAACTTAAAAATATCATCATGGCCAGAGGAACTAGTGGGGGAATTAATAGGGGTGGGTTTCTAGGACTCATCACCTGAGTTCTCTATACTAGAATCAGAGATAGAAATAGGCCTAGGATCATTGAAAAAAATGACTTTTTAGGGTCAAGAGAGGGGTTGTCAATAGCTGAGGTTTTACCTCTCACCCTAGTAATTTGACAAGAGGAGGACAAAGTCAACATAGAGCTAGTAGTGAAATGAGGATCCTCCAATGGTTTGGAAAGGTCTCTAATGACAAGGAAATTCTTTCTGATAGAGTTTGAGGAAGCGGTTAGAATGACCTAGTAGTCACATAAATGAAAGATTAACCCCTAGTGAATAGGAAGGATTTTTATTTTAACCTGCATAACCTTAATAAACTACTCCAACAATGAAAAAATATAGAAATAAAAATTCATCTAAACATTAGATAAAAAATAATTCAACATAGGGAAGAGATAGGTTTGGAAATGTCTAAACTGACCCTTGAAAGTAATGTACCTCATTAAGACCTCTTTGAACCTACTCCACACCCTAAGAAGATCTTCTCTATAAAACCCATTTTGAAAATGATTGAATTTTTCACCCTCCTTCAAGAACCTATCCATATCCTTCTAATAGTGGCCCTTTGACTTCCAAGGAATGCATGGCCCATCCAAGGGAAGCCTAATGACTTTCGTAATGATCCCCACATTGATATGGACGGTGTGCTCACGAATGGTGACATTTCCCTCATTCCAGGAGTTAGAAAACTCCATTGAAAGATTGGGCTCTTGCCCCATCATGCCTTAAACATATGAGGCTGTCTTGCCTCCATATAAAATGATCCAAACATGCCTATCATTTTTCCACACCTTGTAGGAGATGGGTTCATCCTAAACAAGATTGCCTCTCATATTATAAATCACTCCAAATAGAGAAAGCCTTAGTACTTTGTAGAAACACCTAGAATAATGTGTACAATCCAAAGATAAGAAGTCTTATGAAAAGATTGTCTGGGAGAGATAGAATTCCATAAATGAAATCTATGCCAACTTTCCAAAGGCGCTAACAAGGAGTCTAGCTCGAGCTCAAGGTTTCAATAATTTTTCATCGTTAGAAATTAAACCGTGCACATGCCCAAGGATATGAGAAATATTATCCCATATAGTCACTTCAAAAGTGAAGGCTCCCAAGTTGGTGAAGGCATATGCCACTTTATTTCTCACACAAAACACATGATTAGATCTGCAATTATCAAAATTCATCATAATATTATGAGACATTAGGGTGGAGTCTTGAAGACACCATCAAGGATTCACCATCCCACATAGCATCATTATGGTATTTATGAAATCACCTTTGATTTCTAACATGGATATACCCACATTCTTGGCTATATAGATACCATGTAGGAAGTGGCTACCTCAAAAAAATTTGAAGTATGAACTCCCAAATTCACTGTATATTCCAACATCATTTTCCCATGATGGTATTTGATAACACCACCCCCACTCGCCTAGCTCAGGTTACCTTTGACTAAGCCATCAAAATTGATCTTAAGCTAGCCAAACTCGAGGGAGACCAGGGAGTGTTTCTCCCATCTACAGGGATATGAGATCTCATAACATGAGGGCCTCAAAAAGGTTCCAAGATGAGGAAATAGAGAACTCCAAATTTTAGGTATTCCTTTTTGGATTACAAGAGGTTGTGACATGAGGTTCTTGACAATCTAATGAATAATATTATTGGCCACAACTTACCAAGGGGTTTTTTTATCCTAGAAGATCCTATTGTTATGCTCTTTCCAAGCACCCAATCTGTGAAAAGAAGAGTATGCCACCATAGCTCAATGAGAAAAGGATGGGACACTAGTGAGAGCCAACCATCAAAAACTAACTTAGTATCTATATGCCAGACCTAACTAACTTTGAATAAAGACTGAATCCTTTGTCGAACCTACAAGGATTACGAACAATGGAATAAAAGGTGAGAAATAGTTTTGGCTTCCTCTTCACATAGAAAGTATATGTTGCTAAGATGATGACTACTATTCTTCAAGTTATTGAGAGTAAGAATGTGTTCATGGAAAATAGTCCACCAAAAGATCTTAAATTTAGGAAAGGACTTATTCCTCCAAATCTTCAACTAATTGAACTAAGGGACCCAATCCTTAGATAAAATGTTGTATCTAGACTTAATAGAGTAATTACCATCCTTAGAATCCACCCAAACCAAAGAATCACGTAGATTGGAGTTAAAGATCCTATTATTCTCATCAGTTTTGAGAAGCTCTGATGAGGGTCATACCGATTAGGATTAATATTCCAGTTTGGTGGGTCCGAGGAGTGGTCCAAATAATTTGAGACCTTAAGACCCAATCTAGAACATAGTCCCAATTTCACAACAAAGTAGATCGGATTAGGACCAAGAGCATGCTTTGAAATCCATTTGTCATCCCAAAAACACATCAAGGCACCAAACCAGAATTGCTAGCTAATACCTTCAGAAATTAAATTCTTAGTTTTGCAAATATTATTCTAAATGATGGACCATGAGAGGGTTTCAACATCATGAAGGAAGGATATTCCTTCCTTGTCATGAAAATACTTATCTTTGAGGATTGAAATCCATTCATCCTTTTTATTCAAAAGTTTCCAAGTTACTTTGGTGATGAGATCCAAGTTCATCTCTTTGGTTTTCTCAAGTTTAGGCCACCATACAGTTTCCAAGAGCACATAGTGTCCCAATTCACTAGGGAGTGATGATTTTTTTGTTTCATTATGTACCAAAGGAACCTTCCTTGAATATGTTCTAACTTATCACACCATGAAGAGGGCATAAAAACAAGGACATCAAGTAAACAATAAAACTATGAAGAGTAGACTTTAGAAGAATAATTTTTCACGTGTTGCTAAGAAGGCCCCCCTTCCAAGCCGCCAACTTTCTTTGGACTCTTTCCAGTGAGTTGAATCACATAGAATTATCAACCTTGTTTATGGTGATGGGAATTCCCAGGTAGGTTAAGGGGAGGGAAAGGATTTGGTAGTTAAGAATCTTGGAGATCCTATTTTGGAGTTTAGGGGAGACAATCAAGAAAAAACTTAGCAAGATTAATGTTTTGGCTAGAGGTTGAAGCACACATTTTAAGTATATGGATCCATCCCTTCACCTCTACCACCATGGCTTCCCCTAAAAGAATCATATCATCCATGAAGTATTCGGGTATGTGCAGGATCATGATGGGCCAAAAAGTGGCAATATGATGGGTATGTGGAGCTGATGACTTTTTTTTACCCAACATTGATGAAATGAAAAGGGTTTATAAAGGAGATTCTTAGCTTTCCGCCAATATAAATTATGCTTTACTTTGAATTTAATAAGTAATTATTATTCATTTTCTATTCAAACTATGAATAAAGTCCTGATTGATAGAATGATTGAAAAACGTCTATAGCTTTCAAACAGTATCACATTTTTTGAATCCAAAACATGCGTCACATTCTATGCTTCACATACTATAGGATTAAAAAAATAAAAATTGAATTTCATGAATTTTTGACCAAGTTAAGGTGGTCAGACATATAAGTTTTTTATATTTTTTAAAAGTTGTAATAAAAAAATCATAATTAATTATTCATTTGGAAAAAAATTACCAAAAAATATGCATCACATCGAGACATGAGTCCTCTACTTATATCTAAAATCTTATAAAAAAAAAATATTATCATTTTATTTTGGTTAGGCTGGTCAGACAGACACCTACGTCTTATTTTTTCCTTGAAATTTAAGTACTACTGCATTGAAATTTCAATTTTTTACCAAATAGATTTTATTGTTTTTTAAACAAACCTGGTAGTTTAGAAATTGCGTTCAATTTTCTACAGATTCTATTCTTACATATTTTTTAAATAATATAGATAACTTATTCAAATTTTTACATCAAGTTGCCTAACTCTAACTTTTCTGATTTTTTTGCCACTTAAGGGCCTGCTTTTTTCCATGATGATCCTACACATACGCATTGATGAGAAATTGGCTATGAAAAAGAAGAGGGAGAAAATCTAGCTAAAGTACCATTCAAAACCCCTTTCACAATATGGCAACCAAGGACTTTAGCCATCAAAATAAAGAGATAAGGGGACAATGGATCCCCTTTTCGTATTCCACCAAAAAATGAAAAAACCCTTGCAAAGTACCATTAAGGACCACTGATAACATGGGAGAAGTAACACATCCTTGAATAAGCTTTAATATTTTGCTAGAAAAGCTGAATCTTTTCTAGAGAACCCAAATCTTCACAAGACTTCAAACGAAAACTCCAAGGCACTTTATCATAGGCTTTAGAGATATCAATCTTAAGGGCCATACATTATTTTTTTCTCTTACTCATGGAATGAAGAGTTTCATGGACCAACATGATAGCATCAGTAATTTGATAGCTCGAGACAAAACCTTTATGGGTACTTGGTAGATCAGCTTATCAAGAAAAGGTTTAATATGATTGACCAACAGTTTAGAGAATATTTTATAGAAGGTGTTACAAAGGCTAATAGGTCAAAAATCAAACAGCCTATTGGCACTAGAATGTTTGGAAATGATACAAATGAAATTGTTATTCAACTCCTTGAGGATGTTACTAGAGGAGAGGAATTCCTTAATAACCCAGGTAACGCCATGGAAAACAATATCCTAATACTTCTAAAAGATGAAATGAGGGAAGTCATCGGAACCTAAGGGCTTGAAAGGACTAAGAGAAAAGAAAAAATCCTTGATCTCATCAACTGAAGCACCTCTTTCCATGAACATAACATCCTATAGGGACATAGAGTGATGAATAAAACCCAATAGATCGTCTTGACCAGATGGTCAATCATGGTTGGGTTGAGCTAATTGTGAAAGAAATTGAAACCATCCTGAGCAATATCCTCCTCAAAATTCAAAGAAGAACCATCCTTAGATATTAATTCAGTAATGGAATTTTTCTTTCAATGTATAGAGGTATTCATATGAGAAAACCTAGTGTTCTTGTCCCCCTCATGAAGGCATTGATTTCTAACTCTTTGCTTCCAATAATTCTCTTCCTTCTCAATAACGTTGTGAAGGTCACTTAACAAAGTATTTTCCTTATAAACCAAATCGACCAGAGCTCCCAATTACATTTCCTTTTGAACCTTTCTAAGCTACTCCTTAAGGAATTTTTTTGAGAAAATATATTACCAAAACAATTCTTGCTCAAAGCCTTCAAGTTATCTTTGAGTGCTTTTTGTTTGAAGGTGAGTCTAAACATAATAGAACAACAAACCTTGATACTCCACCAATCAAACCAAATCTCTTTAAGAAGAGGGTGATGTGACCACATCAATTTAAACTAAAAGGGGCACTTGGCCTCAGGAGGAGGGGTGTTCCAACATGGAGCTATAGAGGAGTGTGATCAGAGTCAATCCTTAGGAGAGAGGATAAAGAGAGTGGAAGACACAATCCAACTAGAGGATATGAGAAAATGATCAAGTTTGACCTGAATAAGTTTATCTTTGACTCTTTTTTTGGACTGGGTGAAAGAGCAACCTTCAAGCTCAATGTTAGAAAAGTCGCCAACTAAAAGGAGGTTATTAAGATCCAACATACTGTCAATCAAATCCATATTACCTCCCATCTTCTTTGAGGGGAAGAGAGGAGTGTTAAATTCACCCAACACCATCTAGTGACTATGCAGGAAATATCTTTAACATCCCAATAGATTGTCCCAAGTATTTCTTTTGAGGATAGCATTATTAGGAACATAGATATTGGAAAGAATCCACTCATGAAGACCAAAAATTTGAGAGAAATGAACATTAAGGAAGTTTATGTTCTTAGAAATCAAAGAACCATTGAGGAAGTGTTTCCACATCATAACCAAATCAATAGAGGACCCCTCAACATCAACGACCTCATAGAGGAAATTGGGAAAAATGTATTTACTTGATTTATCAAAGTCATCAGAAGTCATCTTAGTTTCTTGAATAAGTAAAATGTCAAGCTTGTATTCTTTAATGAGATCCCTCCCAATTTTATTCTTATGAAGGCTATTAAGCCCTCAAATGTTTCAAGAGACAATCCAAATTTCTTACTTCTTCTAGAGCCAACCTGCTCCAAGCTCTCTTGGTTCCCATGTTAGCAATATCCCTAGATGTATTCTTCTATCTGGTAGTTTTGGTAGATTTTCAATTAGCTTTAGAACTGGTCCCAACATCTATCAACTTCCTTAGACCTTCTAGCTTGGACAAGCATGGCCATCCAGTAGAAATTGGGGTGGAAACCCCCTTAGGTGAGGCCTTTAGCACCACCATATCAAGATTAGGGGGAACCACACAGGGAATAACCAAGACTGTGGGAGGCCCTTAGGGGTCCAAATCACCACACAAACATCCTCATTCACAAGGCTAGTGACCAATAGAGGGGAGTCAGTAGGAAAAATTTGGTCAATAGTTAAGGACTAGGAGGAAAGCATGGATAGAGAGTTTGGTAGGGTTAAAGAAAAATCTAAGAGCATATGCACCTTGGAGGAGGGAGGAGCAAGTGAGACAGGGGTATCAAAGAGACCAACCTCACCAACCAGAAAAAGGTCCAAAGAAAACTTGGGTCCAATAGAAAAAACCAACACTGGTGTTGGTTTGGGAGGAAAGGCTAAAGAGTGCCTTCTTTCAAGCAAAGGGGACTAGGGAGCCACATTCTTTCCCTTGTCCAGGGGGTATAGACCTTAGGCACACCTTTAGGAAAGGAATTGTAGAGATGACACACAAAAGAGAAAAGTTGAAGAAAGAAAGTGAAATTTTCATAATCAATGCCTTGAGACCACTTACCGAGTATAGACTCTAGAATAACTAAGGATGGAAACACTTTGTTGGGATAAATTATAAGGTAGAAGCGAGCAAACACTAGATTGGAACTTTCCTTAGTGAAAAAGGCCAAAGAGAAGAAGTTACCAAAAGAGTTAGCCACTCCAGCATTAATCTCCTCTTCCCAAAACTCTAGAGCGAGCCCTAAGAGTTATCCCAGATTGAGAGAGCAACCACGAAATGAGCTAAAGGATTAAAAATTGAGCACCATTTACATAAAGAAAGACTTTGCTTTCCGGAAAACCAAGGAACCCCAACCAAAACTACCAAATAGTCCTAAAGAGTAAAGTTGAAGTAAAAAGGGACCTTTGGGAGAGAAAAATGGAAAAGGAACCTTTAATAGACCATCGTGAGGATGCCCATTTCCTAATCGATTCAATATTAAGAAACCTTCCCACAAAAATTTTGATAAGATAATTTTCCATTTTAGCCAAAGAATGATCAATAGAAGGACCCTTTATTTTGATTCTGGTACCCTCCTCAAAATGCAAAATTTTGACCCCGTCACCAAGAGAGGTTGTGTTTTAGGTACCCACGAAAAGAGATTTTTAGTTTGGTGGTGAAGGAACCTTTTGAGAAATAGGGGAAGGGATAGGTGGTGACCCACAAGCCTCATGATTTCCATTAGGAGACACACCCTACTCAGTAGGACCACTAGAACTACTAGAAACATCTTGCACTAGAGGACATGAACCAAGAGATTCCCACCCAGCTCCATCATCTCATGCACCACTCATTGGTTTTTTTGAAGCATGACTACTCAGAGGTTGGTTAACATTGTGGGTCCTTTAGAGTAATTTTTGTACATTATTGTTGATGGGTTGTGCATTGCTCTAGAATATTGGTTCATTATTGACTACGTGAATGCATTCCTTAGCCTAGGTCACTAATGGGGTTTCCCTTGTTTTCTTTCCTATGGTGATATAGGGTTTAATGACAATGTGTCTGCTCTAGGGGATGTTGAGCTCCTCCTACTCCTATTGTTCAAATGAAGAGCTATGGATATTTTGGTTGGGTGTGGCTCAGTTTTTGGTGTGATATTTCTGTTGGTCGACCCTATCCCTACCCTATTCAAAGTTATTAATTTGGTATTCTTGCTAAGATTTTGATTGTTGTTCTCTTGTTTTCCTTTGGGTAGTTGGTATTTTCTTGCTATCGGCCTTCGGTTGTAGAGGTTTTTTGGAGGGGTTGTCTTGAAAGCATTGGTTGTTTGGATAGATCCATTTGTTTTAAAGGTTAAGATCTTGGGGATAGAGGCTACCCCTACTTTTTTACTTTTGGCTAGGTGAATGTGGAATATTAAGGGATTTTTTCTTGTCCCTTCTTCTAGTTTATGTAGACACATAAAAATGTCCTAGACTCGAAAACCACATTTTTCTATGTCTTATCATATTTTTTCTATAGTCCAAATTCAACTATTAATTAAATAATTTCTAATTAATTAATTAATTCATGTCTCTTATGGGTATGTGCAGGATCATCACGGAAAAAAAAGCCCTTCGAAAAATTCAAAAAAATCAGAGTTAGGCAACTTGACATAAAAATTTGAATAAGTTATCTATATTATTTCAAAAATATGTAAGAAGAATCTATAGCAAGTTGAATGTAGTTTCTAAACTACTAGGTTTATTTTAAAAATAAATCTATTTGGTGAAAATTTGAAATTTCAATGCAGTAGTACTTAAATTTCAGGGAAAAAATATGTAGGTGTCTGTGTGACCACCCTAACCACAATAAAATGATAATATTTTTTTATAATATTTTAGATATAAGTAGAGAACTCATGTCTTGATGTGATGCATATCTTTTTATAATTTTTTTCGAAGTAAATAATTAATTATGAATTTTTTATTACAATTTTTAGAAAATATAAAAACTCGACCACCTTAACTTGGTCAAAAATTCATGAAAATCAATTTTTCTTTTAATCCTATAGTATGTGAAGCATAGAATGTGACACATGTTTCAGATTAAAAAAATGTGACACTGTTTGAAAGCTATGGATGTTTTTCAATCAGCCTATCAATTAGGACTTTACTTGTAATTCAAATAGAAAATGAATAATAATTATTTATTAAATTCTAAAGCATAATTTATATTGGTAGAAAGCTGAGAATCTCCTTTAAAAACCCTTTTTGTTTCATCAATTTTGGGTAATAAAATTTTTTTCAGCCACACCCTACAAATACCCATCATATCGCCACTTTTTGGCCCATCATGATCTTGCACATACCCTTATTATTTTTTATTATTTAAATAAATAAATTTTATTTATTTATTTAAATATGTCGCTAATTTTTGTAATGTCTTTCTATGATTAAATAAATTCTTTATTTTATTTAATTATTATCTTCTCCAGCTTTTTCTTATTTTAAATAAAGTCATTTATTTAAAAAATTTGTTTATTCCATTCCCTGTCACATGGCCCCACCACTTTTGAATTAAATTAATTTTTAATTCAAAAAGTCAACTTTTCCTCTTAAATCAAATAATTTTAAATTAATTATTTGATTCTCCAACTTTTTCCTCTTTTTAATTAAATAAATCTTTATTTATTTAATTAGATTCCATATCTTGATTTTTGAATTAAAAATTAGTATTATTCCAAAATGATGATTTTTCCTCCTTATCACAATCTTCCATAATTAGATAATATCTTTATTATCTAATTAACCATTGGTAATTTAATGGAAACAAGATTTGATTTTCTCTCCAACTCAATGCTTTTTCTATATTGATCTTATCTTCTATATTCTTATCCTTTTTCCTCTTTGTCTCAACTAACCTCCACCATTGATTAAATTATTTTTAATTTAATCTCGACCATTCATCTTTTCTAATTGAGCCCTAACCCTAATTGTGGGTTGTCACATTCAATTTTAACCATTGATTCTAGGACATCTCTCATCTCTTGACTTCATCTCATGACATCTTAGCTCTTGCAATCTTGTCTCTGGTATACTTCACATCTCTTGGCATTTTGGGATTTTGGCATACTTTAGTCTTTGCTTACTAGTTGCATAGTTGCATAGTATTGCATTTGTGATCAAATCCTTCAAAATTTTCTTAGGGAATTGGAATAGTCAATAGTTGCTCATCATAAATTTGAGGGCAAACAACATATTTTTTAGCAAATACAGAAGGTGTAATGGAGGTAAATAATGGAGTTTGAAGACATTTGGTAAGCTTGTTCCTTTATGTTTTCATGTTATTCTCCTTTGTACTTCACTACTTTTCTTTGGGTTTTGTTTATTATGCTCTAATCTGCTAACCTAAAATATTTCCCATAGTTACATTGGTGAACCCAATGTGAAAATCAAACATTTTTGTTTTTTCAGTTTTTTTTTTTGTGTTTTGTAGATATAGGTACGAAAAGTTGTATTTGTTGTTTCCTGAGCCGCATCTGCTATGTCATGACGCATTCAACACCTAGAACGATGCATCCGCTTTGGTACGATGCATCTGATAGCCAGAAAGTTGCATTTTCTTAGGAATGACACATCTAAGAACCAGAACAACGCATTTGGAGATGAAGACACATTTGATCAACTGTGACACATTCGTCTGGTATATTTTTATTTTCAATTTTTTTTTCTAGAATTTTTTACATTTTATTTTTCTATTAGTAGCTTAGGGTTTTCTCTAGTTACTAATCTAGTGTTACACCATGTGGCTTCAACTCTTTGTGGGTCCAAGAAATCTTTCTAGACTACCAACAAGTGGTTTTGTAGGTTCGAATGTCCAAGCATGTTATTTTGAAACCTCTTGTGTTTGTTTTAGATTAGAAAACACTTCCATTGGTGCTTTAAAAAGAACATTTGCTTGTCTCATATAGATTTAATTAGGAGGTTAAAGAACTTTGCTTGATTGTGCTTGAAGGTGGTAGGTGATTATGCTCTCACCTTGTGCAAACTAGGTGATCAGAAAGCCATCCCCATCTATTTTATGTTTTGAACCTTAGAGGGTCCTGCCTCGAAAGAGGGAACAACTCCAACTAGTTTTTCGATTGGGCCAATATATAAAAGGATGAGTCTAAATCATCAAGTCCTCACGGTATGTAGGCCTTAGCCATGTAGTGCCATTCGAAAATGAGTACCTACATTTTATTTTAAAGGTATAAGAGTCCCTAGTAGATTGGTTAAAGCCTTAAGTGGCTTGCTATATGTATACACCTAAAAATGGTCTAGATAAATCTAATTAATTAAATACATTTATTTGATTAATTAACTCTTTATTTCATCTATTATTAAATAAATAGAAATATTTATTTATATAGTTCATTATTCTAATTATTCTATTTTCATCACATTCTTCTAATTCTTTCATTTTATTTAAATAATCAATTGCAATAATTTGTATTATTTAATTATTGATCATCTTCCTCTTAATTAAATAAATAAAATCACAACTTAGTTTAATATTTAATTATCATTTCACTCTTAATTAAATAAATTAAATCATAAATTTTATTTAATTATCATTTTTCCTTTTCCGTTAAATCAACAAGTTTCAAATATTTGTTTTATTTAATATTCCAATTTCCTCCAATTCAAAGTTGCAATATTCTAATTCTTTCCAAAATTGAAAAAATCAATTGAGCATATGTCTACAGCTATTTCACAACCAAAATTGAAAAATTCAATTTGAATTAAATGTGATTTTATCTATTCAACAAATTTGGAACTTTCTTCCTCTTTTTCTTCCTAGTCTCTTGGAAGAATTCTTTATCCCTTCTCCATTATCTTCTCCAACTTCTCCATCTCTCACCGTCAATTCATCTAGACTGAATCTCAACCATTGATCTTTACCAACTAAGCTTTTTCCTCCAAAAATCTATAAATAGGACCTCTTGGCTCTTTGAAAGAGAGGATTATTTTCCATAACATGAGAATTATAGTCTTCTAGCAATCAAGCATCTTAGCACAACATTCTAGTTTCATTATCTGAAGCATTTTCATATCCATTAGTTGCATATCTACTATGTCATTCCATAATCATTTAGCATAGGAACTTTTTTTCTTACACTTTTGCATATTTACTCTTTCTCTTGGTTGTCATTTTGTTGTGCTTTTGCTTACACAATCTGAGAGCAAATAGCTTACAACAAATCTTTGAAGATAGAGGATGACGAGATGATTTTGAAGAATCTATTGATTTAAAGTGTTTTACTCTTTTATATTTTTTGATATAATGTTTCATTAAGGTGTTATTGAGTTTAATAAGTTGACATTATTTTACACACATTTTTGGCACCCACCATGGGGCTCTTGCCCCATTTTTTTAATTTTTTCAAGTTTTCTGAAAAGTCATGGCTGGAAACATGCATTAGTGCTTTTGTTCAAAATTCTAGTGCATTTGATTGGGATTCTAGTGCATTTGATGATTGTTCTAACACTTTTGATAAAAATTCTAGCACATTTGACTAGGATTTAGGCGCATTTGACAATTGTTCTAGCACTTTTGATCAATATTCTAGCGCATTTGACTGGTATTCTAATGCTTTTGATCAAAATTCTAGCGCTTTTGATTAATATTCTTGTGCATTTGATTGATATTCTAGCACATTTGATAAAACTATATAAAATAGGATTTGGATCCAATGTGACCATGGCCAATGATAATATTTTCTGTAATTGGGTAAAGTGAACCAATCGTAGGGTAGCCATTTGAATTAAAATTAACCAATGCTAAGGTATCCATTTGAATTAAAATATACCAATCCTAAGGTAGTCATCACATATTGCTATCTCAGTTAAAATAAACATCATGTCTTTTGTGAAGCAATATCTTCACCTAGAATAGATAAATCATCATTTGGGTTTTAAAACTAAATATTGTTTGTTGTGATTAGTGGTGATAGGCCTATGCTCTCCCCTTTACTAGGTGATCAAAATGCCAGACTCATATTTTGATTTCATGCAATTTCTTGCTTTATTAAATCTTTTTTAGAGAGCCTGTTGTAGTGGGAAAAAGTACTTACCCTATGGGAATGACCCAAGTCGGAACAACCAAAGCCATATTTTCCAACCCACTATAATAAAAAAGCGAATTTGGGTAAAGTTTGAATTTGATGGAAGTGTGCAAGATAACCATCCCCAAAATCTTTGTTCTAAAGGTTGGGAGGTCTCCTAAGGGAGTTTATCTTTTTCCGCTCTGAATGGAAACCCTTATTAAACACCTTAAGCATAGTGGCCAAGCTTGTCAATTTCTAAACATCCTAACATTTAAAGTGCAAGGAGAGGGAAGAATCTACCCCCAAGACACTCACCATATAACTACCAATGATCCTTGTCCATTGCATTCCACTTTGGTTAAGTCCTGGAAAAGGCAAAAACATGGGTTCCCTCTAGGGGGTGGCACGACTATGTGACTTGGCATAGTTTTAAGATGTGGGTTGTGGTGTTAACGCTGACCTTTTGACCTTACGAGTGAGTCTTCTTGAAGTATCTTCATTGTGTCAATCTAGTGGAAATAAAAAAGGATCATGCTTAATTCTTGAACATACACTCAATGTTGTAGATTCTAGGACTTAAAAACAACTGTTTTACAATTGCTTGTTGTGTTTTCAAAATATTAATTTAGATAAGATCATCTAGAAAACACAAAGATTTGAAAAATCAAACTATGATACTTTATGTTAAGTGTTTCGAAATCAACAACGTTTGTCAAGAAATCCCTTGCTAGAAGAATCAAGAAACCAAAGAAGCAACTTAGCTACAAGAAACTTTTGAAAAGGAGACACTTTTTGTACTAGAGTAGGAAGGTCTTGCTTGATTATCAAACTTTCATCCATAGATATCATGACTTTAATAGAGGATATACTGATGATTTTTCTTTAGAGCCTTTATATTCACAAGCTTATTATCAACGAAGAGCTCTTTCACAAAATCATAATCATAGTCAACCCATTGGTCATTCTTACATCCCTCAATCAACGATACAATACTCCAACCATCCAAATCAGTTTATACAATAGAGAAAAACTTGAAAACATTAGGCTTTTTTCAAAACCATCATTTTTCAAACTAAGATTAAAAAAATCTTAAAGTGCATCAATTTCAAATCATTTTTTGATTTTCAGTTTAACTTCCATAATATGATCTATCATCCTCCATCTCAAGAAACAAACTTGAAAATTAGAAATTCCTTAGTCATATCAATAAGTTCTATCATCTTATTTGGCTAAGGTATCAATTATCCAACAAATTGCACTCTCATTTGTGATCTAAGTAAAATTTGATACGAGCATATGCCTGTTTTTAGAAGATCCCAAAAACAAAGAGAAGAAGACGAAAGAGAGAACCCACTTTGCAACATGGGTGATAGGGAATAAAATCCTTTTCATAGGATTCAAACAAATGGAAATAGTTCAAATAATGAAATAATCAATGAAATGCTTAAAGACGTTGAATAAGATCCACAGTTTCATATAGCTTTGGACAAGATCTTAGAGCGAAATAAAGAAAGATATTTTTTTTATTGGCAAACCAAGGTACCAAATTTCCCTCTGACTATGATACAGAGAACATTAAAGAGGATCTTGAAAAGACTAAAATTCCCTTAAATGATCTTAGTGCTCTTACCCAAAAAATAAGAGCACTACAAGGGAAAATCAAGGAAATACAAGAGGGCACAACTAAGAAGTATTCTTTGGAGGATATTTCTCCATATCCCTTTGATAGACATCTCAACATGATCCCATTTCCAAAACATAATTGTGAAATTCAAAAATTTGATAGATACAATGGGAAAATGGATCCTATCGACCATGTGGGGGAATTTAGAAATATGAGCCTTGAATTTGCATACGAAGACACATACTTGATGAGATTGTTCCCATGAAGTTTGGGTGGGAAATCCATGGAATGGATTTCTAAAATCACTCCACCTCTCAAGAAATTTGATTTGTTGATCAACAAATTTATATCCCAATACTCCTACAACATTCAACATCAAATAACTATGCTTGTTTTATGCAAAGCAAAGAAAAATACTCGAGAGCCCTTCATCACATTCTTACAAAGATGGAGAAAATTATTCATGTGATATTCCTATCTGGTTCTTGAAAAAGAAAAGATGGATGTCTTTATTAACAATCTTGATCCAAGAATGAGTTATAGGCTCGATCTTCATTGTCCTCCACATTTTGAGAAGTTGATTGAGAATGCAATCACTATTGAAGGAGCCTTAGTCAAGAGAGGAGTGATAAAACTTAACAAAGATAGTCCAAACTCATCCAATCATAACGACAACAATGACAAATCAATATTTTGGACTAGAAACAAAAATATTGTCAATGATAGTGTGGTAGATGCAAACAATGTGAAAAAAAAACCATCCATCTTCAATCTATCAGGTACCTCAGACAATGCCACCCATCAAGGAAATTCAACCAATCAAGGAAATAGCAACACCAATCAAGGAACCAACACCAATCAAAGAAATTTGACCAATCAGGACAATAGCAACAATCATGGTAAATTCAACAATAATCTTGGAAACACTCGAAATGCAAATCCGCTCAAGTCATAGTTCTTTTCAAATCGATGGAGCTTCACTCCTTTGGGCCAATCTCTTGAGTCATCTTTCAAAAAGCTTATGGATAAAAATGCTATCACTTTACCACCTCAAAGATATTGTGAGCCACAATTCAAACCACCTTCGTGGAATGATTCGTATTACTGTGACTACCATAGATGCAGGGGACATAGAACAAATAATTGTCAAGGATTGAAAAATTTAGTCCAAGATTTGATAGAAAATGGTACAATAATGATTGAGGTACATCATTCCAATAAAGATCGTCAAGCATTTAAGGACCCTCTTCTAAACTATCAAAAAGGAGAATCTTCAAACGATAAGGTAAAAAGTGTAAACCATGTCTATGATCACGTAATCAACCACATTTACACAGATGACCAACAAATCAATGTTATCGAGGTCAAAGAAAAGCAGGAATATCAACAAGTCAATTTGACAATGAAGGGAAAAGCTAAAGTGGTCTTAAAAGGGAACTCATCCAAAACAACCATTCCTCCTCCAAGTCACTACAATTTAGTTGATCAATTACAAAAAACATTGCCCCAAATCTCTATCTTAGAACTTCTCAAGATACCTCCAGCACATAAACACATTTTAGAGAAGGCTCTCACTAACACAACTGTATCCACCAGTTTGGATATTAACAAGTTTCAAGCCATTGTGGGACACTTTTCCTCAACCACTTTCCTATAATTTTATGAAAATAACGATGGGTATGTGCAGGATCATGATGGGCCAAAAAGTGGCAATATGATGGGTATGTGGCTGGTTTACCCAAAATTGATGAAACGAAAAGGGTTTTTAAAGAAGATTCTCAAATTTCCAACAATATAAATTATGCTTTACTTTGAATTTAATAAGTAATTATTATTCATTTTCTATTCAAATTATGACTAAAGTCCTAATTGATAGGATGTTTGAAAAACATCTATAGATTTCAAACGGTACCACAATTTTTGAATCCAAAACATGTGTCACATTCTATGCTTCACATACTATAGTATTAAAAAAAAAAAATTGAATTTCATGAAGTTTTGACCAAGTTAAGGTGGTCAGACATACAAGTTTTTATATTTTTTAAAAATTGTAATAAAAAAAAAAATTAATTATTTACTTGGAAAAAAACTACAAAAAAATATGCATCACATCAGGGCATGAGTCCTCTGCTTATATCTAAAATATTATAAAAAAATATTATCATTTTATTTTGGTTAGGGTGTTCAGACAGACACCTACTTCTTATTTTTTCCTTGAAATTTAAGTACCACTGCATTGAAATTTCAAATTTTCACCAAATAGATTTATTTTTTAAACAAACCTAGTAGTTTAGAAACTACATTCAATTTGCTACAGATTCTATTCTTACATATTTTTGAAATAATATAGATAACTTATTCAAATTTTTATGTCAAGTTTCCTAACTCTGATTTTTCTAAATTTTTTGCCACTTAAGAACCTATTTTTTCCATGATGATCTTGCACATACCCCGATGCTTCCATGTCTCATCCACACAACTCCTCGCTTTATCTAGAAGTCATGGTCCATAAAACTCGAATTAGGCGTGTCTTAATAGATGGAGGAGCCAACTTGAATATTTGTACTTTAAAGTTGGTTCGTGCCTTAGGATTTTTTAAAGATTGTATTGATTCAAGAAGGAAGATAAAAATTAAAGCATATGATGATGAAGAGAGTTTCCAAGGGTATTATCATGTTATCTATCAAAGTGGGACCTGTTCTGAAAAATATTTTTTGCCATTTTTTGGATCGAGACCTTTCTTAAAACATACTTTTGGGTTGCCCTTGGATCCATGAGATGCAGGTAGTACTGTCAACATACCATCAATGTCTCAAATATCCTTATGAAAAACAAGAGATAACTATATGAGCAAATCACAATAGCAAACAATTTTTTTCTAATCTCAGAGCAACCTAGGAAACTTTTTTACCACATAATAGAGAGGCTCTTGTTGGGTCCCCTTCAAATCATAATGACCAATCAAAGAGCTGATAAAGAAATTTGGTAAAAAATTACAATTGAAGGATAAAGGGGTGGGAGAATATTCATTATGTCTCTCTAACTTACCTATCTCTCCAAGATCATATGGTCAGCCCACAATATCCAAACAACTTCTACATTAGGAACACAATATTTAGTTCCCATTATAAATTTTAATGGAACATTTATCATAGCTAATACTCAAGAAGATGAAGCTAAAAATGGAGACATTCTCAAATGGATATATAACGATGAAAATGAATCCATTCTACATATCAAATTACCTACAAAACAATATGGTAAATGCTATACTATAATGCAAAAGATGGGCTATGAGGGAACTGGTCCCATAGGTAAAAGAAAGGAAGGAATTGTCAAGCCCATTCAGCCTAGAGTGACACATCCAAAGGATAAAATAGGACTTGGGTATAGTGAAGATAAAAAAGAAGCAGCTTGAAAGCAATCTCATGAAGAAATGGCTTTAACAATTCTTAGCTTACAAGATAAATATGACACGGATTCAAATGAATATGAATGGGATACAATTTATGACAATGCTCTTTGGGGAGATAAAAGAGTTGATGTCATGCAAAAGTAAACACCCATACTTACACAAGGAGAAAGTTCATGGACTCAACCACTTGAATCTGAACCTCAATATGACTATGAATCGAGCAAGGATGATTCAGTTCAAAACAAGATTGATAATCTTCAGGAGGATACCATCATAGACCTTCCCTACAACGAAAATGTTAACCATGTCCATGTCATGACCTTAACAGTCCTTGACCTCACTCAACTAGATGATCCTTTTCCCTTAATTCATCCTAAGCTTATTGATTGGGATCAAACTGAAATTATTGCTATCCCTATATTCCAAGATGATGAGGCCATTGTAAATTTCCTTTTCTCTTCCAAGACCGAAATAGGTTCCACCAGCAAATCTCATTATCAAGTTTTTAATCGGGAGAGTACCAAGTTTCTTAGCTGAAAAATCAATAATATAAAAGATCGATCTAATGGTGAAAACCAAAAAATGATAGTGTTAGATCATGAAAAAGGAAAAGGAAAGAGCATATCTGATGGTGAAAACATTTTAAAGGCACTAAAGGATGAGAAGCTTGAAATTCTCCCAGCACACTACCAAGAGAGATCTTCTATTTTGATCAAACCAATAGAAGCAATCAACATAGCAACTCCAGAACAACCAAAGATCCTACAACTGGTTGTCTCATTAACAAAGGAAGAGATACCAAAGTTCACAAACTTCTTGAAATCCAATCAAATCAACTTTAATTGGTCATATGTGGATATTCCTAGATTGGATCCTAATCTCATCATGCATCATTTGTCTATAATGTCAGGGGAAAAACTAGTAAAGAAAAAACTTAGAAAGATGCATCTACATGTTGCATTGTTGGTTAAAGAAGAATTGAAGAAGCTATTGGATGCAGGGTTCATTTGATCCATTGATTATGCAAAATGGATCTCTAACATTGTACCAATATCAAAACTAGATAGGCATATCAAAATTTGTACAAATTTTCAAGATCTGAATAAAGCATGTCTAAAATATGATTTTCCTCTACCTAGCATTGAAACAATAGTGGACCTGATGGCTAGACATGCCATGTATTCATTTATGGATGGATTCTCAGGATATAATCATATCAATATCGCACCTGAGGATCAAGACAAGATTGCTTTCACATGTCCATGGGGTACCTACTATTGGAATGTGATGCCATTTGGGCTCAAAAATGCAGGTGCAACCTATCAATGAGCTATGACCACTATTTTTCATGATATGATGCACACTTTCATGGAAGATTATATGGATGATCTGTTAGAAAAATCTTACACATGAGAGGGACATCTGGAAATCCTATCTAAGATATTTTTCATAAGGGAGAAATTCAAGGTTAGACTCAACCCAAAGAAGTGTGTCTTTGGGGTCAAATCTAGAAAGCTTTTAGGATACATTGTTTTAGGAAAGGGAATAGAGGTAGATCCAACAAAAGTCCAAGCCATCATGGAGATTCCACCACCAAGAAATATTAGTCAACTTCGATCCCTGCAAGGTAAACTACAAGCTATTAGGAGGTTTATTGCGAAGCTAGCAGACAAGATTTTTCCTTTCAAATCAAATCAAATCAAGAAATATCTAATGATTCCACCAGTCTTGGTTCCACCAATACCAAGGGAACCGCTCATACTTTATATTTTAGCCACAGAGGTATCCTTGGGGGCATTGTTGGCACAAGAGGATAGAAGAGGAAAAGAATGAGTTGTATACTACATTAGTAGGAAATTGACAAGTCATGAGCTCAACTACACTTCTATTGAAAACACTTGTTTAGTAGTAGTGTTTGCTTCCCAAAAGTTGTGGCACTATATGTTAGCCCATATAGTTAAACTTGTGGTCAAAATTGATCCATTAAAATACATCTTGAACAAAGTTGCATTAGCAGGTAGGTTAGCCAAATGGGTCATGATCTTGAGTGAGTTTGATATTCATTCTGTAGATCAAAAGCCATAAAAGGGAAATTCATAGTAGATCAGATAGTTGAAGCACCCTTACAAATAGATTAGCCGATGCACATTGAATTTCCTGATGCGGATATTTTCACAGTAACAACAAAGTATTCATGGACACTATATTTTGATTGATCCTATACACAACATGGATCAAGGGTAGGAATTCTATTTGTTACACCTCAAGGGCATACTATTCCAAAATTTTATCAGTTAATGTTTCCTTGCACCAATAATAGAGCTAAATATGAAGCATTGCTTATTAGAATGACGGTATCATTGGAATGGAGGATCACAGAGCTATAGGTTTATGGTGATTCACAACTTATAATTAATCAAATCAATGATGATTATCAGACCAAAGATGACAACTTGATGCCTTATAAGAACATGGTGGATGATTTTAAGAAGTATTTTATTGAAATCAACTTCACACAAATTCTGAGAATTAACAACAAAGCTACAAACACCATGGCTACAATTTCTTTGCTACTACAATTATCAGAAAATAAAACTCGATATGAATTCCTGGTGGTACAATTATTTACCCATATCTATGATAATCTTGAGACTTAAATCATTTTTCATTTGGTTGGTTCTGATTCCACTCTTTGTGGCAAGACCTATACTTACTTGAAAGACAATATCTTACCTCCAGATTTGTCTCAGAATCAAAAGAGAAACTTTATATGCCAATCTTCTCGATATGCCTTAATCAGTGACACCCTTTATCAACGTGGTCTTGATAGTACAATTCTTAGATGTCTTGAACATGAAAAATCCAAAAAATCCTTGCAAGAAGTTCATGGAGGTATTTGCAGAACTCATTCAGGTGGAATGACCTTAGCTAGGAAACTTGTCAGAATGGGTTATTATTGGCCAAATATGGAAAATGAATCTTTAATTCTTGTAAAGAAATGTCCAAAGTGTTAGATCCATGGGAACCTTATACATGCACCTACACAAGAGTTGCAACCTTTCACTACAACATGGTCATTTTCTCAGTGGGGACTTGATCTAGTTGGAAAAATCCATCCCTCTTCATCCAATGGACATAAGTTTATAATCACAGCTAAAAAGTATTTTACTAGGTGGATTGAATTTGTTCCTTTGATGATAGTAACCGGAAAGAAAATTTCATCCTTTATTTTGAATTACATCATATGTTGGTATGGCATTCCTAGCTCCATTATCATTGATAATGGGAGACCTATTAAGAATCAAGATATCGACGAACTTTGTGAAAGATTCCATATCCAGCACGGGTTCTCTACACCCTATTAGCCACAGGGGAATGGCCAAGGAGATGCTTCAAATAAAACAATCCTAAAAATCTTGAAGAAAATAGTTAATAATGTTGGTCGTGATTGACATGTTCAGTTGAATGCATCTTTGTGGGCCTATAGAAATAGCATTCACACACCAATAGGAGCTACCCCATATGCCTTGGTGTATGGAGCTAAATCTATCTTTCCATTAGAAGCTGAATACCCTCCCTCAGAGTCTCACTGAAGGGACTCATAATTGATGAAAACTACAAAGTTTCTCGACTGCAAGAACTGGAACTTCTATATGAAAGACGACAACGTGCAACTGCTCACTTGAAGGGTTATCAACAACTCATGTCCCATAGCTACAATCACATATTCAAACCATGAGAATTTCAAGTGGGTGACCTATTCTTGAGGGAAAACACCTGCAATCAACAAGATAGGGAGAAGAAAGGAAAGTTTGAATCAACTTGGCTTGGTCCATTTGTAATTATTGTAGTCTATGGTTTTGGATCTTATCAACTGTCGACACTTGAAGGGGACATGTTTGACGATCTAATCAATAGAATTCATCTTAAGAAGTTCTATGTCTTAAAAAAATAGCATAAAAAGTCCTAAAAGAACCCAAAAACAACATAAAAAGTCCTAAAAAAATCAAAAAACAACATAATAAGTCTTGAAGAAAAAATCAAAAAAATCAAAAAAATTGAAAAGTGTAATAAAAAAAAGTGGTGAAACCCTGACAATCAGGTGTCATTTGTGAACAAGTTGGCTCTTCCATCTATTATTTTACGTCCTCCATCATATCGACATAACCATCCTATCGACATTATATATATCCATCATTTGCACGTCATAGAGGTAATCATGTTTCATCATGGTTTGGTGAACATTGTATATATCCATAATAATCGGTTGTGTCTAACTAGGAGAAAAATAAAAACTCAACAGGGGCAATTGAATTTTGAGATATCACAACAAACAAATGGCAACACAACAATTGGTAGTACATCAAACATGTTAAACAAAAACAAAACACCATAACAAGACAACATTTGGTAATCAATCATACATGATCTAAACACTTATTAGAAAGCATAACATTAGGTTTTCAAATCAAAATGGCTGATCTAATATTATTAATGATTGAAATGCTCTAAGAAAAGGTTGAATTATTGTCTTATGGATTTTTGTCATCATACCTCTGGAGCAACTCGATGATGTATTGAACTAGAGAAGCAAGGAAGGAGTATGATTTTTTATTTGTCTATTGTCTATGAGTTAATCATTATTACTATGAGAATTTTTGTGGGATGTGCTCTACCAAATATCGCTGATGAAATTTTGGATTCACATGGGTATGTGTAGGATCATGATGGGCCAAAAAGTGGCAATATGATGGTTATGTGGCTAACTGCTATCTTTTTACCCAAAATTGATGAAATGAAAAGGGTTTTTAAAGGAGATTCTCATATTTCCACCGATATAAATTATGCTTTACTTTGAATTTAATAAGTAATTATTATTCATTTTCTATTCAAATTACGACTAAAGTCCTAATTGATAGGATGATGGAAAAACATCTATAGCTTTCAAATGGTATCACATTTTTTTAACCCAAAACATGTGTCACATTCTATTCTTCACATAATATAGGATTAAAAAAATAAAAAATAAATTTCATGAACTTTTGACCAAGTTAAGGTGGTCAGACATACAAGTTTTTATATTTTTTAAAAATTTGTAATAAAAAATTCATAATTAATTATTTACTTGGAAAAAATTACAAAAAAAATGCATCACATCGAGGCATCAGTCCTCTACTTATATCTAAAATATTATAAAAAAATATTATCATTTTATTGTGGCTAGGGTGGTCAGACAGACACCTACTTCTTATTTTTTCCCTGAAATTTAAGTACCACTACATTGAGATTTCAAATTTTCGCCAAATAGATTTTTAGTTTTTTTAAACATACCTAGTAGTTTAGAAACTACATTCAATTTTTTATAGATTCTATTCTTACACATTTTTGAAATAATATAGATAAATTATTCAAATTTTTACGTCAAGTTTCCTAACTCTGATTTTTCTAATTTTTTTGCCACTTAAGGGCATGTTTTTCCCATGATGATCCTACACATACCCACATAAGAAAGTGATTGATTATTTTGTATTTATGCAAGAAATGCTTAGGTCATCTCGGTTTAATTATACCTAGATGCTTGTGTTCACTTGCAATATCAAAAATCATGAAAGAAGTACTCAGGTCATCATGGTCTAACTTATACTGTCAATGCTTGTACTAACTTTCAACATTTCAAAAGTTCAATGATGATAACAAGCATAAAATAACTCTCAGAGTGACAATTTTGCATAGTTATAGTTTGCATGGTTAATATAAATTGCATTCATGTTAGCTCTACATCTACATTATAGATTTTCAAACATGGGTGAAGCATCAAAGACAGCGTATCTTTCTAATAAAGGATTGAGTACATTATCATTCACTTAAGTTGAATTATCATTCATTCACTTAAGTTGCATTATCATTTTGAATTATCATTCATCCACTTAAGTTGCATTATCATTTTTTTATATTGTTCATTCACTTAAAGTGCATTATCAATTTTCAAATCATTCATTCACTTAAGTTACATTCTCATTTTTCATATCATATCACTTATTTAGATTGTATTTTCATATCATCCATACATTCAAGGACATAATCATTTTTCATCACATTTTCATTTTCACATCATATGTCCATTTAGAAAGCATTTAGAAAGCATTATCACAACATATCATCATCATATCATGCATTAGATTATATATGTGAGCATCAGAAAAATACAAAAATTAGCAAAGCATGGCATATCATTTGCATCCATCTCATATAGTATTAAAAAAAAATTCAAACATCATCCATACTATCACATGGCATAACCACATCATAAGCATTATGTAACACATCGCAGTAGGAAGTAAGCATAGACATCAAAGGCATCCATCATATATAAATGCATCCATCATAATGAAACACGTAGACAATGCATAGATCCATAATATATGTTGTATCTCATAATATAAAAAAAAGAGAGATACAACATCATAATGTGGCATGAAATATCATCAAGATCATCAATATCATAACAATGTATACATCGACATCATCAAAAATTGTACATCATCATGGTAACAATACATCACGACACTAGATACATCAATGATAACTAGTTGGTTCTACCCCTCGACACTGTCGATCCCATACCACTTACTCCTCCTACACCAGATGTACCTGCCCTTGGGGCTCCACCTGGTGGCCCTCCTAGAGATGGCTACGTAACACCCACACTAGTATTCCTCGAGTGACTCTGACCAGATCGTGACTATAAAAGTAACTTTCTACTCCATAGGAACTGCATCAAAATATTGGCCCCTTTAGTACTCGGCCTCTTGGGTGACTCTGGTAACCTCCCACATCATCTCACCAATAATGGTCCCCTCTGATACTCTCTATAGCCTATCGGCTAGAGTCACAGAATCCTCACCCTGTTGTCTCACAACATCCCTCTTAGCTGTCAGAGTGGTCACCTGTACCTATAACTGCGTTATCAATGCCTGGGCTTGTACTAGCTAACCCTATAAGCTCTATACGGTAGTCTACAATGTGGCTATGTATCCCTGATCTAATGGAACTCCTATGTCTATTGCACTACCTGCAATGGAGCGTCTCCTCCATGGAATTTGTACTACTGCCAGAGTAGCTCTATCATCCCCATCTCCATCTCCATCATCATCATCCTCATCACTCCCACTGTCCTCCCTCCTCTGCCTCTACCCAGGTCCTTCTGCTTTTCCCATATCCAATGGTATAATTAGCTCATCGGAACTAGATAGTCGTGGTACTGGATGCGCTATCATATACTGAGCATAATCGACTATCATCCCCCCATCAAGAAGATCTGCTCTATAGTCCCATACCTATGCACCTAGTGTAGTGAACTTTGCAACAACTACATCGAATGAAATCTGAGGCCCCCACAATGTAATCTCTTGCTAACGATGAGCGTAAATGGATAAACCTTGGGCATCCCCTGTATCTGACCATACTGTCTAAGTACCTAACCTAGCAGAAATTTCTCAATAATAAATGGATTGCAGCCGATCAAGTACCGAGAAACACAAAGATAAGGCATCTCCCTAGCATCCTCAAGCCACGACTCACAATCTAAGTATGAACACCATGTAACTATTCTAGGTCATCCAGTGCTCTCTGCTAATACCCTAATTTTCCCCGTCTTAGCTGGAAAAGAGGACCTGCATATGCAAAAATGTATGGTCACCCAATTGGACATTGTCTATCTACCATAGGCTGTGTAACTACTATATGTTCCCATGCCTAGATCTGGAGTAGAGAACATCCAATGCCCATGCTCCTCCCTCTACAATAAACTATCTAATGTAACTCATCATATAAATGGGTGAGCAAGCATGATCCCCAAGCATATCATGTACCCTGCATAAGCATTCTCTCAAGCACTCGACCCCATCCAACTGCCAGTCCCTTCGACCTACAGTCGAGACATAAGAAACCACCAATGAATCATGCTAATATAGAATGCAATGGTGTGTACATCTCAACCATCTCGGCCCATGGAATCCACATACCAGGTATCTGATCATCTGCAAAAAATCTCCTCAAGACTGTGGTTCCCCCCTGCTCTCTAGTGTCATATATCACTATCTCTCCCATCACTGGAATCCATAGAATATGATAGAAATCCTCGAGAGTAATCATCATCTCCCTTGTGGCTAAGTGGAAGGTGTTTGTATCACTATGCCACCTCTCAGTGAGCACAGTCAACAAGCCCCTGTTGAGACTAATCTTTTGCATCTCCAACAATGAACTCAACCTTGGACATGAATCAATAACATCCATATTTTCTTGAACAAGAAGTGGGATCAAGCTCCAGGTCTTCGGGAATCGCTTCAGTGCCTCAAGAATATTTAATCTCTCCTATCAATTCAAAACATATTAAATTAGTGTTTATGATCCAATTAATTAGTCCATCAACGTGCAATCAAATCAAATCAATCTAGTCAATCTTACTATTTATTTTCTCATTCATCATGAGGAAAAAACTATTAGTTATCTTACTCTAAGTTGTTCTATCATTCATCATGTGCACATATTTATCAGCTATCCTACTATTTTTTTTATCATTCATCATAAGGACAAATTTATTAGTTATCCTACTATTTGTTTTTATCATTCATCATGAGGACAAATTTATCAGTTATCCTACTATTTGTTTTCTCATTCATAAGGAGGACAAATTTATCAGTTATCCTACTATTTGTTTTCTCATTCAAAAAATTTATCAGTTATCTTACTATTTGTTTTCTCATTCATCATGAGGAAAAATTTATCAGTTATCACTCATCCTATTAGTCTTATTAGTTATCATCAGTCAAACATAAAAAATTCACTATCACATGTATGTTCAATTAATCGACAAACATCATCAATCAAGGAGAAATTTAGGCAAACAGGCTTAACATCAGGCATATGCGCTATTATAATTATCATATGTGCTACAAAATAAAAAGCGCTATCATAATCATCAAATGCGCTATGATATTTATCATATGCGCTACAATATCATAAGTGTTATTATAATCATCAAATGCACTATGATATTTATCATATGTGCTACAATATCAAAAGCACTATTATATTTATCATATGCACTAAAATATTAATCAAAAGCACTACAATATGGAAAAACATGTGAAAAACAAGCAAAATGAGCCTAAATCATTTTAAATTTTGACCAATCAAATCAAAAGTGGGTTTACACAATACTTAACGCTACAATATGGAAAAACGTGTGAAAAACAAGCAAAGCACTACAATCTTATTAAAGGTGATCAACCTACCATGGGATTTTTATGGGGGCTGGAAGCTTGCTTGGCTTGAGAAGTGAGTGCACTATAAGGGGGAGCCCATGAAACCAAGCTTCTAGATTCACACACTAAGAATAAGTGTAGTTGGGGAAACCCCCATTGAATCTAGCAAATATAGTCCTTGCCTAACCTAGGATTGTGCTTGTTTACACCATCAAAATATTATGTTTTCCAAGTGTGTTCTAGACATTGAACAAACATAAACCTTTCATAGACCTAGAAACACTCATTCACAATTAGACAAATCTAACATTTTGGCCAAAATTGCAAACAAACTTGATTTTTTACACTCTTCAATGCATTTGTTGCAACACATTCGCTCTGCTACACCGCATTTGAGACATCCTGTAACACTTTCGGTTTGATAAAACACATTTTCTCTCTGTAACACTACATTCGCCTGGCCTGAACCACATTTTCTTTGCAAAACACCACAATTGACTTATTGAACCACATTTGATGCCTGTAACACTGCATTTTCCAATTGAGATGCATATGAAAAACTACAATGCATCTGAGACCTAAAATGATGCAATTTCCTAACAAAAGCAAAAACACTATCACAGACCAAAGTTTGAATCCATAAATTTTCAATCTGATGTCAAACATCTATTTCCAGTGGCCACTATTAAAAACCAAACAAGGAATAACTCAAATTTCCCATTCTTTGCATCCTTTAGTTTTCACTTTATCATAGTTTCATCCTTGCAAATTTTAGTTACACCCATAGGCTTCATCATCATCATTTTCCAGTATAAACCAGTCTTTAGGTCTTCACTTTTGCAGACTTTGGATTAGGAAAACTTACCATGTACCTTGCAAAATCTTTTCCTTCAAAAGTGGGTTATCATTGGACTTAGACAAAATCATTTCCCTTAGTCATAGTCCTTTTGTGAGACCTTTCCAACTCAAAATTCTAGTTAGGAAACCTCACTTGTCATTTTTTTCCTTATCATTTAGTCCTTCAAACAAGTCGATTTGATAACCCAAATTGAGACATAGACCAAGCTTTGAGTGGTTGAGTAAACCTTTTCACAAAATCCATTAAAACCACATTGAATTTTGCATTTGCATACCTTTAGACCATTAGTCATTTTAGTCCTCATTTTGCATACCTTATTCCAAAAAATCCAAAAATATTGTTATATATTTTCCTCATTTGGCATCTAGACAACCTTGTTACTTTGCATTAGTCATTCCTTTAGTCAACATTTTCAACCTTGCATCATCATACTAGTCCTCATTATCACTTTTGCATTTGACATCTCTCTTATACAATCTTGCTATTTTTCATTAGTCATTTCCTTTAGGCAAACATTGTCATTTTACATTATTGCACTCCTTATCCCAAAAACCCCAAAAACATAGTCTTAGTCTCATGCCATCCACCATCATGTCTTCAAGTCATTTTGACATGCTTGCTAGTCAAATTGAATGCCAATTTATCTGTAATGGTCAAGCCCAACTAGCCAATGACTTCCAAAGACATTATCTCCAATCCAAAATCAAATCAACCTCAAACCATGGACAATCATCCATCTATCCTTCCTACCAACAATCCATAGGTCCTAGTCCTCCATCTATCTACCCTCACCATCAACAATCACTTAACACCATCCATGTCATTAGTCCATAACAAATTTCCACTTATTGCCCTTATCCTAACCTTGACAAGGGAAACCAACCATCCATTAACCCTATCCAAGTATCCATGTCATATTCTAGTCCTTCATCCACTAATCCCTTCCTAGTCTCTCCATCCTATCCTAGTTTATCATCTCTCAACCCCTTTCAAGTCTCCACGTCCTATCCTAGTCCTTCATCTACTAATCCTTTCCAAGTCACCTCGTCCCAACATACATCTTGTCATGCAAATTCTATCCTTGTCCAAAGTCCAATCCCATTACCTATACTTGAGGATATATGTTAAGATCAAAACCCAAAGCATGACAGCATATTGTCGCCCTCATGTCAAGATCAAGGTAGTTCATCCCATGAACCCATCTTTAAGTCCATTCAAGAATTACTCCTAAATAATAATGGCATCCAAAATACACCCATCCTTGACAAAGATCCCAGTCCCACTCATGTCATCCAAGACAATCCCTGTTGGTATGTGGCGACTGATCATGCTATACTATATAGCCCATGGTATACTGTACACCCCAACCCCTATCCTTGCCAGGGTCTGGATGGGTATTATAGTATGATGAAAAATGCAATTATTCGCAAAATTGTAATAGGTTTTACACTAGGTAATAAAAGTATTGGATGGATGCGGTTTGGTGGATGTAGCCCGGATTGGGTGAACCACGTTAAATTCTCTGTGTTATGATTTATTCTTTGTGTTTTAGTTTCCCTATTTTTAATTAAATCTGCATTCAATTGTTAGATATCTGCCATCTCTAACCCTAACAATCCCATCTTTGACCAAGACACTACCATTGATCAAGAAGTCCAAAATGATCTACTCCTTGACCTTTATGCCATTCATGATCAAACACTTGACAATGACACTTTCCGAAATGAGACACTTGCCTCCATGGGACACATAGATGATTTACCTCTAGAACAAGAGTTTTCTACTATGGACATATTTGCAAATGATCAAGCTATAGTTGAATTCACTAGACTCTATGACACTAACCATAAAGACGGTTTCGACATCGACTTGGCAACACTAATAGAATCATTTGAATCCAATGTTTCATGAAATTAGACCAAGGATATCAATCAAAAATATGTCCAACATGTCAATGAAGCTAAGACATCCTATCAACTAGGATCATCCACTTTTATAAGAGTAGGCTCTCTCGTAGATGAGCACATTCCAAGTAACAACTTCCACATACACAATGATGGGTTGGCATCTTATTTCCAAAATGACAAATAGCCCATCACAAACAGAATTTGTTAGAGCATGCAATATCAAGGAAACATACTAGGTCTACATGAGCAAGGAATTTTAGAACCAATACAAGTTCAGGAAAATTATAGACATCAAGGTCTTGGATATTACTGAGGCAAAAAATATAATGATGTTAGTGGTACTTCCTTGATACTGGGGGCAACTTTATCTAATACAAACATTAAGACAGAGGCCATGAGTAATCCTTGTCATAAGATTGCTACCAACCCTTCTTCCGTGCACGCCATAAACCATCATCCCCAATGTCCCAAACCTTCCGTATGGAACCAAAAAAAAAATAAATTTACAAATCAAAAGTTTAAAATAAAATGTCAAAGGCCATTGAATCAAACAAAAATCCAAGTGGACAAATGAATCTAAAATGGATCCCAAAGAAAAATTGATCGAGAAAAGACAATATGTCAAAAGTAAAATTCAATAAAAATGTGGAGCCACAAGAAAAGAGGCCTCCCACATATATAACAAATGTCGACCCCCCTCAAAATGGTCATCAAGCAAGGTATCTAAAAATGTTGGTTCCAGACCCCATCACCCACCCTCCCAAGTTTGGAAAATAAAAAGTGACTCATCCAAACATCCAGACATCTCTTCCATGTCTACCATCAAAAGTCATAATCCTACATCTCACCTCAAGTCCAAAAATCCCACGTCACAAATCCATCACATCATGGCAACAACTATTTATCACAAGGACTCTCATGACACTCTATCACGATGTGAGTATTCTGATAAGGCTGACTCTAGTATAAAAAATGATCACAAGGACATCAATGCATTGTATGAAAGCGCTTTGATCCTGACAAGGAAACTACTTCAAAAAGCTCATTATTGGCATATCATGGCACCCATCTCTACATCGACATTGTTGACAACTTTAGAATAATCAGTGGGCATCCAAGGCATCATGTCTATATAAAAATTGAAAAAATACAAAAAAAAAATTAAAGAGAAAAATTCCGTCCAATAGTGAAAACCATTCTTATGGTTCTTTGGATAAGTACCATGATGAAAACATGGAAAATAGGCATCATGTGTAAAATAAATTGTCTATGTAGACCATTACACTTGGGAGCAAGTCATTTCATTTCCCATGCCTTTCCTCATGACATTTACATTTTTCCATTTACTCCATATCATTCCCCATCCATTTATCACCTACCTTGGTCTTGACATAAAACATGCAAACAAAAATCATGGTTTGGGGAAAACTCTTGACATGTCAATCCTTTGGTCATGAACTATTCATGAAACATCATGTCATAGCCATCATAACCTCATTATCCCTATGCGACATAGTCATTGAAGCTCATATGGAAATTCCTCTAGTCTCATGTCTCCTATCTTTTACCAAGGCCACTTATCATCCTTTCATGTCTATCATCTACATTAGTTTTCCCTTGTCAAACGGTCTAAGGATACTCCATCATCTCATTCAGCCCTGAAAAAGAAGTCATTCCAAATGCAATGAGTCCAACCCATCCAAACGTCAAGCAACGCCATCATCATCATTACCTATCAATTAGTATTCAAATTTACTAGCAGCACAATCATGTCTATCCTTGGCATCATTCACATGCATCATAAATATGTCAAAATCAAAAAGTCCAAAAAAAAAGGAAAATCCAAAACCCAAAAAAATAAAAAAAATACGTCAAAATTCCAACAAAAAAAAATCAAAACTACAAAAAATTTAAAAACATGCATATACCTTTCAAAAATCCCAAAAACAAAGTCAAATTCAGTCATGTCATTCAGTCTTTGTCATTGTCGAACTACATTGCCTCTATGACTAAACCTAGGCAAGGTCATTTGTTGATGTGCCCTTGAGGCACCCTGGGTCAGTCCTTTAGCATTCATCACGTTGATCACATAAGTCAAACATAGTCATGCTAATCAAATAAGTCAAACATAGTCAAACTTAAACAAAATCAATCATTCAAAACGTCAACATTTAAATTGTGAACTAATAGACAACATAGTCCAATCAGTCATCTAGTCAAAATTAGTCAAATTTCCAAAACAATGTCAATCTCATCACTCTTTGGTCCCCTCCAAGATGTGTCCTTCTTGGACTTGTACCTCATCAAAATGTCATTTTCCTTTTTTAGGATGTGTCCTTCCTAACAATAGGTACCATCCAACTGTCAACATTGTCGAATTGGTAACCTGTCAAAACAATCAAACTGTCAAGCAATCAACCTGTGACAAACAAATATTGGCAAGCACAATTAAATGGTTGTTGATTTTTTTGGGCTATTTTGTCTTATCTTTTATCTATCTTGTCTATTTTTTTGGTCTTTTTTGTCTTTTGGTCATGTTACTAGCTACCTCAGGGATGTCCCATGAAAGATTTAGAGGTGTGATGACATCTCATGACCTATTTTTTTTCTTTAATTATTGTTTGTGAATTGTCTTGACAAAAATACTTGGGAAACTTGGCCCTTAGTATGAGTTAGGACATTTCTTGTCTGCGATTGTCTATTTTGCAAGTGGATGACCTTGCACACCTTGGTCTATGTCATACCTTTGTATTTGTTTTCCATTTGTTTCATTTTAATGCCAAATGATGATTAAGAGCAATGTCTATTAGTACTTTGGCAAATGTTTAAGGTTTCTTTCTTAATACTAACATCCTTTATCTTTCTCATTTTACCATTTGTCTTTTCTTCTCTAACATTTTTTCTCGTCTCTTCATCCATTTCGAGAGCACACTCGTGTTCTCTTAACTTGACTATCCTCTCGAGGGGGCATACAGCTATCTCCTCGTCATTCTTGCTCATCTTATTTTTCAGTGAGACATATTTTTGACTTGTTTTCTTTGTCACAATGTGATAAACTGTATTATGACAAAGAGGGGAAAAATGTAGACATATAAAAATGTCCTAGACCTGCAAACCACATTTTTCTGTCTTATCATATTTCGTCTATAGTCCAAATTCAACTATTAATTAAATATTTTTTAATTATTTAATTAATTCATGTCTCTTATTCTTCTTGATTATTTAAATAAATAAATTTTATTTATTTATTTAAATACGTCGCTAATTTTCTAATGTCTTTCTATGATTAAATAAATTCTTAAATTTATTTAATTATCGCTTGCCATTATTTCCTCCTGTTTATTTAAATAAATAAAATTTATTTATTTATTTAAATATGTCATTAACATCTTATGTCCTCTTATAATTAAATAAATTCTTTAATTTATTTAATTATTATCTTCTCCAGCTTTTTCTAATTTTAAATAAAGTCATTTATTTAAAATTGCCATTTATCCATTCCCTATCACATGGCCCCACCACTTTTGAATTAAATTAATTTTTAATTCAAAAAGTCAACGTTTCCTCTTAAATCAACTAATTTTAAATTAATTATTTGATTCTCTAGCTTTTTCCTCTTTTTAATTAAATAAATCTTTATTTATTTAATTAGATTCCATATCTTGATTTTTGAATTAAAAATCAACATTTAATCCAAAATGATGATTTTTCCTCCTTATCACAATCTTCCATAATTAGATAATATCTTTATTATCTAATTAACCATTGGTCATTTAATGGAAAAAAGATTTGATTTTCTCTTCAACTCAATAATTTTTTTGTATTGATCTTATCTTCTATATTCTTATCCTTATTCCTCTTTGTCTCAACTAACCTCCACCATTGATTAAATTATTGTTAATTTAATCTCGACCATTCATCTTTTATAATTGATCCCTAACCCTAATTGTGGGTTGTCACATTCAATTTTAACCATCGATTCTAGGACAACTCTCATCTCTTGACTTCATCTCATGACATCTTAGCTCTTGAAATCTTGTCTTAGGCATACTTCACATCTCTTGGCATTTTGGCATTTTGGCATACTTCAGTCTTTGCTTACTAGTTGAATAGTTGCATAGTATCGCATTTGTGATCAAATCCTTCAACATTTACTTAGGGCATTGGCATAGTCAATAGTTTCTCATCATAAACTGAGGGCAAATGACATATTTCTAGCAAATAGAGAAGGTGTAATGGAGGTAAATCATGGAGTTTGAAGACATTTTGAAAGCTTGTCCCTTTTTGTTTTCATGTTATTCTCCTTTCTACTTCATTACTTTGCTTTTGGTTTTGTTTATTATTCTCTAATCTACTAACATAAAATTTTCCCATAGTTACAATTTATTTTCTCTTTCACTGCCTACTATGTTTGGTTCTCCTATTGAGGTGGAGATTTTCTTTCTGGGTGAGATAATAGGCTCTCTTTGCTCTTGGAGTATATAATCTATGTCATTAGCAATGATGGAGATCAAATTTTCTTTTATGGGAGAATATTAAATAAATATTAATGATTTTGACATCCACCCCTTACTTATAGATCCTCATACATATGTTCAATTGGACTAAATATATTACTCATGGGTATGTGCAGGATCATCATGGAAAAAATAGGCCCTTAAGTGGTGAAAAATTCAGAAAAAATAGAGTTAAGAAACTTGACGTAAAAATTTGAATAAATTATCTATATTATTTCAAAAATATGTAAGAATAGAATTTATAGAAAATTAAATGTAGTTTCTAAACTACTAGGTTTTTTTTTTTTTAAATATCTATTTGGTGAAAATTTGAAATTTCAATGCAGTAGTACTTAAATTCCAGGGAAAAAATAAGAAGTAGGTGTCTGTCTGACCACCGTAATCACAATAAAATGATAATATTTTTTATTAGATTTTAGATATAAATAGATGACTCATGTCCAGATGTGATGCATTTTTTAATAATTTTTTTCCAAGTAAATAATTAATTATGAATTTTTTATTACAACTTTTATAAAATATAAAAACTCGTATATCTTACAACCTTTACATGGTCAAAACTTCATGAAATTAATTTTTTTTAAAAATCCTATAGTATGCGAGGCATAGAATGTGACACATGTTTCAGATTAAAAAAATGTGATATTGTTTGAAAGGTATAGATGTTTTTCAATCGGCCTATCAATAAGGACTTTAGTCATAATTCAAATAGAAAATGAATAATAATTATTTATTAAATTCAAAGTAAAGCATAATTTATATTGGTGGAAATTTGAGAATCTCCTTTAAAAACCCCTTTTGTTTCATCAATTTTTGGTAAAAAAAATGTCGTCAGCCACATACCCTACAAATACCCATCATATCACCACTTTTTGGCCCATCATGATCCTGCACATACCCTCATGTTACCAACAATGCACAAACAAATAAAATTAGTTTTTGTATGCAATATGAAAGGTGAAAAATTTTTTTGCTTCCTGTTTTCAAGTTTAAGACCTAGAATGGACAATTTTCAATAACTTTCACTCAAGAACAAACCCTTGAGATCTCAATGCAAAGGAGAAAAGATATCTTGCAAGAGGGTTGTTATAGGGAATGAATATGATCTAATAATGGGTTCACCACCAAGTTTAGACTTGGAAAAGATAATGAAATGCAAGATGAAATGCAAAACCCTAATTGAATGCAAATCACTATGAAATGACCTAGAAAAGTGAATGAAATGAAATAGAAAACAACAGAAAGGAAGGTTTGCACTTGGGGAACTAGAGATGGCTGAATGGAGGTTTGGAACACTTGAAAATCTATCTTTAAAGTTGAGTAGGACTCATTCAAAAAGCTAGGTGAATCATACCAGTTTTTGGAAAACCATGCAAGAACAATAATCTGACAAAAGGGTATCCAAATCTACTAAAACTTGAAGATTTATTGGAACTGGGACTCATTTTCCAGAAGTGACTAATTAGTCTAGTTGGGATTTTCTGAAGCTTCAAAGGCTGATCCTACTCTTCTCTGTTTTCTCTATCCTTCGTGATTGGTTTCTGGATCTTAAAACCTGATTTGCAACTTGTAGGTCTTCTCCAAGGTTCTCTAAGGCTTAATGACAACTTTGAAAACTTTGAATAATTTTTAAATTTTCTCCAATCTTTCTCCTTAGGAAATCTACAACCTAGACCTACAAATCAAACACAAAGGAGAGGGGAAAATGTTGTGGGGTTAGTGGATATGGGTCTGCCTTGGTCAAACCCCTTGTTGGTAATTAATCCTTGAAATAGAATGAAATATAAATAGAGAATGATGAATGAACAAAATGAGATGTTTCAACTCATAAAACCCTAGCAATAAGAGGCTACAAACATGCATGTAATGGCTCCAATGAATGTAGAATTTGATTCTTGCTTGAATGTTGTTGATATTGAATTGAACACTTGCTTGAATCACAAAATCCAACACCATAATTGTTAGCTCTAAAACAACATGATGCATGAAATCCTTGACATGATGATTGATGCTTGAATAATGTTCTAAAATGCTTGATAATCTACTCTTGAAAGTGCTTGAATGATCTTGTGAGCTCAAACTTGCTACAAGGAATGCTCTCACAAAATTCTTAGGTGAAAATGAAAGAAAGAACCTTGTATTTATACTCAATTTCGCAAGAATTCCTAAAATTACAACACTACAAGCTGACATTAGATCTAGGAGAATAATTTTTTTCTAAAAAATTGAATTAATTTTGATTTTAGGCCACATGGGATTCATTCACCCAAGGTGGCGAATGAGTCCCATCAGGCATAATGTATGGGACTAAAAATCAAAAGTGTGTAGAAATGTGTGAAATCCAATTCGGAACCAAAAGATCTAGGTAGGACCCATTCACCCAAGGTGGCGAATGAGTCCTAGATCACAAATTTGGGCCACTCAATCCTGAAACACCTAAATTATGATTGGCTAATGATTTGTGTTGGGATGATCCTTGAAAAGATGTAATAAATGAGGCTTGTGGATGCAAAACAGGGCCAATTAAAGTATAAGAAAACCCAATTATTAATGAAAAGCCTAGAAACTTCTAAAAGTGTGTCAAAACACTTTGCAACACTTCAAATAAGGTAAGATTAATGTTTATTTTGAAAAAAAGAGGTTTATTAGGTTTAGTTAATTAATAAAACCTTAGAAAAGTGTGAAAGTGTGTTACAACACTTTAGAAAGGTAAAATTTAAATCCATTAGTTCACAAGGGACCAAGACCTAATGTGAATGTGTTAATCACATTACAACACTAAATCAAGGCAACATTAGGCTCAATTCCACAAGGAGGGCCCAAACAAGTGTGAAAATATCCCCAACGATATTTTTCAACACTACACAATAGTGGATTAGAGGCTAGTGATTCTTATGATAGTAACTCCTTCCTCTATGTTCTAGTACTCAACAAAAGTATATGGACTTAGGTTTAGAATATTGCTAAAATGTGGATATAATTTTAAAAAGGCCTAGGTCCTAGTGAAGATGGTATTAATATATAATATATATTATTTTAGAGTATATATATTTAATATAAGATATAATTTGGGGCCCACATACCTAAGATAATTTTTTCACTCTCTCCCTCTATTGAGTTATCTCTTCCTTTCTACTCCCCTCTCTCTCTCATTCACTCCATCTCTAGATCTATCTCTCCTACTCTATATCTATCTATATTTCTCTCTCTATCTCCCTCTCACTCCTCTCTCTATCTCTTTCTATAGATATATTTCTCTACCTCTATCCCCCTATTTCTCTTTCACTCTCCCTATCTCTCTATCTCTTTCCCTACTATTGGAAAAAATAATGGGGAAGTACAAGACAAAGATCTATACCCTAGGATCTCTTGTGTAGTCAGTTTATACCTTAGAAGAGACAATAATTTAAATAAGAATTTGTATTAAGTATTTTAGAAGAACAAACAAAGCTTTGTTATATTAACATAAAAGGAATAATGCATTCATCCATAACACACATGTAGAAAACTCCTTATATCTCCTTATATTAAATCATAACCATATACAAAAGGAAGGTCTTAGTATATACTCATATATATATAATCTTCATACATATCACTCTCTATATCTCTACCTATATCTTCCACATATTATTTACATTGCATATATGTGTGCATTCCCATGAAGGGCCATTTCTCGTAGTTACAACTAATGCATTTTTTGTCCTCCATGGACCTATTGTTTTAGCTTGCAGTAAGATCTATTCTAGCCCTTGACCTACTAACATCATCCACCCATTTAAAATGATGTCTTATCCTCAATTCATGATGACTAATTGGAAAGGGTATGCTTATAGGTTTCCTTGACATGTTTGAATGTCCTGGCCCACTATGTTTTTTCCTGCTGTAGAGTAGAAATGTGGCTCTATATTTTTAATATTGTTTCCTCTACATCAACCAAGTTAACAACATTTGAATGGTTTTAGCTATTTATTATGCTTCCCACATTATTCCTAATAGGTGGATCAACTAATTGCTGACAATATCCCTCATTTGTTTATTCTTAGGTGGATCAACTAATAGGTGGAATTTTTGTAGTTAAGAGTGTTGGGTTTCTACTTAGGCTCTGATGGTGCCATCTTTATCCTAGAGAGGGTTATAGTTTTGTGCCACTTGTGTTATATGATTATCCAATTGGGCCATCTATTCCTTTAGGCCCTTTGTTTTATGGGTAAGTGTAAGAAGTTGAGTCCACTTCTAGTGTAAGTGTCATTTTTCAGCTTTAAAATAGGTACCCATTCATTTTTTAGGATAGGTAACCATTTTAAAGTGGGTACTCATTCCAAAAGGTTTGAAAATCACAATCCATATTTATCATTTGGATTTAGGATAAAAAAAGGCATGGTAACCCAACCCTTAGCCTTGGACCTACAAGTACAAGGTCATGACAATATTGAGAGAAAAATTGGCTATGTCATTATGGTTGATGGGTTTTCTTTTAGAATTATTTTATGAAATTAAAACTCATTTTAGATGAGAATGTGTAGATTCTAAATATATATTTTTTCCCAATTGAATTATTTTTCCTATTTTTCAAATATTTTTTGATGAAATTGGTCCATAAACCTAAAATATCAAGTTATTTTATTATTTTAATAACTTGTATTAAAATATTTTTTTGAAAAACAAATTATACATGAACAATATTCAAACAATTATTTTCAATTTGAAAAAAAAATCAAAAAACGATAAGTTTAGGTCATCTTATGGATCACATACATGTGGAATTTTCAAAACAACAATTATGACCAATAAAAAATTAGCCAAAAATATATTAAAAAAAAATTACAAAAAAATATCTTGAACATTCTTCAATTTATTAGAGATCATTTTCCAAAAGAATTAGTAAAAATACAATTATTTAGGTCAAAATATGGATGACGTACACGTGCATGGTATGGTAAAAAGGAGACTTTTAAATAGTGGTTTTTAGAAATGCATAGTTAAAATTAATTTGTGTCATTTGGGTATTAAAATAAATTACATATTTGGAAACTAGACTCTAAGTAATACATTTCATTTTAATGAAACTTTTTAAGCTCCAGTCTTTAAGTTCTTCAAATTTTTAGGTCAATTTTGACAAATTCTGAAAATCAGGGAGAACTCTTCCACTTTTTGGCCAAAAAGTGGACTCAACTTCTTGCACACACCCATATTATTCCATTGTAAAAAAAATTGGTAGAGGATCCCTGCTTCTACACTTATCTCAATCATCCCTTTGATGTTTTCCTCTAATTTTGATTGTGCAGAGGTGCACTTCTTTGTATACTCTCTTTTTTTCTTTAGAACCTCCTCTTGGGCCTCTTTCCTTATGTTGTCCTTGGTTGCTACCAAATATTCTTGTAGGTTATCCACCAACTGTTTAAGTTGTTGTGGAATGGGTAATAAAATGTCTCGCAATAGTTGGGGAATAATATTTTGCAATGTATCTACCACATCCTATAATTGCTCTACTATATTCACATGGTCACTCAGTAATTCATCCCTTGTAGTAGTGTGGAGAATGTCTCCCAATTGAATCTACTGCAATGGGGAAATATTGGACAAATTCACTTGTGATCTTACCATCGATACTTGTAGTAGCTATGATGATGGCACTATTTTGTATTTTCTATTGTTGAGCTAAAATATCTTAATGGTAGAGATTGTGGAGGTGGGGGTGGCTATTTTTGTAGTGATAGTATCTTCACTTTTATACTTTTCTTCAATGGTAGTATTAATCTTTGATGGGTGAGGTCCTTCTACCTCTTCACCCATATTCTCTGCCTCTTCTCTAGTAGTGTTCATCATTTCTTCATAGAACTTTTGGATTGTCTTTATGTTCTCTAGATCATCCTCCATTAGTCTTTCTACTCTTTGTTTGGTGTGATGTTCTTGGTCTTGTGTATGTGCTAGTGCTTATTTCAACTCCTTAGTGATATTTCACCTAAGTGTGGAGATGGATTTCTCCCTTATTTCTTCTTCCTTTCTTAGTGTGTTGGCCCTTTTCTTCCTTATTACAACAATAATTTCCTCCAGGAAGTTTGTCATTGCTTCTTCCAGTCCTTTTGTAAGAGAGGGGGACTAACCACATCAAGGCTCTAGGTCACGAAGAGCTGAGAGCAGAGGGATACCATAAGTTACCTCACTCTAAAGGATGTCTTGGGGTGAGGATCGACAATGAAGAGCACTATATAGTACTTTTGTCACTCTATAGACCTAAAATTCTAGTTTGGGCTAGGCGAGCTAGTTTCTAGAGTCAGTATTGTACCTCAAACTACTCTTTGTATGAGGACGACAGTGCGGTGTGTTAGCATCTCTTTGGCGCATTGGCATTTGTATTGCTAGAAAACATGGAGTACAATCAAAACTACCTAAAAAATTACTGACATCCTAGCTAGTTGTTTTTAATGAGGTAAACAAAATAATGAAGTATGAGAAGTAGAGACAAAGATGATAAAGCAAGTAGATAAAATCTAAGGTGATGAAGATGATCCCACAATAGTGTTGATTTTCTAGCTATCTCCAAGTGCACATCCACCTACACACAAGAAAGAGGGAAAATGTTGGGGTTGTATAGGGGCCTACCTCATTCAAAACCCTATTTTGTACTTTCCACCTCCACGGATAGCTAGAAAGCAATGGAGTAGAATGTGCAATAAAGAAAGTAGAAAGAAAGAAAGATTGCAATGAACACTACAAAACAATACTATGTTACTCTATCAAATCACAAAGGAGAGGAGTGAAGCGTTACCACCTCCACCCAAAAAATCTATAGCCAATGGAGGAGAATGCAAGGTATGGACTTGGAAAAGTCACCACAACTGCAACGGTGATGAAGGGAGGTCTCACAAGACTCCAAGCCCACAAATTTTGTGATAACTTCACACTTTCAATGTGGAGTTGATGGAGCATAAAATGTGATGCAATGCCCATAATGGAATGCTGGAATGTTGCTTGATAGTGAAGAAGTGAAGTGGTTGTAAGAAGAATGAAGTGAGTGAATGTGTGGAAAATTGGTAGATGATGAAATGAAGTGAGAATGATTTTTTTTTAAGGTGGGATGAGAAGGAATAAGAAATTTTTGGGTCAATTGGTCAAAGAGTAATGTTACAATTCAGCCCCAATTAGGTGTGTAATGCCTCCACCAACTTCAGATGTAGGAATTTGTTAGGGAGGTAGCACGCCATGCAAACATTTGCACACTGCACATTCGTCCCTAACAAATATTCTCTCACCAATGCATAGGAAAAATTCCAAGTGGATGGAAGGTAGAAGTGTGATGTGGAATTTGGCCTTCAGATTTTATTTTCTAAGGTGAGGGCATGTGAAAGGGGAATTTACAAAAAGGGTGAAAATTCACTCCTATACATTTTTCCCCCAATTTAGCGAGCGAACATATTGATGAGACTTCGATAAATTAGATCGAAGAGTTAGTAGGGTTAGATATGTATACCTAAACTATCAAGGAAGCAGACTATGATCAGGCGAACTCAAAAGCAAAGGGTGGGAAAAGGACTCGATAGGTACTCTCCCTGGGGAGTTCTGAACAAAAGGTTTGCATAGCTCCGTGAAACTATGAAGTTGTACAAAGTACACTAAAGGTCCTTAGACCAACGATGGACAAATATTGTAGGATGAAAGCATCTCATAGGCCTGTAGACCTGCAAGAAGGCAACCCCCAAGTTCTCTCTCATGAAGGAATCCCAATGAAGTAAGCGCCTTACAGGCCCACAAACATGCAAGAAGGAAACCTTTATGTTCTCTCTCATGAAGGAAGCCCAATGTAAGGGAACTATGCAGAGTCGGAATAGAAAATGGCTTCATTGGTGAACTTGAAAAGCAACATATTAATCCACAAATAAAACATGTCAAAAAACAAAACAACCACACAGGAAAACAAGCAGACAGTCACATAGATAGTTAAAAAATTGAAAGGATTTCAAAGGGGTCCCTCGAGAACCCTTCAAAAGAAAAGGGGTCCACTCAAAGGACGCGTTGTTTGAAAGTGCTAAAGAGACTTTGTTTCTAAAATTAATTCATCATCAAGAAATCCTTTCAAAAGATGTTTACTTCATCAAGGAATTCAAAAGGAAGAAGGTTCCCCCTCACGAACGGAAGATCGAGGATTCTCCCACAGGAAAATTTTGCTCTTGCCTTAAAGGAAAGTTCTCAAGTTCTTTCTTTGCAAACCCATCATGAAGGAAAAATGTTCTAGTAGGGGTCCAAGTTGAGAATACAATTCTTGAGAAAGCTTGCAAGGAATTTCAAGAAAATATTCATTGGAAACGAATGTGTTTAATGGAAGTCGAAATATTGTGAAAGTAAAGTTTTCACACATATAAGGGACAACTGAAGAAAAGAAAAGAAAAGAGAAAGATAAAAGAGTGAAAGAGAAATAACACAAACAAGAGACACAATGGTGATCTAATATTTCAGGGTCAGAGGTGCTCATAAATATATATAAGTATAGTAATAGTATATAAATGATCTTTCATCAAACCCCTACTATATCAGACCATGTGAAAAATACAAGAGAAGACAAAGTAAAAATAAAAATATTGGGTCAATATGGAAGGGAAGCCTAAATGCCTCCAACACTTTGCATCATCCCTAGTTTTCCAAAAATCAAAGCACATAATAGAGGAATAATGATGATAAACATAGAAGCTTTATGACACAAAATCACTCCTATATCCAAACACCAACAAGGGTGACAGGGGTAATCCAGGAACACATAACACAAGCATGGCAGAACACATCACAACACACACACTTCTAATATAAAGATAAAGAAGAGGCCTCCCTCTAACACTCATTGACCAAGAGGTCATCTGATTCCTAATCTAGATCATTATAAGTGGAAGGAAAATGAGCCTATAGTGGTGAAATATTAAGGGGAGGATCTTTTAACCCTCCCACAACAAGGACTAAGGAAGAAGACCCCGTAAGCTCTTCTCCGCTTAGCTCTTGTGGAGATATGGTCAGTGACTTTGCAAAGATCATTGACAAGGCTAGAACTTCATCTAGAGAGTTAAACATGCACTTTTTAGAAGTGCCTTGTCATACCTCAACGGATGGGGAGGACGACGCCCGAGATTCACTACTTGGATCATCAAGTGACTCGGAAGTGGTGACAAACTCAGGGGAAGTCGGGACTTGCTTCGTCACTAGTATAGAATAAGATAGTGTAGGACCACCCTTTGGAGAAGGTGGGCTCCTCTTATTCCCTCCATTACTAGAAGGGCCAACCTCCTTGGTATGTGCAGGATCATCATGGAAAAAATAGGCCCTTAAGTGGCGAGGAAAATTCCAAAAATCAGAGTTAGGCATCTTAACATAAAAATTTGAATAAGTTATCTATATTATTTCAAAAATATGTAAGAATACAATATATAGTAAATTGAATGTCATTTCTAAACTACTAGGTTTAGTTTTTTTTTTAGATATATTTGGTGAAAATTTGAAATTTCAATGTAGTAGTACTTAAATTTTAGGGAAAAAATAAGAAGTAGGTGTCTATTTGACCAACCTAACCACAATAAAATGATAATATTTTTTATAATATTTTAGATATAAGTAGAGGACTCATGTCTTGATGTGATGCATATTTTTTTGTAATTTTTTCCAAGTAAATAATTAATTATGATTTTTTTATTACAAATTTTAAAAAATATAAAAACTCATATGTCTAACCACCTTAACTTGGTCAAAACTTCATGAAATAATTTTTTTTAAAATCCTATAGTATGTGAAGCATAGAATGTGACACATGTTTCAGATTTAAAAAATGTGATACTGTTTGAAAGCTATAGATGTTTTTCAATCAGCCTATCAAGTAGGACTTTAGTCGTAATTCAAATAGAAAATGAATAATAATTATTTATTAAACTCAAAGTAAAGAATAATTTATATTGGTGGAAAGATGAAAATCTCCTTTAGAAACCCTTTTCATTTCATCAATTTTGGGTAAAAAGAAAGTCATCAGCCACATGGGCCATCATATTACTTAAATATCGCCACTTTTTGGCCCATCATGATCCTACACATACCCTCTACCTTATTCTTTGTCGGAGGATGTGAAATCCCCAAAAATAAGGCAAGAGGTGCAAAGGAGGAGGAGAAAATCATGAAAGAAACCATTGAGGTATTTGGCATATCCACAGGTTTAGAGGTTGGCAGGATGTCTAGAAGGGACATAAATAAGGGAGACACAACCGAAGGAGTGATAAACACATGTACCTTTTTAGGGTCAAGTGCACTCATACTCATAGTAGGAGCTAGAAGTGAGATTAAAATTGTTTTAATGAAAGCAGAGGGGAGGAGAGAGGAGGATGCATCTAGAGGCCCTGAAGCAGGTGCAATCATATTCCCTTCCTTTCTCTACAAATTGACCTGTTGAGCTACCAGAGCCTTTCACTAGTGCTTTCTTTCGTGTGCAGGGTGGTTTTTGTGACTCTTTGAGCTAGAGACTAGGATCTGTAAAGGAACAAAAGCTTCCTGCTCATTTATAGGGGTGTCTATCACAACTATCTCCAATGAAGGGACAGACTCCTAAATGGGAGCAGGAGGAAGCGTTTGAGATACCATGGGGGGAGTTGGCTCTAATGCATCGATGACGGGCCTCTTCCTATTCACTACTTTAGGAGCAGGAGCATTAGGAGGCTGCAGAAGCTGTGACATAGAGGATTCCCCATGAGGACCCTTCCTTTTACTATATCAAATGGGCCTAGGCTTCATGGGTACAATAGGATGCTCAAACATAGGACCATGCTTGGGATTTCGCCCAGTAGGCACCACAGGGTTCTCCTACAAGCATGGAGTATAATCTGATGGTGACACAATAGGGAAAGAGGAAGCGTCAGGATGGACAGCAAAAGAGGAAGAAGAGGAACCCTATGAGCGCTTCTCTTCTTTAGTTCTATGAGAATTGGCAACATCACTATCAACTTTTAGATAAGCCCTATGCGAGACAACATAAGGTGATGGAGGGTACCTCACTCTTGAAATTGAGCACCCTTTCATGTACTTTTGATAAGTCAAGAGGTCCTTCCTAGGTGGGAGAGGACCAATGGGTGCAGGCCAAAAGTGGTCTAAAGAATAGCTACCAAATGTAGTCGGTGGTCTTAACCGGTGTCATGGATCACATACACTAAACCCTCATGAATAAACTTCAGACATTTATTCACAACTGAGGGAACTGTGTTCATAGCTACTAACCAGGGGATACCCAACTTCACTTTGAAGAGTTTAGACTCTAGGATTATGTCAAACAACAGGTTTACTAACTTAGGTCTGACAAGGACTAACAAAATAATACTACCAAGGGGAGGTATGGAAAGTCCGTTATGCATATGGATGGTGCTCACAGGTGTGTTGTACCCATCTTTATGTAGGAAGTTAATTAACATAATCTCCTTGGTTATGATATTCACTTAAGATGTCGGGTCAACAAGAATACTTGCTACAGTGTTCCCATTGATCCACGCAAGGATATAAAGAGAAGATGGTTGTCTAATAAAACCCATTGGTAGGTCCTGCAAGGTGAAGGTTATACCTGGACTACTACTTGTAGGTTTCCCAGAAGGGATGGGAAAATGTAGGAAAGAGGCCATCACATACACTAAACAATACTCTCACAAATCCCCCCAAAGGGTTGAAATAAGATAGTAACCCAACTAAGGCTTCATTTTGCAATACTTACAAAATCTTCCAACTACACCTACTAGGGGTCGTAGGTTGGGCTATAAGGCAAAATGCCTCACAACACTCGCACGTACAATGCTCCTAGAATGCGAGGAAAGGACCCTTCAGCACTAATAAATGGAACCAAGATGGTTCACGTCAGGTTCGCCAAAAATATAAGGGAGGGGGATCAACCACGTCAAGGCTCTAGGTCATGGAGAGTCGAGAGCAGAGGGATGCCCTAACTTACCTCACTCTAAAGGATGTCTTGGGATGAGGATCGAGAATGAAGAGCACTATATAGTACTTATGTCACTCTACAAACCCAAAATTATGGCTTGGGTAAGGCGAGCTAGTTTTTGGAGTCAGTACTACACCTCATAACACTCTTTGTCTGAGGATGACAATGTGGTTTTGGGAAAATAGCACTCTAGTGAACTGACATCCATACAGCCAGAAAACACAAAGTACAGTAAAAACTACCTAAAAACTTACTAACAAAATAGCTAGTTGTTTCTAATGAGGTAAAGAGAATAATGAAGTACGAGAAATAGAGACGGAGATGATAAAGCAAGTAGATAAAAGCTAGGGTGATGAAGATCATCTCACAAAAGCACTGATTCGCTAGCTAGCTCCACACACACTTCCACCTACACAAAATAAAGAGGGAAAATTGTTGGGTTTGTATAGGGTCTTGCCTCAGTCAGACCCCAGTTTTGGTGTTTCCACCTCCACAGACAACCAGAAAGCAACGAAGTAGAATATGCGATAAAGAAAGTAAAAACCAAGAAAGATTACAATGAACACTACAAAACAATACTATGCTACTCTATCAAATCACAAAGGAGAGGAGTGAAATGCTACCACCTCCACTCAAAATATCACTAGCCAATGGAGGAGAATGCAAGGTATGGACTTGGAAAAGTCACCATAGCTGTAGCAGTGATGAAGGGAGTTCTCACAAGACTCCAAGCCCACAAATTTTGTGATAGCCTCACACTTGCAATATGGAGTTGATGGAGCTTCAAAGTTGTTGCAATGCCTATAATGGAATGTTGGAATGTTGCTTGAGAGTGATGAAGTGAAGTGGTTGCAAGAAGAATGAAGTGAGTGAATGTGTAGAGAATTGCTAGAAGATCAAATGAAGTGAGAATGAATATTTTTGAAGGTGGGATGAGAAGGAATAATGTGTTTTTGGGTCAGTTGGGAGTATGTGCAGGATCATCGTGGAAAAAACAAGCCCTTAAGCGGCAAAAAATTTAGAAAAATCAGAGTTAGACAAATTGACATAAAAATTTGAATAAGTTATCTATATTATTTTAAAAATATGTAAGAACAAAATTTATAGAAAATTGAATGTAGTTTCTAAACTATAAGGTTTATTGAAAAAGAAAATAAAATGTATTTGGTGAAAATTTGAAATTTCAATGTAGTAGTACGTAAATTTCAAGGAAAAAATAAGAAGTAGGTGTCTATCTGACCACCCTAACCACAATAAAATGATAATATTTTTTTATAAGATTTTAGACATTAGAGGACTCATGTCCAGATGTGATACATATTTTTTTATAATTTTTTCCTAAGTAAATAATTAATTATGAATTTTTTATTACAATTTTTAAAAAATATAAAAACTCGTATGTTTGACCACCTTAACTTGGTCAAAAATTCATGAAATTATTCAATTTTTCTTTTTTTAATCCTATAGTATGTGAAGCATATAATGTGATGCATGTTTTGGATTCAAAAAATGTGATACCGTTTGAAAGTTATAGATGTTTTTTAATTAGCCTATCAATTAGAACTTTAGTCATAATTCAAATAGAAAATGAATAATAATTATTTATTAAATTTAAAGTAAAGCAAAATTTATATTGGTGGAAAGTTGAGAATCTCCTTTAAAAACCCTTTTCATTTCATCAATTTTGGGTAAAAAAAAAGTCATCAGCCACATACCCTACAAATACCCATCATATCGCCACTGTTTGGCCCATCATGATCCCGCACATACCCTTGGTCGAAGAGGGACATTACAATTTGATCCCAATCTAGTGTGTAACGCCTCTTCCAACTTTAGATATATGAATCTGTCAGGGGGGGCAGTGCACCATGCAGACATCCATGCACTGTGCATTCATCCTTGGAAAATATTCTCTCACCAATGCACAGAACAAATGCCAAGTGGATGGAAGGAAAGTGAGTGATGTGGAATTTTTCCTTCATATTTGATTTTCTAAGGTGAGGGTATGTGAAAGGGGAATTTACACAAGGGGTGAAAATTCAATCCTATACACATTTATTAGATTGATTCACATACCAAAGGAGATATTGTATTATTCTACCTTTCTTCTCCTCAATTGATTCTTCATATTTTTCCAATACCTCTGATAGCATCCCCTAGCGGAGGATTGCATTGATGGTCGCTAGGATGTCAATTTGTTGTTGAGTTTTCTCTTGAATCACTTGAAACAGAGGTTTTGAAGTCTATTGGATAATTTTCCTTCTCTTCAAAGGTTTCTCAACCTATTCTTCTCCCTCCACTATCTCTTCTACTTCTTCAGTTTTTGTATCCTTCCACATTTTCGTTTGGCCATTTTTTAGGCCTTCTTGCTAGGCTCTCTTTTGTGCGTTGTCTTGTGGTGGCTTCCTCATTGTTGATAATATCTATGTGGAGGTTATGGGGCCTTTTGAATTTCTCAGTGAGGTTTTGTGTATCCTGCTTGATCTTCTTGCAGAGGAGAGATTTGACCATACTACAATAGGAAAGAATTGAGCAATCCTCCCATATAGTATCCCACGTTTCTTGCATAGAGTTTTTCTTTATTCTTCTCCAAGTTTTCTTGCACCTCCTTATTGATACTTTTTTTTGTCACTTGTTTGTATGTTCCAAACCTCTATACATTAGGATCCCTGGGATGGCTTAGTAATGTGACAAAGTATAAGCATCTACTTCTTGTGTGGTGACTTCATATGGTAGTCATTTTATCCATATATTACACAATTTTACTATCTCCATAAATGTGTAGCCTTTGTCCACCATGAATGTGATCGTGTTAGTGTACTAGGTAGTGGATCATAGGGAATCCTTTCCCTTTCTTGCATTTTCTCTTGGAAGATCTTTTGAAGAACCTTCAGTATGTGTCTTTGTATGCTTGTGTGTCCAATAATTGATAAATAGGGTGTTTGATTCAGGCCACCACTTTTTGGTTAAGTTTCTAGACTTTTCCTTTGAAATTACAATATTATTTAAGGAAATAACACTTTAGACATATAAGTATTGTGCCATACCGAAAATGGTACTTGGAGATCTTTATCTTCTAAATATTCTCCATTAGTTTATCCTGCATGAACTTGCAAAGTTCAAAGTCTTTACCCTCTACCACCATTTGGTATGTTGTTTGGATTATGGTGGCTATGGTGGAATTCTTTTGGTTGGCATAATAGACTTTATATGCAATCCCCATTGCAACATATTAGACTCCACCATTTGTTATTGTCTTTATATTCATGTTCTAATTGTTTGGGGTTACTTTTTCAACTATTATACCTCATTTTTATTTATGCATTTCTTAGTGGGGATGCCCCCTGGGTGATCCCATAATACTAGTTTACAATTTTTGGGAGATCTTGATTTTTGCTGAAATCACATACTTTTAGAAAATATAATGATTTAAGCCTTGAAAATTTCCATTTAAAGGATTATAATTGAAGAGGGTTTGATCAAACCACCTTAGATCAAACCCCCTTGGATAGAACCCTGCTAGTTTTAAACCATACCTATAATGGAGTCTCCTTTACACCTATCAAAATGCTAATAAAAAACCACTTTTTATTTTCCTTTTGGGGGATCAAATGAATTCATTTAAAATTTAATTTTTGTAAGTATGTATTCCTTATTATAAGCTTCCCAAAAACTATAATTTTAAATAAATTTAATTTTATTATTATATTTATTTTTTATTTCTTGTGAATGTAGGTTTTTCACTGAAAATCAAGCTCTATGTTCTGCACATGTGGAATAATAGCAAATTATCAAAAAAAAAATTGAAAAATATCATTGCACTAGATATTGAAGTCCTTGATCCAACAAAACCAAAAAAATTGAATATTGATACATACAAAAAAAGTTATGTTGCATACAATCCACCTATGTCTGAATTATAATAGGTTTGACTTCAAAACTTGATTAAGGAGAAATAATTCAATAAAACACCATGAAACCAAATGAAAGAGCTAGATATTGTAGTTACAAATCTAGATTCAAAAAAATTATAATTTTATCCTTCATGGAAAAAAAGTTATGTTGTATATGGTGAGCATTACTCCTTAAAAATGGTGTTTACTAAAAAAAACTAGTTTTCAAAGGAGATGGAAAAATAAGTGCAATCTAATTCCAAAATTTTTGAAAAAAATATGTTTAGAATCTACTAACAAAATTTTACAAATCACTAGTTTGCATCATCTTCAAATTCCTCATGGTTTAGGTTCTCGAAAGTGAAGATTTAGTTAGAAAAAAATCAATTCAATGTCCAGTTTGGCCAAAGATTGTAAACCAGTATTGTGGGATTACCCACCTACCATTCTTAGCCTTATCTCCATGTGAATAGCTTCCTTTATGATTTAGTAGTGTTTATCTACGCACATGAATTCATCATGCAACTAGCTCAGTATAATTCTAACCAATGTCTCTTCATCACAAAAGTCTTGATAATATTTCTAGATGTCTAGGATTTTCCAGAAACCTCCATGCATTTTGGCTTATATTCCTTCTCATCATCTCTTAAGAGTGTTAGGAAAAGATCCTCTAGCTTAATATGATCAAACTTTTTGATTTTATCATGAATATATTTTTGTGTATCCTCTTGGTATACCAGATTATATGGAATTTGAGAGAATGCACCCTCCTTTTCTATTTTGAGGGCCTTACATGGGTACTTTTGGTATGTGGATCAAGGATTTTTAGATATCTTAACTACTTTTGGGGTGGCCATTATGTTAACAAAAGGTTTTATAGAGCGCATGGAGCTATTAGGGTTTGATCTCAGCTAATTGAGAAAAGTGAAATAGAATACGTAGGAGGCAAGTGAGTATTTTAAGGTGAGATGGAGTGTTAAATAGATGAGTGGGTAGTAGTGTATTTAATGCTGTACTTCTCATTACACAAGATTTTCATACATACATACATACATACAAATATTTGCATACATACATACATGCATGCATGCATACATACATACATGTACATACATACATACATACATACATAGATGTATATAGTGATTATAGTTATGTTAGGGGAGACGAGCCCCTCCACATAGATTGGCCTCCATAGGGGTTGAATAAGCCCATTCACTACTTCAAATTTTAAAATAAAACAATAAGTAATATTTATATAAAAAATTAAACATGGAAATGGAACCCTCTTAGTATTAGGGAATACATGGATTTATGAGGCATTTGCAATAGCCATTAATGGCTACTTACCATTTTGAAAAATGACTCAAAATTCAAAACTAAATTATATGTATAAACAAAAAATCTCTAGATTATTAAACCCCCTTTGGCCATTTAGTATGGTAACTTTCTAGAACCATTTTCTATTTACTTGCAAATGAATAACCAAACAAAAACTTGGATAACCTACAACAACAATAAATAAAATGGATTAAAACTTGTGTTCAATCTAAAAGAGGATCAATTATCAAATCCATGAGTAGATCTGAAAGAAACTCTATGATTCCATACCAAGCCAAAAGGGTTTCATATTATCCTATCATTTCCTATTTCCTTGTCAAACCTACAACAAACCAAATGAGAGTTGGATGCTCAATAGAAACCCTTTGTGTTCATTTCTTTAAAATTAAGGTTTCTCATCTTGCCCTAGAATCCAAGGGCCAAGATTAGTTTAGATCTATGGCTGAAAATGGTTGCACAATCTTCCTAATTTAAAATCTTATAATGACATAGGTGTTATAATTTTTTTAACTAGGCTAATGGTGGGAGAGTCTTTTCACAACCTAGATATATATATAAAGATTAAATCACATCTTCCTTAAATAAAATGGTGAAAAAATAATAATTTAGACCTACAAAGTTTTCTTCCTTGGGAAATCATTTCAAAATATTTGATTTAAAGTGGAGAATTATATTTCATAAGTGTTAAAAAAATAATTGAAATATTAAACATAATTTATTATTGGATATCTCTTTTATTTAAGTAATATGAAACTTATATTAAATGAGTGATAAGTCATGTTTTTGTGATTTAGTAGATGTCAAAAATTTTATTTTATGAAGTAATTTATTTCTAGAGTAAATTCTTTGATTTCAATATTCAAATTTTTGGGTAATGTAAAGTTATAAATATTTTATTTTCTAGAAGTATTTATTAGTTATTCGTTATAGTGGTATTATACATTATTGTTCCAATAATACTATTTTTAGTCAATAAATTTGTACAACTAAATAATGATTATATTAATCATTGACTCCCTAATTCTAGTAAAATAGCTAAATAACATTTAACTTTAAAAAATTATTATCATAAATTTGGTTTAATTAAATGTGGAATCATCCTGGCCTTGTCTACTATACTTCACTTGTCATTTAGTTAACTACTAACCTTAGTAGCATATTTCCATCGTGAGGGTGTGTAGAAGAGGATCCTCACACCAGAAAGTGTTTCTCCTCCTCTTCACCTTCAAGGCAGGAATGCATATGATGATATTGTTTATATTATCATTTAGTGTGAATAAATTGTTGGTTGGGTTTTAAATTATTGATAATTATTTCTAGGTCTCATCTTGATGACTAGACCCTCATCAAACCCTTAGTAAAACTCTTCTGGAGGATGCAACCAAATCCCTATTCAATTATGTATTGCTCACCTAACCCTAGTAAGTTGTATTCTTCATCAAGATGTTTCAATGTGTTTCAATGGGGTTCTTCACTTCCAAGTTGCATTTATTATTTCTTCACCTTCTGGGTAGTGTCACTCTGAGGTGCGATTAATGAATTTTGGGAATCATTGTCATTGTTTAAAAAATATTGTGAGTTGGTTTTCTATGCCCAAGTATAAATTGTTGGTGTAACAAATGACATGTCCAAATGCATGTGTGTGTCATAGAAGAATCATCAAAAGAGCATTCATGATAGATATGTAGTGACATTATTAAAGTTTACACCAACATACATCATCTTAGACACTCTTCAACCATTGATCCAAAGCCTCTGAATCATTTCACTTAAGAACTTGACTAAAGAAAAATAAATCCATAACTAACAAGTTCTCAAACAATATCTCTGTCCACCATGGGTTGAGATACATCTACCATAGTTAATTCCTTGTTAGTTTAATTCCACTAGTGAAGATTCTATTTTATGCAAGACAAATTTTGTAATTGCAAAAATAAATGAACCAAACAAAAAATTGTTTCATTTAGACTAATTTCACAAGGCAGGTTCAAAAGTCCACATAGAATGGCCCACACATTTCTGTCGTGACCTAAACATGGGTCAATGAATTTGATTCATAAAACTACACGGTTGACTCCTAATAGCAATATCACAATTTGACACACTGTAGAAAATACCTCCTCATCAATGTTAATACATCTCCACCATAACTGTAACAATCAAAATCGAGTGCTTGATGAACACGACTCTTATTTCCTAGTGCCTGGAAGCTAGCCATTCAATTCTGTAGCAAAAAACTAAATTGTTTTTGTTTGTTGGTTGGTACGTTTTGCCATGGAGTGGTGAGGGTCGAAATTTACGTCTCCTAGTGTTGCATTTCAAAGAGTTCGGAGACACGGTCCGTGGTAGACAGGCTAATTTGAACGCACTTCCAAAGTTAGTCGTCGTTATTCGAAATATACTAGAGATTGATGGCGCGATGACCGCTTTTTAAATGCTTTAAGTAATATTTTATAATTTAGAATTTGTTACGTTATATTATTTGGTTTATATTTTTTTTATATAATTGTACATATGATTGGATTCATAGGTTTAATGGCATGGCGTAACTTTAAAAATAAATTGTAGAAACTGTTAATATTTATTTGATTTTTTCAACCCATTAAATCATATTACATTTCATTTTGAAATTTCATCAATTTTAAAGGTTTTTAAGTTTTATTTAATCATAGATATTATTGTGACATTCAAATTTTAAAATACAACTAAAATAGTATTTAAAAGAGTCAATTACTTATACATACGTCTAGTAAGAAATTGCATAGTGCAACATAGTGTATATATTCTTTTGTATCATTTTCTATAGTAGATTTACACTTATTGACTTTCTAATACTTACATAGATGTTTCTATCTAATTTGGTTTTCTTTGTTCTCCTTTTCATTGTTTGGAGGGAAAAAAAAGATAACTGATGCAAGGAATAATGAGTAATAAAAAAGATTGATGATTGAATTAGGTGAGAAAAAATAATTGTAAAAAACTCTATAATTTTAACAATTCATAAAAAAACAATAAGTGGAAATAAAATAATAATTTTATAATGTATTCATTTCAAATTGGACGAACAAGATCTTTTATGCTACTCTTTTTAATTTCTCTCAATGATCTATATATTTTATCAAGTGTTTCTAAAGGATATAATAATAGTTCTGCAAAACATGAAAGTGTAGAAGCGTTACATTTATTTTATAAATTTATTCATCAATTCATCAAACCATACTCAAAACAAAGGCTTTAAACTTGCAACACTAATAGCAATAGGATTAACCATCAACTATTAGATCATGATACATTGAATAAGAAACTCAAGTAATACTAAAAATTGTGGAATGCATTTCATATTTGCTCATGCTAACCAACATCCAAAACAATGTTTTTGATGTAAGAACTTCTAGAGGTCATAAACTTTGACTTGGAAGTCCAATTGAGCTTTTAGTGATTTTTCAAGATTATTTTTCAAATTGTTTTCTCTATTTAATTTTAAACTCTTGCATTTAATTAGATTAGTAAGTTGAAAATTAATGGACCACTTTAGTTAGGTTTAAATAGTTGCTAGCTTTCATACGGGCCATGAAGATAGGCATGAGAAATTACCAAAAAAAAAAAGGTAAGTTAAGAAAGTTGTTAAAAATTACCAGAAAAAGGCAACTTAAGAAAGTTGCAAATAATTTCCAAAATGATAATTTTCAAATAATGCTAAACTATGTAAAAAAATGTAAATTTCAGATTTTACTAAAAATTACCAAAAAGGGTAGTTTTTTGATTTTTTTAAAAATTGCTAAAAAAAAGGTGATTTTCATATTTGTACTTAAAATGAAGTTTTCTTTCGGGCGGTGGTCATAGGTCAGTTGGCTAAATCTTTCTTGTTGCAGGAGGTTGGCCGTGAGGTCTACTCGCCCCCACCCCCATGGTACTGGAGGGTGTGTCACACTAGCGTCACCAGTCACACTAAAATGTTTACCAAGCGCACTACAGTTTATAGGGGGTTGTGCTACCCAATTCCTACTGTCTTAAAAAAAATGAAGTTTATTTTTAGTTTTGAAGGTAGAAGGGAATGAGGAATAAAGGAGAATTTGCAGAAGTATTTTGAGTTTCTTTCTTTTTTAATAATAATTATAATTTATATGTTGTGAATTTTGGTTGCATCATCTAGGAGCAGAAAGAGGAAGATGATGTCTTGCCCAAATACATAGAGATATGCAAAATCTACAAAGACAAGTAGCAGAGCTTGCATGTATGATAGCAAATCAAAGAATGAGGGGAAATAATTTTGATGAAGAAATAATACAAGGAGGTGAAGATCAACATGCAAAACATGAAGATGATAAATTGTTGGAGCACCTTACCTTTGAAGAAAAGATAATTAAAGCATGAGAAGAAAGAAGTGGAAATGAAGGAATTAAAATTGATTTATCTGATTATGCACGTAGTCTTATACTAGAGGAGCTAATAGATTGGTTGAACAATATGGAGATTTTTTTGACTGTTTGACTATGGCAAAGGAAATGAAGGTAGAATTTGCATGTGCTAAATTGAAGGGTCATGCATTGATCTAGTGGGATCATCTACAAAAGGAAAGAGTTTAAAAAGGGGAAGAATAAAATTAGAACATGGAGCAAAATGGATAAGAAGATGAGAGAAATTTGTGCATGTGGTTTGTTGATACTCTTTTTCATCAATTTTATAATTTAAGGAAAAAGTTGTGTACTATGTAAGACTATACAAATGAATTTTATAAATTTTCCATTCACGCGGAGCATCAAGAGACCAATGAATAGATGGCTAGAAGGTATGCAAATGGTCTAAAATTTTCTATGCAAGATTAGCTAAGCATGAATAGGATTAGAAATATGGAAGAAACATACCATATAACTTTAAAGATAGTATAAAGATATAGTAAACAATATGATGGAAACCCTAAAAAAAAATTGTTCCATTTCTAAACTCGATAAAATTCAGCCAATTTTGAGTATTTGGACTTTGGGTTTTTCACACTATTATTTCCTTGGGATTTTGTTGTCAAGATCTCTCCTAAAAACCCTTATGGCTTAGCCCTAGTCAATATTATGATCCATTGTTAATATTCTATCGCATGTCCCTGGTAAGGTTATGTTTAACACCTAAGATACATCGAAGGGGGGTGAATCAATATCTTCTTAAACTTATTGAACAAACACCATCCAATTACTCCAATGCATTTAACAATAAGAATGAGCAAGAGCATTACCATAACAAAAAATAACACAACACATGAACACAAGGATTTTTATGTGAAAAGCCCGAAATGGGAAAAAGCACGGTGAGGATTAGCTCACAATATAGTATAACCAGTTATAAGATATTACAAAGGGTGGCTCACTGCTAGGACTCACTATCCAAAATGGGAGGCTCACTGCCTACAAAGATACAATGTAAAAATGGCTTATATCCAAAATGTGAACTAATAAATATACACCTAAGGGTAATCCCATAATGTTGGTTTATAATTTTGGGCCAAATTGGGCACTGAACTAATTTTTTCTAACTAAATCTTCACTTTTAGGCACCTATAGTAGCTAAACCATGAGAAATTTTAAGATGATGCAAACTAGTGATTTGTGACATTTTGTCTGTATATTCTAAATATATTTTTTTCAAAATTTTTGAAATCAAATTGCACTTCTTTTTCCATCTCCTTCAAAAAATAGTTTTTTAAGTAAACACCATTTTTAAGGAGTGATGCTCACCGTATACAACATTTTTTTTTTTCATTGATGGATAAAATTCTCTCTTTTTTTGAATTTAAATTAGTAACTATGATATCTAGTGCTTTCATTTGATTTCATAGTGTTTTATTGAATATTTTATCCTTAATCAAGTTCCAAAGTCAAACCAATTATAATTAAGACATAGGTGGACTGTATACAACATAACTTTTTTTGTATGTATCAAAATTCAATTTTTTTGTTGGATCAAGGACTTCAATATCTATTGCATTGATATTTTAATAAAAAAATTGATAATTTTTTAGTTTTCCACATGTGCAAAATGGAGAGCTTGATTTTTGGTGAAAAACATACATTCACAAGAAATAGAAAATAAATGTAATAATAGAATCAAATTTATTTAAAATTATACTTTTTGGGAAGCTTATAATAAGGACTACATAGTTACAAAAAATAAATTTCAAATGAATTCATTTGTCCCCCCAAAAGGTAAATCAAAAGTGGTTCTTTATTAGCATTTTGATAGGTGTAAAGGAGATTCCATTATAGGTATGGTTTAAAACTAGCAAGGTTCTATCCAAGGGGGTTTGATATAAGGTGGCTTGATCAAACCATCCTCAATTGGAATATTTTAAAAGGAACTTTTCAAGGCTTAAATCATTATATTTTCTAAAAATATGTGATTTTAGCAAAAAATAGGATCTCCCAGAAATAGTAAACTAGTATTGTGGGATTACCCCTAACAAGTGTTGATTTAGTTCCTTTGATGCTCAGTATACTGGCTTTACACACTTCATCATCTTCACATACTTATATGTCCATTTAGACACAATCAATCTCAAAAATATCGAATATATATATATATCTAACTTATCCACAAGCATCAACTAGGTCGACCTAATTAGATGCAACCCTTATTCACCAAAAAAGGATTAATTGTCAGCTTCAAGCTTGCACAAAACTTTTCCAAAAATAGTTCAAGCATGTAATATGCTACAATATGTCAGCCGCATGGAGCTAAGATAGGTCACAAATACATTTGCAATACCAAAAAAAATCATTATAACATCAACTCTTGATTAGGTCAGCTAGGGATAGACCTAATAACAAAATATAGCGATTGAGTGATGCCAAATCACCATACAAGCACGTATGCACATGAAATTATGAATATATGAACTTCTAGCAACGAAGAACCAACTCCCAAAACCAAAAGTTATGATATTCATCAACAGAGGATTATAGACCAAAATACCAAAGGATAATAACTATCATACCAATTCAGAATACTAGATGAAGCTTGAACTTGCAGTTGCGACTCATATAATATGGTGACATCAATGACAACACAAAAGCTACATAATGAGATGTTCTTCTTCATTCTTCTAACAATCTCCCCCTTTTTAATTGATGGTAACATGTGCCAAAAGAATTTACAAACCTCCTAAGTACAACACACTCTTCCCTTTTCTCTACATGACATTCTCTCCCCCTTGGACATCAAGGACAAAGGGAAGTCCAAAACTATGAAAATTGAAAAAGCATTAGACAAAGGAAGGTGAGCCTTGAAGCTCCTTGAGAATAATTTTCCATGATGTCTTGTCATTCTCCCAACTCTTCTTAGTAGATATCAACATTCTATTTAGATATTCTAGGGTATGTGTAGGATCATCATGGAAAAAATAGACCCTTAAGTGGCAAAAAAATCAAAAAAATAAGAGTTAGATAACTTAACATAAAAATTTGAATAAGTTGTCTATATTATATCAAAAATATGTAAGAATAGAATTTGTATAAAATTGAATTTAGTTTCTAAACTACTAGGTTTGTTTAAAAAATACAAAAACCTATTTGGTGAAAATTTGAAATTTCAATGCAGTAGTACTTAAATTGTAGGGGAAAAATAAGAAGTAGGTGTCTGTCTGACCACACTAACCACAAAAAAATGATAATATTTTTTTATAAGATTTTAGATATAAATAGAGGACTCATGTCTCGATGTGATGCATATTTTTTTATATTTTTTTTCCATATAAATAATTAATTATGAATTTTTTATTACAAATTTTTAAAAATAAAAACTTCGTATGTCGACCACCTTAACTTAGTCAAAACTTCATGAAATTCAATTTTTCTTTTTTTAATCCTATAGTATGTGAATCATAGAATGTGACACATGTTTTGGATTCAAAAAATGTGATACTATTTGAAAGCTATAGATGTTTCTCAATCAGTCTATCAATCAGGACTTTAGTCGTAATTTGAATAGAAAATGACTAATAATTACTTATTAAATTCAAAGTAAAGAATAATTTATATTGGTGGAAAGATAAGAATATCATTTAAAAACCCTTTTCATTTCATCAATTTTGGGTAAAAAAAGAGTCATCAGCCACATACCCATCATATTGCCACTTTTTGGCCCATCATGATCCTGCACATACCCTCTAATTCTATCAAGCTTTCTTCTACATCATCCGAAGTGCATGGAGTTAGATTGATCTTCTCTATTTTTTTTTGCATTTGCTAAAGCATTGGCCTCTGGAGTGTACTCCATTCTCATAAGGTCACCTAGCTGACTGAATCTTTTGATTATGTTTTCCTTCTAGTTTTGTAGAATAAATAATTTCTTTCTATTAGTAGTGATAGCATTCCAAGTTGACATATCCCTATCTTTTGATGCACTAGGGATAATGCAAGAAGTTGGGTACACAAAAAACTCAAAAAGTGGAAGGGTTTTTCCTGTTTTTCAGAATTCATCACACTTGGACTGAAAATTTGAGGCACTTACACAATGAATCTTAGAAAAAATGAGTAATATGAAATTTATCATTTTCAATCTAGTTTCCAAATATGTAAATTATTCAAATACCTAGATTATAGAAATTAAATTTTGATAGGGATCTATAAAAACCAATTTTTTAAAGTCCCTATTTTTAATCTTTCTTTTTCATTGTGTAGAGCATTGTCTAAAGTTTGATGCCATATAATTTTTTTTACAAGAAACTTAAGAAAAAAAAAGTTATTAATAAACAAAAAAAGCATGATATTTCAAGTTTAAGGATTAGTTTTCTTAGAAATTAATTAAAAAATTAAAAAAATAATTCAATCTTAATAAAAATTATATATTTCGAAAGTAGACATCATGTTCTCTAATGGGTTTTAATTTTATAGATTGATTCAGAAAAAAAGTCCATCAAGCATATTGTAAAATTTGGACATTCTTCTTCAATCTTAGTTTTTTAGTTGTAGGTCAAAGGCTAAGGCTTGAATTGCCAAGCTTAAAACCAAGGCTGCATGTGGGTTGAGAATTCAATTTTTAAATAATGCATACACATTTCTAAAAAATGCATACACATTACAAAACACGTGTTCTTTATTTTCTTGATTATTTAAAAAAAAGTACTTTTTCGAAACATGTATGCATTTTAAAACACGTACCCATTTTGTGTTACTAAATGCACTCATGTTTTGCATTACAAAATGCATACACATTTCTAAAAGGTATTTAATTTTTTAAATAAATGACTTGTATGTGTTATAAAACACATACTCATTATAAAATATGTACGCATTATAGCGCGTATGCATTTTATAGTGCTTACACATTTTTTTAGGCTCAGGTACCTGAACCATAACACATGCATTTTTTTAATAATGCCTACTTATTTTTTGCAAATTTTGTTTTGGCGGAAACTTCCCCTCTTTGTTTACCCAACTTCTTGCTTTTACCCACTATATGTACTAGAAACAACTATCAACTAGTCGTCAATGGAGTCCATGAGATCTTTTATGCTCTGTGTGGCATCTAGCCACTTTATATAGTAAGAAAATATAGTATTTGCTTTAGATTCACAAATTTGCATGATTTTCAAGCCCTTTTCAACATTGGTGCGTGCTAGAGCACACTTAACATGAATTTTTGAGAGCCTTTTCTCTTCCATTTTCTCCTCAATATCTTTCCTGGTCTTCTCACCATGTCTAGAGGTATACTCCTTAAAGGAGTCCAAAAGAAGTTTCAAGTTTTCTAGCCGAGTGAGAGATGTATCTATTGATGTACCAGGGTTGGCCTCCTACAAAGTTTTGAGGGAATCATATGTCTATAAGTTTTGTCCCCTTTTGATGTGTTTCCAAAAATTTCTTTGCTTCCAAATGCATGCAATGCATTACCTAGCACCAATTTGTGAATGGGAGATATCTTGTCCAAATCCACACTACCTTGAACCATGGGCAATTGTAGAAGCTTCGATGAAATTACCAGTTGGAATCTTATTTTCTTGGATAAAAAGCCTTTAAATACATCATCGCCAGAGGAGGATTCTTTGGAGGACCTTTTTGAATCAATAACCTGCCTTTGGGTATGTGCAGGATCATGATGGGCCAAAAAGTGGCAATATGATGGGTATGCGGCTGACGACTATTTTTTTACCCAAAATTGGTGAAACAAAAGGGGTTTTTGAAGGATATTCTTAGCTTTCCATTGATATAAATTATGACTTACTTTGAATTTAATAATTAATTATTATTCATTTTCTATTCAAATTGTGACTAAAGTCTTGATTGATAGCCTGATTGAAAAACATCTATATAGCTTTCAAATGGTATCACATTTTTTGAATCTAAAACATGCATCACGTTCTATACTTCACTTATATAGGATTAAAAAAAGAAAAAATGAATTTCATGAAGTTTTGACCAAGTTAAAGTGGTCAGACATATAGGTTTTTATATTTTTAAAAAGTTGTAATAAAAAATTCATAATTAATTATTTACTTGAAATTTTTTTATAAAAAAGTATGTATCACATCGAGGCATGAGTACTCTACTTATATCTAAAATTTTATAAAAAAATATTATCATTTTATTGTGGTTAGGGTGGTCAGACAAACACCTACTTCTTTTTTTTTCCTAAAATTTAAGTACCTTTGCATTGAAATTCCAAATTTTCACCAAATAGATTTTTTTTTTTTTAAAAGACCTAGTACTTTAGAAACTACATTCAATTTTCTATAGATTTTATTCTTACATATTTTTGAAATAATATAGATAACTTTTTCAAATTTTTACAAGAAGTTTCCTAACTCTGATTTTTCTAAATATTTTGTCACTTAAGGGTCTGTTTTTTCCATGATGATCCTACACATACCCCTTTGATATTCTTCATTCTTCCTTATCATGCACCTTCTATGCTCCATGCAAAATTCCATAGATTTTTATTCACATGTGCCCACTCAAGGTTCATTGGAATCTTTTGGGCTTTTTAATAAAATATGTACATACCCTTTTGCTTCATTCTTTATAACTTTATAACCCAATGGTTGGATCCCGATAGTCAAGGGTTCAACTGCCTCAATCATGCACTCATCGAAGGAGATATGAAATGTGATGTCATTCTTGTAATTTTACACAATTTTCTTTGGAATCCATTCTCACCCATTCATGTTGCTTTTGAATATAGTAAAGAATGTTGTCAGAGCATTGTCCTGATTCTTCAATTCACCCAAGTTGTGCATATAATAAAAAAAATGATGTGCGATAGGTATTGATGTATCCCATATTACCACATCATTTCTTTTGGGAAGACATATAAGAAAGTAGAACAACAAGCAAACAATCAAGGAACAAAACTTAAATGTATATTTCTTCTCCCTTGTCATCTTCAAGTTTTCAAACAATTATTGTTGGAGAAGTTCACACAGACCATATTCTACTCCATTTGTTGTCATGTCATATCTGATGTATATAGCTATAGGGTATGTACAGGGTCATGATGGGCCAAAAAGTGGCAATATGATGGGTATGTGGTTGATGACTTTTTTTTTACCCAAAATTGATGAAACAAAAGGGTTTTTAAAGGAGATTTTCAACTTTTCACCGATATAAATAATGCTTTATTTTGAATTTAATAAGTAATTATTATACATTTTCTATTCAAATTACGACTAAAGTCCTCATTGATAGGCTGATTGAAAAATATCTATAGCTTTTAAACGGTATCACATTTTTTGAATCCAAAACATGTGTCACATTCTATGCTTCGCATACAATAGGATTAAAAAAAGAAAAATTGAATTTCATAAAGTTTTGACCAAGTTAAGGTGTTCATACATACTAGTTTTTTATATTTTTTAAAAGGTTGTAAGAAAAAAATTATAATTAATTATTTACTTGGAAAAAAATTACAAAAAAATATGCATCACATTAGGGCATGAGTCCTCTACTTATATCTAAAATATTATAAAAAATATTATCATTTTATTGTGGTTAGGGTGGTCAACAGACACCTCCTTGTTATTTTTTCCCTAAAATTTAATTACCATGCATTGAAATTTCAAATTTTCACCAAATAGATTTTTTTTTTAAACAAACCTAGTAGTTTAGAAACTACATTCAATTTTCTACAAATTCTATTCTTACATTTTTTTGAAATAATAAAAATAACTTATTCAAAGTTTTATGTCTAGTTGCCTAACTCTGTTTTTTTTGAATTTTTTGCCACTTAAGGGCCTATTTTTTCCATGATGATTCTACACATACAGTGTAGCAGACATATGATTTTCCCAATTTGTGAAGTAGAACTTGTGACCAAGCATTATAGCCACATACTTCACAACAATATTAGTAATAGGTTTTGTTGTAAGAGCTCTTCTGTCAAATGTTGCTTTGGTGAGTTCCATCGTTACTACATTTTCACAGACTTCAACACTGGTACCTATCTGGTATCACAAATTCTGGTACCTATCTTAATCACTTCTTTGGTTATTAGGTGAGTTATTTCAATCCACAAGAACTTATCATGGATTATGCTAAGAGCGGGTTTAACATACTTTTCATCAATAGTGGAACAAAAGTTAGGAAATTGATTCCATCGATCCAACTTCTTCACAAAAATATTTGCATACTCTGGTTTTATCAAGAAATCATCCCTGGTGAGCTCATTCTGCCACATATCTATCAATTTTCTATGATTATATTCCTCAGTTTTAACATGAATGTACATTCTAGTGTCTTCAGTGGGCATGACACCATGAGGAATCAATGAGAAGGCACCCAGAGGGTCATCTTTGAAAACCTTCATGGAATACTTCTTGTAGGAAGGTCTAGGTGTTTCTAACATGTTTAAGATTGCAGGGGTTTCCATCTTTTCACAAACTAAGCTCTAATGATTTTAGAAAGAATATTCACACAAACCCATAACAACATAGAAGAGTAAGATACCCTTTTCTTTCACAAAAACTAGAACTAGGGCTTTCACGACTCACTCTTCAAGTTGCTTCAAGCATACTCCAAATTTCTCTCCACTTTCTTCAAATGTACAAGTGATCAAAGCATCTCACAAATCCACTTTATAGATCAAAAAGTTTGCCTAATTCGCATTAAATGAGGTAGAATTCTAAAATATGATAAAAACCTCCTTCACTACATTGAAAAACCTTAATTTTCTCCACAAATTATCATGCCTGCAACTTTTCTTCCTGTTCATTTTGCATAAGCTCTATTTATTCATATTTTACAACATATCTTCATGCCAATAGCTGACACACTAGATATCCAGGGGGTTTGAATAATTTTCTGTTAATGCTTCCCCTAAGGCCATGTTGGGTCTAATTTGTAGAGGAATTTTCTGCACTAGATGAGGGCACATACACATTTGATGTCACTAGCTCTTCTTTCTTCTTCCATATCTTGTTCATTTATTGCTTAACTTCATTCTTGTCAATTTTCTTCATTGGTTCATTCTTCTTTATTGTATCAGATTATTTTCTTCCTTTACTTCTACATACTCTTGAAATGTGTCTAGGTTTGCTGCAATTGTAGCAAAAAACATTTTTCTGAATTTTTTTACCTCCATTAAACCTTGATCTACATTGATTAGCTTGGTGTCCAAACTTACTACATGCATAGCAGTAGCCAACAAAATATTGATTTATTCTACCTCCTTTAAACAAATTCATCATCTGAGTTATACATTCATTGGCTCTATGTCCCATTTTCTTGCATACAAAACATTGTCCAGAGAAGGATCTACCATACTAATTTATTCTACTTCTACACTCAGTTTCCTTGTGATAAATTTATTGCATGAAAAGAAAAAACCATTGAAATATGGATACCTTTGAGCATTTTGTAGTCTAATAGGCAGTCTTCTAGCAAAGATTCTTAGATTTATTGCTTGTTTTCCTTTATCTTGACTCTTTTGATTGTCCATTGTGCTTGAGGTCTACATAGCCTTAGAGCTTTCACCTACTTCCATTCCCAAACCACCTTTGTCTTTAGTTGGTTTTTTTCCTGCAATCAACTCACCGAGCTTGGTGGAGCTTGTTTTGAACTTATCTTGACAAAGTTCTTCTTTTTCTAGATCTTCTCTTAGGTTTACCACTTCTTGGTCAAGCCTTGAGAATTCATCAATCTTGATTTGCACCACTATATTCATTCTTCAATTCTCTTCTTTTCCACCATTTGCACCTTCAATCTGGTGATATTTTCATTTGCTTGTTTTAATTTCTCACTTACTTCTCTACGTCTTTCTTTGAATTTTGTCAATTTCTCTTTCAATTTCTTGATACATTATTTTCCTTAGCAATATTTTCTTTCAAATCTCTATAAATTCATTTTCAACCTTGTCAACATCTTCAAGAGCAGGCCAAAGTTCTTCTTTATCATCCATTTGTTCAATCTTCAAGATCTTCCTCAAGTTGTTAGGCTTCTTCAGAGGAACCAGGATTTGATACCAATTGTTGAACATCCAAGATACTGAGAGGGGGAGTGAATTAGTGTCTTCTCAAGCTTATTGAACAAACACCATCCAATTGCTCCAATGCATATAATACTAAGAATAAGAAAGAGCATTAGTAGAACATAAAAGAACACAACACATGAACACAAGGATTTTTATGTTGAAAACCCGAAATGGGAAAAACCATGGTGAGGATTAGCTCACAATATAGTATAACTAGTTATAAGATATTACAAAGGGTGGCTCACTACCAAGACTCACTTTCTAAAATGGGAGGGTCACTACCTACAAAGATATAATGTAAAAATGGCTTATAACCAAAATGTGAATTGATAAAGTTACACCTAACAAGTGTTGATTCAGTTCCTTTGATGCTTAAATTGACTTTACATAGTTCATCATCTTTGCATACTTATCTATCCATTTCCACACAATCAATCTAAAAACTATCTAAAACATATATTTTATTTATCTACAAGCATCAATTAGGTCAGCCTAATTAGATGCAACCCTTATTCACCAAAAAAGATTAACTGTTGGCTTCAAACTTGTACAAAAATTTTCCAAAAAAAATTCAAGCATGTAGTATGCTACAATATGTCAATGTGAACCTAAGATAGGTACCAAATACATCTGCAATACAAAACTTAATTCATTATAACATCAACTCTTGATTAGGCTAGCCACAAATAGACCTAATAACAAAATACAATGACTAAGTAATGCCAACTCACCATATGAGCACTTGTGCACATGAAATTCTAAAAATACAAACTTCTAGAAACCAAGAACCAACTCTCAAAACCACAAGTCATGATATTCACCAGGGGAGGATTGTGGACCAAAATACTAGAGGATAATAACTATCATTTTGGTTCAGAATACTAGATCAAGCTTGAACTTGTAGTTGCAAGTCATATAGCATGGTGACAATAATGAAAACACAAAATTTGCATAATGACATTTTCATGTTCATTCTTCGAATAGGTTAAAACATCTTTAACAATTGTAGCTTATGAAATTACTGGCCCTTTGTGCCTAGGTGAGATATTTTTGTTTATAAGGTTGAGTGATTGACTTTATTTATCCTTTACATCATTTGAAATAATATGGTTTAAGTCCTTTGAGGCCTTTTTATGTGTTTTCCTAGGTGGTCCCCTTTCTCAATGCAACTTGTGATCATGTGCAAATTATTTCACTTATGTCTCATCCACTGAATTTATCCATTGCTCATCGCAGATAGCTTTGAGAATATTTCACTCATATCAACAAAGCGTGATGTGTGAGTTTCTCTTTGTATCACTGGATGTTGTAGCTATCACTAATTTATTTTGGGTTTTGATTTTTGAAATTTAGCAATGTGTGATTACCTTAGGACACTTTGTATTAGTTTCCATTGCTCATCGTAGATATCTATGCTCTTGTCTTGTTCAAATTGGTGATGAACGATGAGGTCCCTAATCCTAATGAGTGATATTTTGTGCCATTGATTTTCAAGGAAAAATGCACGTGGCTTGATCTACTTCCATCAGTACTTTTCATCTGTCAATAATGTGATCTAGAATTTGAAATATAAATCAATGATGTGTGATGTAAAATGAAGATTTCCTAAGATAAGTAATGAACTAATGGTCAATATTTCATTATGCTAATGCTCTCATCATTGATTGAACTATGGAAAGTTAGGGAAAATCAACAATGGGCGATGGGATGTTTTAGGGAATACTCTCTTCAATGACATATTTTTTGTACTTTTACAATATAAATGAAAAAGCATAGACTAGGATAATGATACATGATGATTGTCATATTAAATGTGACTAATGAAATTAAGGGTAAACATGGAAACTTCATAAGGTGGTATCTCCATTTTTGAGGCATAATTTGTAAAAGCCAAAATTGATTCTTAAAGATTACCATTGATGGTGTTTTAAATCCAAAAAGATTGACGGCCTAGATTCAAAGTTGAGAGGATACATTTTCAACTCACTCGCGTGAAGCTCTTGTTGATAATTAATGGCTACATGCTCCTAATTTTTCTACTTAGTGCAGATTGCCTATCATTTTTTCTCACCATTTTCAACCTTTGAGAATTAAGAAGTATGAGCCAAAGAGGAAGTTTGTGAGTCTTAGGCTTTTAATTGCAAAGGTATTGAAGTTTTTGTCATGGGTAAGTTGATTTAATATGACCTATGTTTGAGTCATGTATTAGCTGGCTTGATAGTTTCATATTCCAAGGATAGGGAGAGCTTTTATTGTTTGTAATTGTAATTAGGGCTTGTAGAAATTTTTTGGGTTTGAGGTTTTCTTTTCTAAAAATTTAATTCAAGAACTTAGGGTGGTGAGTCTTCTCATAATTAAATATTTCCTAGTCCTTACCTTGTGTCTTGTAAGAATGGGTAAGTCGGGTGTGTCTGTCCAACCAATTAGGAGGTCTAGAAGACTTAGTGTGTTTGAATTTCAAGAGGACATATCTATAGTTGACCAAGAAATACTAGGAACTTCTACAACATCAAAAGAAAGGAGTATTTCCCATGGTAACAATAAAAAGGATGGTTTCAACAGCACCTATAATTTGATGAGAAAGGTTATTTCAAAAGAATTGGTCATTTTTAAAAAGAAGGAATCAACTAAGCCTTAGAAGAAAGAAAAGAAGAATAAGTACCATAAGGATTCTTTAGGGAGGCACAACTCTCCCACTAAGGTTTCAAACATCCCTTTGGGTGATGGAGGAAATACTAAACTATAGTATGGTCATTACCTTCTTTCTTTGGTACCATATGAAGATTCTGATGAGGGAGGAGTAGTTGCTCCTCTAGTTTTAGCGTGCACATGGAGCGAGTGGGCATACTATGATCTTGACAAATCAAAGTAATGTCCTAGCCCTATTTTTGTTTTTGGTGACACCATTGCCACTGCACCAAACTCATCCCATTCAACATGCATATCATTTTTTGTTTTTGGTGCTAAAATGGAAACCTTTTGTGATAGTGTAATGGAGTGGTGTTGGACTCCATGTCTTTGATGACAAATATGCCTTTTTTTTTAGTATATAAGTTTTTCCTTGGGTATTGATGGAGAATCTTCTTTAGTCAATGTGTAAGAGGGATTTTTGTGTTGTTGTAGCAACAAACAATGTCTTTTGGAAGGTTGGATGGTTTGCTTCAACTGAGTACATGGAGTTTTGTCTATTGCTTTCCCCTATTTTGAAATGATTAAATGTAACCCTCTAGGTCGTATCCAAACCTAAAATGAAATGTGAGCCAAATGAAGTGTAACTAAAATGGTAATTCAGCTTGAAGCTTGTTGCTCCCATTCTTCTATAAATGGGATATCAAGGCCAGTTACTAAGAGTTTAACTTTTGGGTCTCTAAATGATCTAAGTGGGAAAACGAAGCTCATGAAAGAGTAGATTGTAAATTCATGCACATATGAATAGTTTAGTAAGGAATCTAGGGTATGAGTTGGTTTGTAATGATCTCAACTAGTTTTATAGTAGCAACAGTTTATAAATGAAAATGCTAGTTCGAAAGAACATTCTCTCTTATGTAAGTTTCTTCTAGATTATAAATGAAATGATTAATGATCTTTTCATTTTTCTTCAATTTTTTTAATTGAATAAGTGATTTTCTTTTTTCATCAATTCAAAGAATTGATTAAATGCTAAAATAAGGTCACAAATTTGTAAGGAAAAAGCATTGGATCAAAAAGTAGTTATGTTTTAGGTTCAGTGAGTTGAATACTATAATGTAGTATATCAATATTCTATTGTTATTGATTCAAAGTGCTAAGGTATTACTGGTTTTTATGAATATGACTCCATTACCATAGGACAAGGTGTTGGTATTTTCATTTGGTTATTCTGAAGATAAGTGAGTTAGTCAGGCACTTGACCAAGGGCTCAAGATGAAAATGAAAATAATCTAAAACATCTTTAATGAAAATATACAAATATGAAGTACCATTTTATTCCTTGCAATAGATAGGGATTTGTTTAAAGGTCGGCCAAGTCTTTCATTCATGAATGTTATCTATTTATGCTTTATAGGAATTTATTTGTGTGTAGAAATGTTCTTGATCAAATGAATATCATATGAACATAACAAGGATTACCCTCTTGGGTTTCATAGAGCCCAAAGAGTAGAAGTATTGCCTCAAAATCCTTACTTTTATGTTGTCCAATCCTTGTAACCCCTACTAATTATTGGGTTCTTGCAAATTTCTAGGTAAGTGTCAGATCAAATTTGGTTTTAAAAATTAACCAACAAATTTGGCAACTCTACTAGGGACTAACTTGAGAAAACCCTAATAGAAGATCATCTTTCCTTAAAAGAGTCATGAATGTTATAAAAAAATGGGGAACCAAAGATTGAGAAATTTCTATGAATATTTGGGTTAAGAATGGTTATATATTTTGCTGGAAAATTTACTTTTCAAGTCTATATTTGGTTTCACTGGGTTAATTTTCAGAAATGTTTCATGAATTTGCTATGTTTCTTTTATCTCTTGAATATTATGATTGAAGATTTATCGCACTTCCATTAATCTTTGCATACAATTTCTCGCTAAGTGTCTAGGTGGAAACTCTGAGATCTCTACACCAGTATGTAGTTGTAAACATGGGTTTTGGTACACTAATGTTCTCTTCCACTACTAGGGTTTTTCACCTAAAAGGAAAGCAATAGGGTGAAAATTGGCTATGTTCTATTGTACATGTTTTTCACATGCCCCATCGTAGATGGGGACCCCCTCTTTTCACTCCTAACAAAATAATTTGCTCTTGTCTTGAATTTTTTGTGCCACTTTTTCCAAGTACAAGTTGGTCACATGCCTTAGAATGATTAGTTTTCTACTGACCAGATTCACCTACCTAAATTTCACCAAGTCTTTTTCCTTGATGGAAATTCCCCTGCGGGTTTCCTTTCACCTGTTGCCTTGACGTCCTCCAAGCCTTGTGGACCCAGAGTTCTGGGCCACCTCATGCAAGTAATTGCTCATGTTTTTCTGCTATGTGGTGACTAAAACCCAACTTCCACCTGCTTGGTAGGCTCTGCACTTAGTTTCTCCATTCGATCCTTGACTGAGCATCCAAATGAGCTAAGATTCCACATCTTACCTAACCTGGGTCCATCATACAAAGAAATCAATGTGTTCCTTTAATGGAAATTGACCTATAAACATTGCTCCCAACCCTTTATTTTACTTCCAGGGCATTCAAATCTAGAGAGAAGCAAAGTCCCTCTTCCTTTCTCTACCTTTTTCCTTGTTCCTGCTAACTTGGTCCTTGATCACTTGATTTTCTTTTTCCTTCATTTTTTGACTATAGGGACAAGTTTCCTATGGATTTGGGATGTTTTTGTGATGCCTAAGTGAACTATCTAGGTTTCATTGAGTTTTGGGGAGTTGCAAAAATTTCATGTCGGGCCGCCATCCTTCCGTCGTTGTGTAGACTTCCTTGCCAAACCATCATCCCTTTGTCGCTATTGGGACTTCCTTGTTAGGCCACCATCCCTCCGTCATTGTTATAACTTCCTTGTTAGGATACTATCCCTCTGTGGCTATTTGGGAACTTCCTTGTTGGGTCGGCGTCACTCCATCCTTGTTAGGACTTCCTTGTCAGGTTGTCATCCCTCCATGGTCATTCATTGTCTGCCTTCCATTCGTTGTCCACCTTCCGTCTGACCATTCACCTCCCACCTTATGTCCACCGTCTGCCTTCCGCATTTTGTGCTTCGTCCACCTTTCATATGTCATCTTCCTTCTGTCTGCCTTTTTCCTTCTATCTACCATCCTCCTTTTGTCTACATTTTTCCTTTCGTACGTCATCCTTCTACCCTATGGTGCACGCACCCCTAAGCCCACATTTATGTTTATGGTCCAAATGAGCTCAAAATATGAATATTATGATCTTCTAATGATCCATGGATGGATCTAACAAGGAGTTTGTAGGATTTGACTAACATTTACCTTTATTTGTGTATGAATGCACTTATGACACTTCATGTATGTAGGATTCAAGGAACCTATCACAGGTCTGTCCAGGAGGCCCATTGTGAAAACTAAACAAGGAAAAGAACATAGCTCCTATCACCATTCATTTTATGCCCATATTTCCTTGTAGCACCCATCAATAGAGTTAGCATTAGAAGTAGGCCTATATCAAAGAATTCAATGAAAAAACTACAAAGGGTGGCCTTGATTGTGGTGGGAGGGAGTGGATGTTTCCTCCCTCCAAAAAAATGATCATGTAATGTCAGGAGCTATCTAATCAAATCATCTAATCCATTTAACAACAATGCAAACAAGGTGTACTTGATTGATTGAGTGATGCTATGAACACATCAAGTAAGAAGGAATCTTTTGATAGTTTCAACTACAACAAAATGACAATCAACTAGAAGAAAAAATTGCTACAATGAATGGCCACTATAAGACAAAGCAGGGAAGAGACAAAAGATGTATTTTAAATCGTTGGATATTGTGGTGTAGGTGAAGCCCTAGTGCAATCAAATCTGAGCCACATGATTTAATTCAATCCTAGCCATTCATTTGGGATTTGGAAAACTATAATATGGGTCCCCCCCTCATTTCTAAATGGTTGGAGAGCTAGTGTAAAAGGAATTTACAATAATTAAAGATAAAATTTCATGATTTTATGGATGTTCTCTTTGAGTTTTCTCATCTTGCATGTATGGTTCTACCTTCCATATTAGTTTTAGTTGTAGATTCTTGAATGGAAGTAAGAATGGAAATTGTTATGGTATTTGATGAACTTTCAACCCATACTTTTAGCACTTGTTGATGACAAGTTGTTGTGAAAAGTTATCCCAGACTTCTTTTTGTCATTGTTGCAACCTAAAAATTTGTATACCTTAGGAGATTGCACTAGTTTTGTGTAGCTGTAGGTTCTCTTGGTCAAGAAAAACCTATTTTTAAGAATCTTGTCTACTATTGCAGCCACCATTGTTATGTTTCATTCATAGCTTATATTTAGAACAAATTTCTCTTCTCATTCCCTTTTGCTATTTCTTTTAACTCTTGGTTAGAGTAGGATCCAAAGAATCACCATGAAGCTAAATCAGATGAACTTGATGAGTTTCACCTTACTGTTTTGAGTGGAAAACCATTGTTCATTCACTTCCAACACTTTGAAACTACATTTGGAAACCCAACTTCCCACATTTTGTTACTAATCCATAAGATCGCCTTGTGATTCCAACAAATCACATGAAACAACTGAGATATTCCAAGCACTGTCAAGACCTGACATTAGAGACCTTGGGCTAGTGTTCTGCAATCTAATTGTGGAAGATTGTCTTTCAAGAGAGGTGATGCACCTATACATTACCTGTGTTGAGAAATGCATAAAAAAAAACAACAAAACTGGTGCTAGAAGGAGGTCATGCATGTTGATGCTATGATGTTGAAAGTTGGAAGTTGAAAGGAGAACCTTTAGGAAGAAATATGTGATAGGGAGATCTCATTAAAATAATTTTTTTTTTAAGGAAAACAAAGTTGAGCTGAGATGGAATAACACGTGCAAATCAACATCACTCAACTATATGTAGATTTAAACAAGAGATTGAATAAACCATTGCAACAATTTTCATTGGCAGAAAAATGTAGGGTTCATGGAACCCATATACACAATGAGTTGGGGTGTCTAACATTCTTGAACAATGCTGAAAGATTCTTGCAAGGAGAAATTCCCTTTTGGGAAATATATCAACCTTTATCCCTTGTAGATCCAAAGGAAGAATTGTAAACCATGGTAGCTAAGGCATTCAAGGAGTTGATCCAAGAATGTTTGGGTAGCAAAGATAGACTAAGATTCGAGAAAGTACTGATGTCAAGTTGGCGCAAATTTCAGAATGCACCACATTCAAAATTTACTTCTCCATCATGTGACAATATCATCACCCAAGTCAAGAATTGTTTGAACAAGTTGGGGGAGCCAAATTTTGATGAGGATGGTTCATCCCATGAGGCCAAAGAGTTTTCAACATCTGGAGGACAACACATTGAAGAGGAATCAAGGGATTTGACACAAACTAGTGCTGGGATAGTGAACATTGAAGCTGAAAATGAAAAGGAAGGAGATAATATCTATAGGATGGTAGAAAGCTTTGATGAAAGTTCAATCGAAAAGAAGTTAGAAAGCATTTCCTCTATCAGCAAAGATTAATCCTCCAATCTAGAAGAGGAGCCATTGGCATTTGAGGATGGGTCAACAAAGTCTGCAATAGTGTATACTGGGGCAGCCAATGAAGACATTGAAAAGTATAAAGAAGAGGTTGATATCTTTGGAGCAACAAAAAATGATGACAAAGGCATAAGAAAAATCAAATTAGAGGACCTCTCCATCTACAATGACAATGATCAAGCATCTAGAAATGCAAATTTGGAGGAATGGGAACAACTATAGGCCATGGTTGTTCACTATCCAACTTCCTTCTCAAGAGATGATGAAGACCCAATAACAAAAAGATACAACTAGCTTATCTCCAGATTGGAAAAGGATTGGCCTGAGCTAAGGTATCAATTGGATTTGGGGGTATTGCTACTCCCGAATTGGTGCAGACTTCATGATTCATCATACTCAGAGTTTGTATGTGAGCTATGCCTAGAGGTTGTCAAACAAGTTAGGGGACAAGATGAGTAGTCAAGTACCTAGCCTCCTCTACTTGCAGCCCAGATCAAAGTAGAAGACTGAGAGCTAGAATTGAATGACAACTCAACTAAAGGTAGTCTTCAAGAAGGTGTTAGGACAACAATAGAAGAATGATAACAACATAGTCCCGAGCTTTTGAACAGTGAAATGAAGCAAATAGGAATGTTGTCCAATAGTCATCCAAGGTCCTTCCCCCTGTAAAACACTTGTACATAGGTGCTGTCATAATAGTGGTTTACAATTCCTGAGAGGAACGAATTTTAGCTAAAATCACATATTTTTAGAAAATATAATGATTTAAGCCTTAAAAAGTTCCATTTTAAGGATTCCAATTGAAGAGGGTTTGATGAAATCACCTTAGATCAAACCCCCTTGGATAGAACCTCGCTAGTTTTAAACCATACCTATAAATGCGTCTCCTTTACACCTATCAAAATGCTAATAAAAAATCACTTTTGATTTAGATTTTGGGGATCAAATGAATTCATTTAAAATTTATTTCAAATGATTATGGTATTCCTTAGAACAAGCTATCCAGTGAATATAATTTTAATATGTTTTGGTTTTGTTATGTATTTGTTTTTTAAGTTTTATTAAACATAGGCTTTTCATCGAAAATGAATTTCTTTGTTCTTCACATGTGGAAAAATAGAAGATTATCAAAAAAAAAAATTAAAAAATATGAGTGCACCAGATATTGAAGTCCTTGATCCAACAAAAAATTAAATTAAATTTTGACATATACAAAAAAGTTATGCTATACAAATGTGTCTAAATTGTAATTTGTTTGACTTTGAAACTTGATTAAGGAAAAATATTCAATAAAAACTATCTAACCAAGTGGAAGCACTAGATATCAGAGTTAAAAATCTAAATTTGAAAGAATTATAATTTTATTCTTCATGGAAAAAAGTTATCGTTATACGGTAAAGGCCACTTTTAAAAATGTTGTTTTCTAAAAAAAATCTATTTTCATGGGAGATGGAAAAGAAGTACAATTTGATTCCAAAAATTTTGAAAAAATATTTTTAGAATCTACGACAAAATTTGATGAGACTCTAGTTTGCACCATCTTCAAATTCCTCACAGTTTAGCCGCTATAGGTGCCCGAATGTGAAGATTTAGTTAAAAATAATAATTTCAGTGTCCAGTTTGGCCAAAAATTGTAAACCACTATTATGGGATCACCATGATGGATGATAAGATTTGTAGAGGAATTTTAGGGGTGGATCGCTTAGCATACATTGATTCCCTTGATGGGCTAGTGTCTCTTCCTATTTTCTTGCCACTTGGAATCATACCACAAGGGTATATTAGCATAGTAGAGGAGTACATCCCATATGTTAGCGACAATGAAGACATATCCCTTGAACCTCCTATTGATGAAGCATTGGAGCCTCTAGAGTGGGAGAGGGGTTCCTTCTTTATTTACAATGATAGTGACTAAGAGTAAATGACCGAACATCCTGATGAGACATATGAAATGCAAAAAGAAGGGGATAAAGGTGGAGGTGTTTTGATGGCTGTTAACAAAGATGAAGCCCAAGTGACTACAAGATGCAACTTGGAGTCCTTCTGCCTTGGCCATTGTTAATCCCCCTTCACATTTAGGGAGCTACAATAGGATATATTCATGCATGTCATCGTCCCACAACATTGAACGCCACATAAATAAGGTCGACACTTGGGAAAGGAAACAAGACAACTAGTTGCCATTTGAAGACAACAATCAAGTGGACACCAGGTTTTCTAAAGATCACCGAGATGAAGTCTATCTCCTTGACGAGTAGCTGACAAGGGTAGTTGATCCCACACAAAGATTGGAAGAGGTGTTTTCTATCCCATTCTCCCAGCCCTATCCATGCCTAAAATCAAAAATTTTGAGCTCCCTACCATGCCCACCTGAGGCTGTCAATGCAACAACTAACGATGTAATGCTTGCTCTTGACTATCCAACATTTCCACCTTCACATGAAAACATCTAGGTTCTATCATTCGTTACTCCTATGAATATTTATAATTGCACTTATTATTTTGATTATGGGAATGAGGGAGAATAGATGTGTTTATGAATTAACCATGGTTTTAATGATCATCCTCAATTGTTGATTTTTCATGAACATGTGACTGAATTTGAGTGTTGCAATGTCAAATTTCTTTTTTCATAATAGAAGGATAAATCTGCATGGCTTAGAACTATTATGATCACTCATTTTCTTTTGTGTGCACTACAAAATCCAATGGGTGTGAATGTTGGTTTGTTGTGCCTAAACATAGTGCTTTATAAATATATTTGTACACAATTCATTTTGAGTAGTGTAGGCTTTGTGTACATATGCCTCTCTCCCACTTTCATCAGGTGGTTGGTTTGCTTTAGGTTAGTTTCCCTTCCATTTTCTTTTTTTGTCCTACTTTGGTTAGCTTAGGTGTTTTCTTTTCATTTGCCTTGGTTTGCTTTTTTTTTTTCTCTTGCTTTGTTGTTGCTTTGCTTAGGGTCCCTCTGCTTTGAGCTGGGCACATCTGTGTGCATAACAACCATACTTATCACCTGGGGTTGTTCTACGTATTTCTTTGTTAAACTTTAATTAGGTGTTTAGAGTGGATGGTGAAGGTCTTCTATTAGTGTCAACTGATTTGGACATTTAATTCAAAGAGGATAAGCTATTGGTTGGTCCAATTCTGACGTATTATGGAATCTTATATCTCCCACATATTTTAAGAATTCGAAGGTCACTATAGGGCCTTTTGCAAAGTCTAGTTAAGTGAAAAATCTAAAATTCTACTTTAGCGCCACTGTGATTCTCAGCCCTGAATGCGAGGTTCATTGCTTGTATGTTGAAATAAAAGGAATTGAAAAGAGAAAAATCAAATAAAAGAAAGAAAATAAAAACATTGAAAATCAAAAGAAAGAATAAAATAAACCTTTTAGGAGGATCTGAGAAACTCTACCAGGGCTATCGAAGCCTAGTTGGAAGTAGAGCAATGTTCAAGAGAATCATAGCAACAACCTCATTGGGGCTATGGACACCTGACTGGTAGCGAGGCAATGTCCCAGATTCTTTTGGAGTTAGAATGAACTATGTAGCTTAACTTAATGGAGCATGGGTTCCTGTAGCAACTGGAGGATGGGAATTAACATGATCAAGCACACACTTGGATTTTTAGCATACTAAAGGTTGCATTGACTAATGGTTTTGACCCTTTGGTCAAGCATCTAGTTTATTTTCCCTAGTGTAAAGATTAGAACTAGAGATTCTAGGTTCATGATTCTAGTTTTTCATGGTAAAAGCTTTTGAGCATTTCCCTAGCGAGTCACCTTTTATTGTGCATTTTTTGCACAGACACCTTGTTGTAGGTGGGGACCCCCTCTTTTTTCTCCCAACGAGCTACTTTTCTCTCATCTCATTTTGCATGCCAGTTTTTCCAAGTCCATGTTGGTCACATGCCTTAGAATGATCAGTTCTCCCATGACCAGATTCACCTACCTAAATTTTGTGTCTTTTTCCTTCATGAAAATACCCCTACGGGTTTCCCTTCACCCATTGCCCCGACATCCTCCAAGTCTTGTGGACCTGTAGCTATGGGTTGCCTCATGTGGGTCACTGCTCATGTTTCACCATTGAGTGGTGACTGACACCCAACTTTTTCCTACATGGAAATCTTTGCACTTAGTTTCTCTATTTGAGCCTTGATCGAGCATCCAAATGAGTGTGATATTGCACATCTCATCTAACCTGGGTCCACCATACAAAGAAATAAATGCATTCCATAAACATAAATTGGCCTATGAATGTTTCTCTCGACCTTTCATTTTACTTGGGGCATTCAAATCTTGAGAAAAGCAAAGTCCCCCTTCCCTTTTCTGCCTTTTTCCTTGTTCCTACTAACTTGGTCCCTAATCGCTTGATTCACTTTTTTCTTCCTTTTTTGAGTTTTGAGACAAGTTGCATATGGATTTGTGATTTTTTATGTGATGCCTAAGTGAACTTCCAAGGTTTCGTTAATTTTTGGAAAGTTACAAAAATTTCATGTCGAGTCGCCTTCCTCTATCACTGTTGGGACTTCCTTGTCGAGCTGCCATCCCTTTGTTGCTATTGAGACTTCCTTGTCAAGCCTCTATCCCTCTGTCACCATTGAAACTTCCTTGTCAAGCCACTATCCCTCTGTGGCCATTTGGGAACTTCCTTGTCAGGCAACCATCCCTCTATCACCATCGAGACTTTCTTGTCAGGTTGTCATCCCTTTGTGGTTCTCTGTCATCTTCCTTCCATCCATCATCTGCTTTCCATCCGCCTCCCACCTTCCACCCATCGTCTACCTTTTGTAAGCCTTATACCTTCTATCATTGGGTATGTCCAAGATCATGATGGGCACAAAAGTGGCAATATGATGGGTATGTGGCTGACGACCTTCTTTTTAGCCAAAATTGATGAAACGAAAAGGGTTTTTAAAGGAGATTCTTAGTTTTCCACCAATATAAATTATGCTTTACTTTGAATATAATAAGTAATTATTATTCATTTTCTATTCAAATTATGACTAAAGTCCTGATTGATAGGCTAATTGAAAAACAACTATAGCTTTCAAATGGTATCACATTTTTTGAATCCAAAACATGTGTCACATTCTATGCTTTGCATAATATAGGATTAAAAAAAGAAAAATTGAATTTCATGAAGTTTTGACCAAGTTAAGGTGGTTAGACATACGATTTTTAAAAAAAAAGTTGTAATAAAAAATTCATAATTAATTATTTACTTGGAAAAAAATTATAAAAAAATATGCATCACATTAGGACATGAGTCCTCTACTTATATCTAAAATATTATAACAAACATTGTCATTTTATTGTGGTTAGGGTGGTTAGACATTCACCTACTTCTTATTTTTTCCCTGAAATTTAAGTACTACTACATTGAAATTTCAAATTTTCATTAGATAGATTTTTTTTTTAAAAGTAAACCTAGTAGTTTAGAAACTACATTAAATTTTCTAAAAATTCTATTCTTACATATTTTTGCAATAATATAGATAACTTATTCATTTTTTTATGTCAAGTTGCCTAACTTTGATTTTTCTAAATTTTTTGCCACTTAAGGGCATGTTTTTTCCATGATGATCTTGCACATACCCCCATTGTCTATATTTTGTCTACCATTTTCCCTCTGTCTCCCATCTACCTTCTATCTGCCTTCCACCTTCCATCTGCCATCTACTTTTTGTCCACCATCTACCTTTTTTTCATCATCTGCTTTTCGCCTCTTGTCTACCATCCTTCCACCCTATAGCACCTGCACGCTTGAGCTGACATTTATGTGTATGGTCCAAATGAGCTCCAAGTGTGAATATTATGATCTTTTGATGATACATGGATGGATCTAACAAGGAGTTTGTAGGATTTGACTAATGTTTTCCTTGATTTGTGTATGAATGCACTTACAACACTTCATGTATGCTAGATTCAAGGAACCTACAATAGGTCCGTCAGGGAGGTCCATTGAGAAAGTTGAACAAGGAAAATAACATAGCTCCTATCACCATTCATTTTATTCCCATATTTTCTCTTAGCACCCATCAACAAAGGTGGAATTAGAAGTAGGCCTCTGTTAATTTACAAGTTAGTGACAATACTACAAATGGTGGCCTTGAAGGTGGTGGTACGGAGTGGTTGTTTCCTCCATCCAAAAAAATGATCATGATCCATCAAGAGTTTTCTCATCAAATAATCTAATCCATTTAAAAATAATGCAAACAAGGTGTACTTCATTTATTGAGGGATGTTATGAAGACACCAATTAAGAAGGAAACTTTTGACAGTTTTAGCTACAGCAAAAGGGCAATCAACTAGAAGACAAATTTCTATAGTGAATGGCCACTATAAGACAAAGTAGGGAAAAGACAAAAGATGTATTTTAAATTATTGGATATTGTGGAGTAGGTGAAGCCCTAGTGCAATCAAATTTGAGCCACTTAATGTAATTCAATCCTAGCCATTCATTTGGGCTTTGGCAAACTATAAATAGGGGTCCCCACCTCATTTGTAAATGGTTGGGGAGATGGTTTAAAAGGCATTTGAAGCAATAAAAGACAACATTGCATTATTTTATGGATGTTCTCTTTGATTTTTCTCATCTTGCATGCATGATTCTACCTTCCATATTAGTTTTAATTGTAAATTCTTGAATGGAGGTGATAATGGAAATTGTTGTTATGGTATTTGATGAGCTTTCAGCCCATACTTTTAGCACTTGTTGATGACAAGTTGTTGTGAAAAGTTAGCCTAGGCTTCTTTCTATCATTGCTGCAACCTAGTTCAATTTCATGTTCATGATGTGCATGGGTAATCTAAGAATCTATAGACCTTACGAGATTGAATTGGTTTTGTGTAGCTATAGGTTCTCTTGGTCAAGAAAAACCTAGTTTTAGGAAGCTTGTCTACTGTAGTAGCCATCATTACTATTGTTCATTCATAGCTTATATTTAGAACATTTTTCTCTTCCCCTTCACTTTTTCTATTTCTTTTAACTCCTAGTTAGAGTAGGATCCAAAGCATTACCATGAAGCTAAATTAGATGAACTTGATGAGTTTCAACTTGCTATTTTGAGTGGACAACCACTATCCATTCACTTCCAGCACTTTGAAACTACATTTGTAAACCCAACTTCCCATGTTTTGCAACTCATCCATAAGACCACCTTGTGATTCCAACAAATCACATGAAACAACTAAGATATTCTGAGCACTTTCAAGACCTGACATTAGAGAGCTTGAGATAGTGTTTTGTACTCTGATTATGGAAGATTGTCTTTCAAGAGAGGTGATGCACCTGCGCATTACCTGTGTTGAGAAGTGCATAAAAAACACATCAACATGTTCACACTAAAGATTAATGTAAAATGTGCTAGCATATGACTTTGAGAGATTTATTTTTTCTTCTAGTGTTGTCATTGATGGCAACTGAAGTCATCTCCATGGTCCATAGATCAGTATCTAGTCATACCAACATGTAAAGTTTAATATTGTGTATTACTGGTAGAATACTTAAGGAACATGGTATTCAAACAAACAACTTCACTGGATCATCATTTTCTGCTATGGATCTTTGTAATTGCTTGATGAGCACATGGATCATCTTATCATTAAGTTTTGTGGTGTTGCAGTATGAGTTTGGCAGTCTGATAGGATACTTTATGTTCACTTGTTTCTTGTAGCTGGCTCAATGAATGTGGTGCACTGGGGATGTGTAAAGTGAAATTATCTAATATTTTTTTATGTTCAAATGATTAATTATGGGTCCTAGCTATGGTCTAGCCAATTTTTTTGGATACGCATCAAATTGTTCATGATTTGGTCCAACAAGTTACAAATATTCTTAAGTTTTATTGAGTTGACTTGTAGTGATTAAATCCTTCATTGTGGATATATTTAGATGATTGGTTATATATTTTTGTGTAATGAGAAAGGTTTATTGGTGTATGTTGTGAATTTCTAAGTATTATTGGAATTATATCATGTGTCATTTCACTTGCACATAAATATTTTGTGTGTGAACTTGAGTAGAGTAGAGTAAAAGTTAAATATTAGTAAAAGAGACAGAATTTTGTTATTAGAGCTTAATCAAAACTATAATCAAGCATTAGTGGATGCTATCCATTCAACTCATTCTTGTTTGGATCTATTCCAAACTATTGTAAGGGTAGTGAGCCCATCCTTTTGAGTAGTGAGCTCCAGGTAGTGAGCTTGAATGCAAGTGCATTCCCATTTTGTAATATTTCTTTTGGGTATACTAAAAAATTATTGCGGATTGGCCATCCACCGTGGTTTTTTCCCTAATAGGGTTTCCATATAAAAATCCTTGTGTTATGGTTGTGTGGTTTCTTCCTTTCTATTTCTACATGTTACTTTTTATTAAATGTTTTAAGTGGATTAAAGATCAAAATAATAAAGTTAATTTTCTAGAACACTGATTCACCCCCACTCATAGTGATTCTTGTTTCCAACAATTGGTATCAGATCTAGTTCTTTGGAAGAATTCTAAAAGCTTGAGGAGATCTTGGAATGTGTTCTCAATGGATACAAGTAGTATTCAACAACTTATGGTGGCCTTGGATGATCTTGACTAGTCAAAATATAAGATCCAAGAACTACAAGAAAATCTTGAGAATGTAGAAAAATTCATCTAGATGTTGAAAGAAAAGATCAATGAATCAAGGGAGAAAAGAAAGGAATTATGTGGTTAGCTCATAAAGAAGAAAAAAAACCATGGAAGATGAAAAATTCAGTCAGGCTCTGAAAGAGAAAAGAGAAGAATGTGAAAATTTTTCCCATGAGAATCATGCCTTCAAGTGTGAGATGGAATCTATCATGATGAAAATTACCAAGGAGATTGAGGATAGGAAGAAGAATGAAGAAAATCTTGTACAATATTTGAAAGAAAAGTTTGAACAATTCAACTGAATAGATAATGAACTGGAGCAATCTAAGAACAATGAAGAGGAGCTTGAAAAGCAACTTGATAATCTTAGAGATGAACTTGCTACTGCAAATGAGTATAAGGAGAAATTCAAAGTGTGCTCTGTAGATACCTAAATTTAATCACTTCCATATGATTAAATTTGTTGCGGATTAGTCTCATACTGAAGTATTTAATTTAATAATTAATACTTTGTCTTTTACTTTATTCCTCTCTAAATTAAATAAATACACTAATTTATTTAATTTAGTCACTTATCCTCCTTTTGATTTAAAAATCAATTTAAAAACTTTCTCTCTCCTTTCACATCCTCCAACATTTGCCACTTGCCTCTAATCTTCTGTTAATTAGCCTAATCCAATATTTGCACAACCTTAACCAAAATCATTAACTATATTTAGTTTGGTCAATTCTTCCACTTTTTAATGATAACCCTCTCTCCATTCACTCTCTAATAAATGTGAATTTTTAATTCACATTCCATTCTACCTTGGATGAACATGTGACCAAGTCCCAGCTAATCTGAAGACCACATGTAGATGAAGACTTGGGGACAAGAAATCCCTGTGGAAATCCTCTCAAAATGTCCTTTTCCACCTCATGTACCTTGATCCAACCCTCCACATGTATGTGAGACTTGTGGGAACTTGGAGCAATCTTACTGAACAGAATTGAGTATAAGGTTATTTTGACACTTTTCACTTCCATACCACAATTTGAATCCTGAGCAATCAACCATCTTTGCTAGTCATCTTGCCTATAGAATCTTGCATTTTAGTCATTCAATCTACCATCTAAGGAGCACACAAGCTATTCAAATCGAAGGCTAATCAAGGTAGCAACCAACAACAAGGAAGGTGATATTGTCCTATTTTGTTTATCTATTTCCTTTCTTATTCTAACTCTCTTTTGGCTAATCTTGAGGTGTCCTTGGTAGTTTTATCCTTTCATGTTTCTTAGTTAGATTCACACATTTTTAGTAGCATAAAATATCAAGGTATTTCTCGGTCACATATACTTGCATATTATATGTCTTTACAGTTAATGAAGTATTCTCATCACATATTTCAAGAAGATTTTACCGTGAAACTAGAATTCAAAACTCTGGAAGATAAGAAGTTTGTGCAATTCGCAAAATTCCCTTTATTTGAAGAAGATGAGTGGGTTTGATATATACTGAGCTGTGTCCATGATAAATTCATGTGGTTGGAAGTGCCATTGAAAATATCCAAGGAAGCTATTTGTGTAGTTATAGGATTAAATTTCACTAGTAGACTTCTAGTATTGAAGTCGGTGAAGAATGATGAGGATAATAAAGCAACTAGATCATATTGGGATAGAAGGGCATTGTCAATAGATGATATTGCTGAAGTTGATGTAAAATTTGCATCTATGGTTATAAGGTACAAGATTTATCACTCGATCCAGGAGAATTCTATATCTGGTACAACCATCTATGCAACATATGAAATGATCAAACATAATGTAGATTATGATCTATGTGACTTGATCAAAGGTCAACTATTGGAGAATCTAAGAAAAATCAAGAAGGAAAAGAAAAATTTATTCACGTTTGGAAACCTATTGATCTTTTTGTATTTTTACTTTACAAGTGAGATACTAGGATTTGATAAAGTTCAATGGCGTAATGATATGCTAATAGCTATTCAAATTTGGAATATGTTATGTGGATTTGGTGACCAACAAACCCACAACACAATCCTATGGGGACATTTTAAAAAAATTAAAAATTTGATGCACACCAGAGAGAGAATTCTTGCCACAATAGTGGAATAGTATAAAGAATCTACATGCTCCATGTTAGATATTGAATAGTGTAATATGGAAGTTTTCTATCCTAGAACAGTTTGGATCATGACTACGGGTTATGAGGTAGATCAAAACATTCTAAGGATGTATGCAAAACATCTGCTAAATTCTCCATTAGATTAGGGTGAAGAAAGGTTTAGTACATATGCAGAGAAAAGCTTACAAGTTCATTTAGAATTGAGAAATCCCATGTCAATTAGAAAGGCAAGAAAAGAGACAAGCTTTTGTAGAGAGTATGGGTCTTCTTGTGGAAAATTTGAAATAAATAAGAAGGAAAAGAGATGAAGTTGAAGCAATTAAGAATAAAGAAAAGGGAGAATCATTTGGTCCAGGAACATCTTCTGCTAACACTAGATCCACCAGGAGTTCCCCTGTAGCATAGTCAAACCAAGCCAAAGCCTCTAGAAGAAGGAAGAAGAATAAAAGATCAAGAACTTGCAAAGCTATATCTGCAAATGAAGTGGAAGAAACTAACTTTGAAGAAATAATAAGAGAAATAAAGGCTACTAGGACACATGTTGTCAAACTAAACAATAGAAAACCTTCTAGCAAGGTGAAGAAGAAAAGAAAAGGACCAAAGTTGACAAGCCTAGTATGTTTGTTGAGGAAGTTGAGAGTGTAGCAGTAAAAGATGGAAATCTCATGCCACTTTGTGACCTATATGAGACTTTTGATGAGTCCAGTAAGAATATTTTTGAAGAATCTACAATTATGCGCTTGAATTTTTTCAATAAAACTCTGGTTGAAATCATGTCTGGCTTGCCTACAAGCCTATATAATACTTTGGAATCTAGGAGGGAGAGTGCCAAAATAGAGGAAGAAAATTTGAGGAAAAGAGTTCTTGCTGATTTGCGTTTGGAAATGACAATTGAAGAAATGGATTTATTCTTGAAAAAGCTAAAAATGAATTCAGAAGCAAGACAAGAGTAAATAAACTAATGATTGGTGACATTGATGCTTTTATCAGTGAAAATAAGGTAATTCAGGAAGATTTTTTGTCAAACAAAAAGGTAAATATTGAGGAGATCAATACTGTACATGTTCAAGGAAATGAGGAAGTGAATGTGAAGGTAAATGAATCAAAAGAAAGGAATGTGAATGAGAAGAACATGAATGTGTTTGATCCTCCAATTTGAGGATATTCTAACTTCTCCAAATGTGGAAAATACTAAGACACCTTTGGTGACTAAGGTCCCAATTGAGGTGGTTGTTGAAGAAAAAGAGGTGCATACTAAAGAAACTAAAATGCCTAAAGTCAATCCTAAAGCTGAATCTAAGGTTGAAAAATGAAAGCATCAAGAGGTCAAATTAAAGGAGGTAAAATAATCTTTATTTCAGCAACAAGAAGAATCAGATCATGAATTAGATGAAAGCTCAATCAACCTATCTACTTTGTCTCCAATCCAGATGTTGAAAGTCACCAAAAGTGCTCAAGCGAAAGCCAATGAGAGGATATTGAAATCTCACATTGAGGACAATGAACTACAAAAACTCACATTTGTATTTTTACAACTTAGATTAATGCCCACTTATGTTATGGACTCATCAGGCTCCTCCTTTGGTGAGTTGAAGAAGTTAATAAAATCTGTAGATTCTCATTTTAAATCTTTTGAGAAATTAGCTCTAGTTAAAGTGAAAAAAGAGTTCAAGGAGAAAAGAGTTAGTAGCCTAAATGAATTGATTGCTAAAGACAAAAATTGATTAGGCTCTTGCATAAAGAATATTCAAGGTGCTATATTTGAAGGAGGAAAAGTGTACAAGTCCTCCTTAGTCTAGTCAAAATCTACTAAAGCAAATGAGAAGAAGGTAAAAGATATTGGGTAGAAATTGGTTACTATTTCCAACACTTTTGACCCATTAGCCAACAATTTTTGTCATCAAGAAAGTTAGGCAATATCTTTTCTCAACCAAATAAAGAATTTGAGGCTTGGAAATGAAAGGATTATTGGCAGAGTATGTGAACTCGGGGAGCTAATAAGTCCAAATATTGAGATGATGGTGAATGCTCTGATAGAAGTTAAAGGTGCTTTGACTGCTTATAATCTGGTAAGTATTGAAGTAGAAAAAACCTTGTCATATCTTCTTTGTGGTGATATTACCATTTTGGAGAGTCTAAAAAGTATTTGGGAATCAAACTTATCTAGAATGAAGAATGTCTTTGCAGATGTCTTCAAATTTTTGTAAGTCTCTAGATATGTTTGTATATTTTTGCAATTTTGGATTCCCCAATTTTGTCATTGATGTCAAAAGGGGAGAGAGTGAAGTAAAAATTCCTTGATATTCTTAGGGGGAGCAGTATTTTGTATTTTGGCAATGTGTTTATCAGTTTCAACACTTAGTAATTTTTCACTAAGTGTTGCCATCAATGCCAAAGGGAGAGATTATTGGCATATGGCTTTGAGAGATTTTTTTTTCTTATAGTGTTGTCATTGATGGCAATTGAAGTCATCTCCATGGTCCACAGATCAATATCTAGTCATACTAGTAGGTAAAGTGAAATACTGTGTATTACCGACAAAATACTTGAGCAACATGGTATCTGGTCAGACAACTTCACCGGATCATTGGTTTTTGTTGTAGACCTCTGTAATTTCTTGTTGAGCATGTGGATCATCTTATCATTGAGTTTTTTAGTATTATAGTAGTTGCAGTACAATTTTGGTAGCCTGGTAGGATATTTTTTGTTTACTTGTTTGTTGTAGTTGACTTAGTGAATGTGGTACACTATGGATGTGTAAAGTGAAATTATCTAAGATTTTTTTATGTTCAAATGTTTAAATATGGGTCCTAAGTATGGTCTACCTGACTTGTTTGGATATGCATCAAATTGTTTATGATTTGGGCTAACAAGTTGTAAATATTCTTAAGTTTTATTGAGCTGACTTGTAGCAATTAAATCCTTAGTCACGGATATATTTAGATGATCAATTATATCTTTTTTTTAATGAGAAAGGTTTATATGTGTATGTTGCAAATATCTAAGGAGTATTGGAATTATATCATGTACAGTTTCACTTGTGCATAAAGATTTTGTGTGCAAACTTCATCATAGCAGAGCAAAAGTTCAATATCAGTCAAAATGACAAAATTTCATCATCAGAGCTTAACCAAAACTATAATCAAGCATTAGTAGATGCTATCAATTTAGTTCATTCTCTTTTGGATATATTCCAAACTATTGTAAGGGTAGTGAGCCCATCCTTTTGAGTAGTGATCTCTAGGTAGTGAGCTTGAATGCAAGTGCATTCCCATTTTGTAATTTTTTTTTTTGGGTATACTCAAAACTTATTGTGGCTTGGCCATCCACCATGGTTTTTCCCCTAATAGGGTTTCCATGTAAAAATCCTTGTGTTATGGTTGTGTGGTTTCTTGCTTTATGTTTCTACATATTACTTTTGATTAAATGTTTTAAGTGGATTAAAAATTAGAATAACAAAGTTAATTTTTTTAGAACACTGATTCACCCCCTCTTAGTGTTTCTTTTTTCCAACAAAATGAATGTAATATGCCTAGATCGGATGATCTAAAGGCATAAAATGAATAAAAGCTATTGATTATGAAAGAAAAACTAAGAAATATGAAGTGTTTGAAAACAAATTGTGATATGCAAAATGAACTAAAAACATAAACAAACAATAAAAAAACTTAACAAGGCTAAATGAGGTGTACATAGAAGTTGAAAGCTAGTGTTGATAGGTTTTGGAATGCTGTAGAGATCATTGTTGAAGCCCATTGGGACTCATTCACCACAAGATGAAAAATTAGTCATGTTTTTGGTGAAAACTATCAAAATAGGTTTTAGGATGTCAGGAATAGAAAACTTTAGAAAAATTTAGAAAAAAAAAATTGTAGTCTTTCAATGGGACATTCACCATAGATTGTGAATAAGTCCACCTATAGATTTTTAAAAATTCAAGAGTCAACTCTCTGGGTCCTAGTTTGCACTTTTTTTCCTAATAGGTTGTCAAATCTGAATCTGTGGAATTTGATGAGAAATTATTCTCCAAGCTTCAAATAGGTTTTTGTTGACTTTGAATTATCTTTGAAAATTTGATGAAACTTTTAACACCCAACTCTTTGACAAATCTACATACAAGATCCGTAAAACACAAATGCAAATAGGGGAAAAAGTATTAAGGGTTATAGTATATGTGTTTTCCTTGGTCAAACCTCAGTTTGGTAATCAAACCCTTAACTTGAAATAAAAGAAAGAGAGAATGATGAAAAACTAACATGCAATGAAATAAACTCACCAAACCCTCATGTTGAAGTTTGAAGATATGCTACTCCAAGATGCTCAAATGTTTGATTGAATGATGCTAGAATGCTTGAATGCTATGATGAATAGATGAATGAATTAATTTTGTTGATGATGGGGTGAATTGGGGTTAAATGAATAGAAAATCATATATTTATACACAATTATGACCTAATTTCCCAAAAATACATCATAGGCTAGCCTTAGGTCTTAGAGAATAAAACCCCACTAGTGATTTGAATTTTTTTTTTTGTGCCAAGAGGGACTCATTCACCGCTAATGGTGAATGGGTGCCAAAAATTAAATTATCTTAAATGATGTTTATTGGGTTTATATTCAAAAATACACTTAATTAAGGCATGTAAGTGTATAAAGGGGCCAAATAAAGCATAAGAAAGGTGTATTTATTGATGAAAAGTCTAGAAAAGCATGAAAGTTTGTTACAAGACATTACAACACTTTAAAATAAGACTTGGTAAGTGATAAGGAGAGGGTATTTAGGTGAATTATAATAAGAAGAGTCTAGAAAAGTGTGAAAATGTATTATGACACTTCACAACACTCTTATAAGACATCATAAAGTCTTAATGATTCATAAAGATTCAAGATGTAATGTGAATGTGTGGGCCACATTACTACATTAAATCAAGGAAAAATCAAGCCAATTAAACACAAAGAAGGAAAAAACAAGAAAAAGTAGAAGGGTTACTTTTTTTGTGTCCACATTTATCCCTCACTTTAGTGAGAGGATGAACTTGCTTCAAACTCACACTAAAGTTGAGAAACACATCTCAATAGGGATTCTAATGAACTAATGTTTAGAAAAATGAGAAAACAACAATCAAGTGGGATGATCAAACCCCCAAGATGAAGATCCCATGGAAAAGTAAACATAAGTGTGCAAAGAACACACATGAAAGTGAAAGAGAGAAAAATAAAGAAAAAGACAAAAGAAAGAATCAAATCAAGCTTCGATCATTTGTTTAGCCTATTGTGGATCAAATCTGGGCTATTTGTCTGAAAATAAATGTATACTCACTATGGGGTGATGAAACTCATGGTTTTCCACTGGGTGAGAAGGCCCAAAAGGTCAGAAACATACACTCATGACTGGTATGCACTCACAAACATGCAAGCGACCATTTGGAAAGTCGTGCCTTGGAATGGGCTTCCCACCCAAACTATACCAAAATTATACCTCTTGATAACTTTAATAAGGCACCACAAAGGAAAATATCATTTCGTGCTTCATGAGACAAGAAGAGCTTTGTATTCTTAGAACTCATGAACAAATGTGATGGCACCATAGGCATGCAAGCTTTGTTATGCAAGGTGGCCATATAAAAAAATGAAAAATGAAAAAGGAAAAAATAAAATGTTCAAAGGTTTCTTGCTTAGTTCATGCGAGGTCTATAACTTAGGGAACATTATGTCTAATGTATCCAAGAGAGGACCAATCAAAGAATAGAAAATTTTCAACTTAGGGGATGCATTGCATCTCATCAAACCACTAAGAGGAATGTAATATGCTAAGATAGATCATGCTTATGGAGGAAACTATACCCAATGTCATCCACAAAGTGACAAACGCATTGTATGAAGTAACAAGGCTGCCCTAAGAACCATGAAAAGGAAAAATGGAAAATGAATAATGCCAATGTATGCCCCCACTTTAAAGGAATTTCTACACATCATTTTGTGACCAATTACTTTAAATTAGCAAATAAAAATGAAAAAATGAATAATACATGAGAGACAACTTGGAAAGACCGTATGCCAAGTCATATGTTTTCATGTAAATTTGTGTCATGCAAGAGAAAAGGAAAAGAAAAGGAAAGAGGGTTTCCCCCAAAAAGGAAAAAAATAAAAAAACATAAGGGATCAATGGATTTGGGGTCAGTATGTTTTTTGCTGCAATGTTTGAATTAAAGAGCTTGAAACTATCATCATTCCCCGAATACAAAGAACTGGAAGAATGACACAAAGAGAGCAAAAACAAAAGAAAAAGAATTTGTTTTGGGTCAACATGGAAGAGACATAGGTTTTCTCGATGCTTTGCATCATCCCCAAAAGGAAAACACAAGTAAAAATGAAAAGAGAAAAGAAAAATGAAAAATGAAAAAGAAAAACCTTTTGGGTCAACAAGAAGGAGAAATTTTGGTTTCAATTCCTTGTGTCATCCCTAGAAGAAAAAAAAAATCAAAAGTGAAATTTAGAAAAATAGAAAGACCTTTTGGGTCAACATGGAAGAGACATAGGGCGTCTCAATGCTTTGTGTCATCCCCAAAAGGAAAAAACAAAGAAAAAGTGAAAAAAGAAAAGAAAAAGTGATGTACAACATATAGAAGAATGAAGGCATAAATAGAGGAATTGCACAAAGAGGGAGATAACATCAAAAAATATATTACAAGGGATCACATTACACACATGAAATCACAAAAAATTAAATGAAAAATACTAGTAATGCAAAGACAATTCAACCATCAGGTGAGTCATTTGCATCTCAATCTTAATCAAGAAAAGTAGAAGGTGAATAACATGGCTTAGGGACAAGGACAAATGCATTACTAGAACAAGCCTAACAACTTCTTTCCCCTTGAGTGCAAGACAAGAATGATTTGAGATAGCTGATGTGAAAGGAAGTGCAATAGTGATAATGGAAGGTTCTACAAATATATTGCATGTTAAGAAGTGGGAAAGTCTACTTGTTATTTAATAAACTCGATAGGTTCAAGAACCTTATACTAATCCAATATATGCTATAAAGTTGTACAATTATTGGTGTGATTTCCAAGAGTTTGGTGATAGGCACAATACTTTGTGTTGTCTTCTACAAATTTGAGTCTAGTGGGTATGTGCAGGATCGTCATGGAAAAAATAGGCTCTTAAGTGGCAAAAAATTTAGAAAAGTCATAGTTAGGAAACTTGATGTAAAAATTTGAATAAGTTATCTATATTATTTCAAAAATATGTAAGAATAGAATCTATAGAAAATTGAATGTACTTTCTAAAATACTAGGTTTTTTTAAAAAAAATATTTGATGAAAATTTGAAATTTCAATGCAATAGTACTTAAATTTCAAGGAAAAAATAAGAATTAGGTGTCTGTCTGACCACCCTAACCATGATAAAATGATAATATTTTTTTATAAGATTTCAAATATAAGTAGAGGACTCATGTTCCGATGTGATGCATACTTATTTGTAATTTTTTTCCAAGTAAATAATTAATTATGATTTTTTTATAACAAATGTTAAAAAATATAAAAACTTGTATGCCTGACCACCTTAACTTGGTCAAAACTTCATGAAATTCAGTTTTTTTTTAATCCTATAGTATGCAAAGCAAAGAATGTGGTACATGTTTTGGATTCAAAAAATGTGACCCGGTTTGAAAGTTATAGATGTTTTTCAATCAGCCAATCAATTAGGACTTTAGTCATAATTCAAATAGAAAATGAATAATAATTATTTATTAAATTAAAAATAAAGCATAATTTATATTTATGGAAAGATGAGAATATCCTTTAAAAACTCTTTTCATTTCATTAATTTTGGGTAAAAAAAAAGTCATCAGCCACATATCCTACAAATACCCATCATATAGCCTTTTTTTGGCCCACCATGCTCCTACACGTACCCTAGTATGGGTTGGGAGAGTAATGAGACCATGACGAAGAAGCAATTGTAATTTTTTTTATTATCAGATTTATGACAAGGAAGTTGAAAAGGTATAAGTGGGATTGAATGTGGTAAAGTAGGACCAAGGGTGATTGCTTCATCCTTGTCATTATTATCATGTAATGGTTGTTCACTAGGAAGAAGGATGTTCAAGTTATGGGGAGAGTCAAAGATCATCATGTGATCATTAAAATACCTTAAATTATCTGTAGGAGGCTTATAGTCATGAGGGGGATCTTGATAGCCTATAGGTATGTGCAAGATCATCATGGAAAAAAATAGGCCCTTAAGTGGCAAAAAAATTAGAAAAATTAGTGCTAGGAAACTTGTTGTAAAAAATTTAAATTAGTTATCTATATTATTTCAAAAATATGTAAGAATAGAATCTATAGAAAATTGAATATAGTTTATAAACTACTAGGTTTATTTAAGAAAAATATATCTTTGGTGAAAATTTAAAATTTCAATGTACTAGTACTTAAATTTTAGGGAAAAAATAAGTAGGGTCTATCTGACCACCCTAACCACAATAAAATGATAATTATTTTTTATAAGATTTTAGATATAAGAGACGACTCATGTTTTGATGTGATGCATATTTTTTTGTAATTATTTTAAAAGTAAATAATTAATTATGAATTTTTTATTACAACTTTTAAAAAATATAAAAACTTGTATATTTGACCACCTTAACTTGGTCAAAACTTCATGAAATTCATTTTTTTTCAATCCTATAGTGTGTGAAGTATAGAATGTGATACATGTTTCAGATTCAAAAAATGTGATACCATTTGAAAGCTATAGATTTTTTTCAATCAACCTACCAATTAGGACTTTAGTCGTAATTCAAATAGAAAATAAATAATAATTATTCATTAAATTCAAAGTAAATGATAGTTTATATTGGTGGAAAGCTAAGAATGTCCTTTAAAAACCTTTTTTATTTGATCAATTTTGGGTAAAAAAAAGTCGTCAGCCACATAGCCCATCATATCACTTGCATATTTGGCCCATCATGATCCTAAACATGTCCCTATCCCCTTTATGTTTTCTTCAGTTGTTACTTGCTCAAAAAGATGATGTATTTCATATTTAGTTGTTATGCCACATCCTTGCTTGTTTAAGATGGTAAGACCTTTGCCATAAGTTTTTCCAAGGTTGATTGGAGTGCTAGTGACTTTGTTATCATAGAATGGTTGAGGAGTTGGTTGTGTAGAAAAACTAGGTCCACCTGAGGGAGGGAACTTAGGTCCTTTGTTCATTTCAAGATGTAAGTATCCAAACATATTAGGAGGGGATACTGTAGTAAGGTTTTGTGGTTTCATAGATGGATAAAAGGATACATTGACTTCAAGGTTGTCAAGGCATTCATTTATTAACGTATTTATGCTAGGTATGTGTAGGATCATGATGGGCCAAAAAGTGGTGATACGATGGGTATGTGTAGGGTATGTGGCTGACGACTTTTTGTTTACCCAAAATTGATGAAACAAAAAGGGGTTTTAAATGAGATTGTTAGCTTTCCACCAATATAAATTATGCTTTATTTAAATTTAATAACTAATTATTATTCATTTTCTATTTCAATTATGACTAAAGTCCTGATTGAAAAACATCTATAGCTTTCAAATGGTATCACATTTTTTGAATCCAAAACATGCATCACATTCTATGCTTCACATACTATAGGATTAAAAAAAAAAAATTGAATTTCATAAAGTTTTGACCAAGTTAAGGTGGTCAAACATATAAGTTTTTATACTTTTTAAAAGTTGTAATGAAAAAACCATAATTATTTTCTTACTTGGAAAAAAATTATAAAAAAATATGCATCACATCAAGACATGAGTCCTCTACTTATATCTAAAATCTTATAAAAAAATATTATCATTTTATTGTGGTTAGGGTGGTTAGACAGACACCTACTTCTTTTTTTCCCTAAAATTTAAGTGCTATTGCATTGAAATTTCAAATTTTCACCAAATAGATTTTGTATTTTTTTAAATAAACTTAGTAGTTTAGAAACTACATTCAATTTTCTATAGATTCTATTCTTACACATTTTTGAAATAATATAGATAACTTATTCGATTTTTTACATGAAGTTGCCTAACTCTGATTTTTCTAAATTTTTCGCCACTTAAGGGCCTATTTTTTCCATGATGATCCTACACATACCTTGCTATCATCATCTTCTCTAATGATGTCAACATCACGAGGAGGACATTCATGAGGAGTTGAGGGAGCATGAGGAAGATCAAGGTCATTAGAATCATTTCCAAAGGCATAACTTGACATGTCCACCTAAATTTGAATGACATCCAAATCTTATTAAAGCAAAAAGCCATGATGCAAAGGAATGAAAGAAAACTAAATGCAAGAAATGGAATAAAATAACTAATCTGGAAATAGGAATAAAGATGCAATAACAAAAAATAGAAATGCAGAAAATGACAAAAAATATTGTGCAAAATATGCAACTTGACTAATTATGCTTTTCAGATTGTCTACATAATTTTAGTGTTTTTAAATGGATTTTAAATGAAATAATGAAATCTATATGATATATTCACTAATGCAATTTTGAAAACCCTAGAATGCAAAACAATGCAAAACCTAATGCAGTTTTGATGCAAGCTAACCCTAGGATGCAAATGCACTTGAAATTAGATGGAAAAATGTTCTAAAGGTGGGTTCACCAAATTGTAAACAGAAGTTTTGGTAGCCTAATGTTCTCTTCCACTTCTAGGGTTTTTCACCTAAAAGGAAAGATATATGGTTAAAACAAGCTATGTTCACACTCAAGGTTAATGTAAAATGAACGTAATATGCCTAGATGAGAGATCTAAATGCAAAAAAATGAATAAAATCTATTGATTATGAATGCAAAACTAAGAAATATGAAGTGTTTTAAAACACTATGATATGAAAAATGAGCTAAAAACATAAACAAACAATAACAAAACTTAACATAGCTAAACGAGGTGCATCTGGAAGCTGAAAGCTAATGTTGAGAGGTTCTAGAATGGTGCAAAGATCACTATTGAATCCCACTAGGACTCATTCGCCACAGATGGCAAATTAGTCTTGTTTTTGGTGAAAATTGTTAGAACAGGTTTTAGGATGCTGGGAACAGAAAATTTAAGAACACTTTTTTCATCTTGGTAGTGAGACTCATTCACCACATATGGTGAATTAGTCCACCTACAAATTTCTAAAATGTTAAGAATCAGCTTTGTGGGTCCTAGTATGTACTTTTCTACCTAATAGGTTGCTAGATCCAAATCTATAGAATTTGACAAGAAATTATTCTCCAAGCTTCAAATAGGGTTTTGTTGAATTTGAATGATCTTTGACAATTTGATGACACTTTTAACACCTAACTCTTTGACAAATCTACATGCAAAGAGGGGGGAAAGTGTTAAGGGTTAGAGAATAGGGTTTTTCCTTTTTCAAACCTCGATTTGGTAATCAAACCCTTAAGATAAAATGAAATAAAGAGAATGATGAACAAATAACATGAAATTTCATAAACTCACCAAATCCTTGATATTGAAGTTTGAAGATATGCTACTCCAAGATGCTCAAATACTTTATTGAATGATGCTAGAATGCTTGAATGCTATGATGAATTCATGAACAAATGAATTTTGTTGTGATGGGATGAATTGGGAATAAAATGAATAGAAAATCATATATTTATACATAATTATGCCCTAATTTCTCAAAAATACATCGCAGGCTGACCTTAGGTCTTAAGGAATAAGAGCTTGCTAGTAATTTTTTTTTTTAAAATTTTTGTGCCAAGAGAGACTCATTAATGGCGAATGGGTCCCACTCAAGGAATGTGAATGGGCATCAAAAATTAAATTGTCTTAAATGATGCTTATCGGGTTTATATTAAAAAATACACTTAATTAAGGTTTGAAAGTACATAAAGGGGTCAAATAAAGCATAAGAAAGTTGTATTTACTGATGAAGAGCCTAGAAAAGTGTGAAATTTTGTCACAAGACTTAAAAACACTTTAAAATGAGACTTGGTAAGTGATAGAGAGTGGGTATTTAGGTGAATTATAATAAGAAGAGTCTAGAAAAGTGTGAGAATGTGTTATAACACTTCACAAAACTCTCACAAGACATCATAAATTCATTATTATTCATAAAGATTCAAGACCTAATATTAATGTGTGGGCCACATTGCTACATTAAATCAAGGAAAAATCAGGCCAATTAAGCACACAAAGGGATGAAACAAGAAAAAGTAGAAGGGTTAATTTTTTCTTGTCCACAGTAGCATTTGAAGAAATATATTATGATGGAATGAAGGTTTGTTGAGAAAGGATAAGGTAGAATTGAGCTCACATGATGAAGATCCTTGTGGAAAAGCTAGAAAGAAAGTGTTAAAGAACTCAAAGAATATAGAGGGTTCATGTGTAACCCTAATAGTTTGAAATCTTCACAGTGAAATTAACCTTTGAAGGAGGCTTCATGTTGTTGAAGCTCATTCCTCTATAAAGCAAAGGTGGTGAATCTATGCAAAGAACTAGAAGGAATTGTGATGATAGCTTTAGAACTACAAAATTTTCTAGTCAGAGGCATAATTTAAGGTGATTGCAATCATATTTAGGTATTTCCCCTATTTTGATTTTCATAAAGCTTAAATTTGTATGAAAGCCATATTGCGTGATATAGAAAAAAATTAGTTCCCTATTAAGTGAATTAAGCACTAGTGAAGGGAAGGGTCGTAGTCATTTTACATACTTATAAGGTACAATTTGTAATAGTTGTATTAGGTTGAAGAAGTATGCTTATTTTTTAAATTTACCTCTTAGAAAATTATAAAGTATAAATGTGTTTGAGCTACACACTTTAAAATCATGATTAAATTAAGGGATGATACAATAGACAATTGACTATGAAGATGATATTTAAGGATTCAATAGGGATACAAGAGAAATGTATCATTCCCCTATATTTCCTTGTGGAACATGAAGTAAAAACATGTAGGGCATGCAATCTTTATCATGCCATCAAAGGAGATTCTCTAGTGAGAGATATAAGTTGTTGAGCTTTAGTGGTATTCAAGGTTTCCCTAAGAAGATTTCTAATGATATTAGGAAACATTTTCCTAAGTTACAGGGAAATGTTATAAATCAACATCTAAACATTTAAATGCATTCATGGATTTGATAGGAGATTTTGAGGTAGATCATGAGGATGTTTTCATGAAGCTTTTTTCTCAATCTTTAAAATAAGATGCTAGAGACTGGTTCTCATATTTACCAGTATGTTCTGTATCCTCATGGAATGACTTCATGATAGCATTTGTGGAACAATTCAGTGAAAGGGTTAGTACAAATGAGATAAGAAAAAGATTTATGGAAATCCAAAGGGATGAAGAGGAGTTGGTTCCTGCTTTTAACCTCAAATTTGTCAAAAGAATATGAAATATTTTTGAAAACATAAGACTAAGTGATGTAGAATGTTTAATTGTGTATCTAGGTGCATTTGAGAATGAAATGGGTTATTTATTGAAAGATAATAATCCCAAAACATTGTATCAGGCATATCACATTGCTATGAATATTGAAAATACTATGAAATATTCAATGATGAGGGGATATATGGCTGAAAGTGTTTGTTTTCCTAACACACATCATATAAATGGAGTAAATAAGGATGAAAGGGATGATCAAGGTGATGATGCTTTTGATGCCCTGTCTTGTTCAATCTCATAGCTTATTGGTCACAAAAAAATCTTAGATGAACCTCAACAAAGTTTAAGTAATGATGATTAGATGTCATTTGTTCAAAGATTGTCTAGCACGAAGAGACATAAGGGGGAATTACCATATGAATTTTTAGCAAGGTTCTTGGAAACCTTGTTAGAAATCCCTAAAAGTTTGAGACCTAAAGATTCAGTATGTGTCGACCTATTATGTGAAATTTATGAGCCAAGGCTTAGTACCTTTCCCAAAGAATTGAAACCCCAGGATTTTGATAAGATAATTTGTTGGATCACAATGGCCAAGGAGGCTAAGTATGACCATATACAAAAAATAAGGTCTCTAAATGATATTGCTGCTCACCCTACTTTCAAAAATAAAGGATTTATTTGAGAAATGAATAAGGATGTTTCAGAGGATGAATTTTTTTCTAGTGATGTAAATGATGATATTGTTATACTTGCAAGTACTGTTGATGTACCTTTGAAGATTAATAATCAAGATAATGAAAATGAGAATGTGAATTACTCTCATGAGTAATATGAATCCTTCTGTGTGAATGAACTGAAGGCATCCATCTTTCTTGAAGGGTATAGCAATATAAATACTCATGAGGTATTTCCCTCACCAATGAATGAAGAAATGTCATGGGATGGATTCTTGGAATGCAGTCCAATTGCATCAAAACTGCAATGTTAGGGAAGTATGGTTGGTGATGAATTTTAATATAAGAATGTTTGTATTTAGTGTATTGATCCTAAGTTCAATGTAAAAACTAATGGGATTTGTGATACTAGCCAATGGTATCATGTTTTTGAATGCTTGTATGAAATAGAAATGGGATGTACAAGTTTTATAACAAAGATGAATATGATAGTTTTAAGGAAGGAATTTGTTGAAGAAAAGAGTGGAGAAACTTGCTTGGCTAAAAATAAGAAATATTCAAGTTGCAATGAGTCTTGCACATGTGATTCAACAAACCTATCAATTGATGGTACACTTGATTACCCTACTATTGATCACATCAATCTTGAGTTATTTGACCCATCTTCTGGAGCAGTTTGTTTCAAGCTGAGCAATGAATGGAAGGGAGAATTGGAATATGTTAATGAACCTAAAACATAAGCATTCTTTGATGCTTCGAATTGTGTGGATAATGTTTTTTTTGGGCATGACCCTGATCTAAATATAAGCAAGAAGGCTATGGGATCTGATGAATCAATTTCCCAAGGAAGTGGAGCATATGGGAGCATAACTAGTTTATACTGCTCTGATGAATGTGAACACAATTTTGAAAAGAAGCCTGTATATGAACATTTCTTGTTCATAACACAAAGCAAATGTGTTTGGTGTGGGACAGAAACTAGATGATAATGACCCTGGAATACTAGAAATGAAATTACAATATTACTTCAAAATGTTAGAATACATGCCCCTAGGTGGGAATCATGAAAGGAGTGTGTATGATGGTTTCTATTTTAATGAGAATTTGATAACATCTTATATGATGATAGTGATTAGATGGATTATGAGAATTTCAATTTCCCCATCTAGTTGGATGGGAATTTGGTGGAATATGGTTGTAAACTATGTCAGATAATGCTAGGTTATAGTTTTTAGTTGGACATGAATGAAAATGATAATAATAAGTTCATAAACATTTCTATAGTAGTTGATTTCAATGGCCACAACATGATCAACAAGTGGTAAATTCAAGAGAATACTTACAACCTTAGCATGGTACAGACAATAGAAAACAAGGTTTTTGACAAGGGAAAGTACCAATCCTAAGATTGGGGGCCTAGGGCCACCTAGTAAAGTTGAAACCTAGTGAAGTTGTAGAATGCAGGTTGAAAAATTACACATCATAAGAGGTTTCAAGGAAATGGGAGATTGGATTTTTTGGTATAGTGGTGCAGGAGCACCTAGAACATGTAATGCCTTCAAAAGGATAAATTTAAAAAATTGAATCTTTGAATGTAAAATTTATGTAAATGGATTGTAAAAGGTCTTGGGTGGTAATATTTTAATGTATTTAAATTCATTAAGGGGATGGTTGAGTCAATTTGTTGCAAAACATGTAAAATTGCAAAAGTGCAAAATGTGAACAAAAACAAGAATATGAAGGGTCACTTGGTTGTAAAGGGTAGTTAATTAGTTGGAAATGAATGGAAATTAATTATTTATGTTTAAAGCATCTATTTAATCCTTGGAGAGGTGAGCTAAAGGAAGGAAATGTAAGTTGGAGTCAATTTTGTCAATTTCAATACCCTATTTTGAAGTTATAACAATTTTATCCCTATTTCTAGGCCTTGTATGACCCAATACAACCTAGAAACCTTGTAAAAGTAGCTTTATGGCATATTTTATTATATAATATTTCCATTGGTTCAAGTTTGACTCATTTTCATGGAGTAATAAGAAAGTTATGATGATTTTTGTGTAGGCAGCCAGTTCAGAAAACATTTTTTCAGAAATTGCAGTCAGAAAACATGTTAGTACGGACATGTATGGATGTGTACAGACCTAAAACTTGGATGGATGGAAATATATTGCTTTGGTGGACAAAATTTATTTTTACTATTAATTTTTATAATTCCATTTAATGGGTCAAATAAGTCATTTCCTAAAAACTATTCTGAACATAGGGTTTTGGGGGTTGCATACAAAAAAATGTGATTTCTTCTAATTTGTAAGGTGGAAAATTATAAAAATTGGTGAAATGATTAATTTTGAGGTTTTATTACTATATAAAAGGTTTTGAATAATTTTAATAAGGTTTTCTATGTTTTTGGTGATGCCCTTGGCCACCCTCATTGTTAAAATTGAATGTTTTGGGTGAATTTGAGTGGTTCAAGGGTGGAAAAGTGAGAAATGTTTTGGGGCAGAAATTTTTGATGATTGTTTGAGTTTTTTAAGAAATAATCTAGCATTATTGAAGGTGTGACAAGTTGGTATGAGGTTTGGAAAGAATACTTTCTACAAACCCTCATTGAATGGAGCTTAGTTTAAGCCTTGAGTATGGGTTTTGTATTTGTTGTTTTAATAGATGATTTTCTTCATAAATATGATTGATTTGATAGTTTTATGAGTTTTTTCAATGATTCCCCTAGTTATTTGTAGTTTTGGAGTTGATTTGAGGGTACATGCTTTGTTATATGGGCCTATTTGGAGCCTTATTTCTGAAAAAGAGTAGTTGAAATTTCCTCAAAGAAAGAGTATTCTATTTCATGAACTTGATTTATGCCAAGTGCATGGAAAGTTGGATTTTTTGAACCCTTTCCTCTGCATCATATAGTCTTGTAACTCATGTGAATATTGTACATATGTTGTTTGTTTTGGTCTAGTTTCTTGCCTAGTCCAAGAAAGTTATTGGTTTTTGGTTCTCTTTGCTTGGTCTACTTCATCAGAGATTCTAGAATCTCACTCTATTCTAGAGGAACATACATCCCTAACTAGAGTCGTTGATGGAACCCCTAAAAGAATTTAGCCAATTTTAAGTATATGGACTTAGGGTTTTTCCCACTATTATTTCCTTGGGATTTTGTTGTCAAGATCTCTCCTAAAAACCCTTAGGCCTTAGCCTTGGTCAATATTATGATCTATCATTGACCTTCTATTGCTTGTCCCCAGTTAGGTTAAAACATCTTTATCCATAGAAACCTGTGAAATTATCATCCCTTTATGCCTAGGTGAGAAATAATTTTATTTTTAAGGTTGAGTGATTAACCTTATTTGGCCATTACATCCTTTGAAATAATATGGTTTAAATCCTTTGAGGCATTTTTATATATTTTACTAGATGATCCCCTTTCCCAATGCAACTTTTGAGCACGTACAAATTATTTCACTAATGTCCCATCCACTGCCTTTGTCCATCGCTCATCGTAGATAGATTTGAGAATGTTTGACTCATATCAGTGAAGTGCAATGCATGTGAGTTTCTCTTTGTATCATTGGGGGTTGTAGCTATGGCTATGTGTAGGATCATAATGGGCCAAAAAGTGGCGATATGATGGGTATGTGGCTGACAACTTTTTTCTACCCAAAATTGATGAAACAAAAAGGGTTTTTAAAGGAGATTCTCAACTTTCTACCAATATAAATTATGCTTTACTTTCAATTTAATAAATAATTATTATGGGTATGTGCAAGATCATGATGGGCAAAACAGTGGTAATATGATGGGTATATAAAAGGTATGTGGCTGACGACTTTTTGTTTACCCAAAATTTATGAAACGAAAAGTTTTTATAAAGGAGATTCTAAGCTTTCCATCAATATAAATTACTTTATTTTGAATTTAATAAATTATTATTATTTATTTTCTATTTGAATTACGACTAAAGTTTTGATCGATAGGTTGATTGAAAAACATCTATAGCTTTCAAATGGTATCACATTTTTTTAATCCAAAATATGCATCACATTCTATGCTTCGGATACTATAGGATTAAAAAAAGAAAAATTGAATTTCATGAAGTTTTGACCAAGTTAAGGTGGCCAGACATACAAGTTTTTATATTTTTTAAAAATTGTAATAAAAAATTCATAATTAATTATTTACTTGGAAAAAAATTACAAAACAATATGCATCACATCTAGACACGAGTCCTCTACCCATACCTAGAATATTATAAAAAAATATTATCATTTTATTGTGGTTAGGGTAGTCAGACAAACACCTACTTCTTATTTTTTCCCTAAAATTTAAGTGCTACTGAATTGAAATTTCAAATTTTCACCAAATAGATATTCTTTCTTTAAAAATAAACCTAATAGCTTAGAAACTACATTCAATTTGCTACAAATTCTATTCTTACACATTTTTGAAATAATATAGATAACTTATTGAAATTTTTATGTCAAGTTGGCTAACTCTAATTTCTTTGAATTTTTTGCCACTTAAGGGCCTATTTTTTCCATGATGATCCTACAGATTCCCTTATTCATTTTCTATTTGAATTATGACTAAATTTCTAATTGATATGTTGATTGAAAAATATCCATAGCTTTCAATTGGTATCACATTTTTTGAATCTGAAACATGTGTCACATTTTATACTTCGCATACTATAGGATTAAAAAAGAGAGTTGAATTTCATGAAGTTTTGACCAAGTGAAGGTCATTAGACATACAAGTTTTATATTTTTTTAAAATTTGTAATAAAAAAATCATAATTAATTATTCACTTAGAAAAAATTACAAAAACGTATACATCACATTGGGACATGAGTCCTCTACTTATATCTAAAATCTTATAAAAAAATATTATCATTTTATGGTGGGTAGGGTGGTCAGACAGACACCTAGTTCTTATTTTTTCCCATAAATTTAAGTGCTATTGGATTGAAATTTCAAATGTTCACCAAATAGATTTTTTTTTGTAAATAAACCTAGTAGTTTAGAAACTACATTCAATTTGCTACAAATTCTATTATTACATATTTTTGAAATAATATAGATAACTTATTCAAATTTTTATGTCAACTTGTCTAACTCTAATTTTTCTAAATTTTTTTCCACTTAAGGGCCTATTTTTTCCATGATGATCCTGCACATACTCGTATCGCTAATTTCTTTTCAATTTTGAGTGTTGAAATAGTGATGTGTGATGACCTTATGACTCTTTGTATTACCTTCCATCACTCATTGTGGATAACTGTGTGCTTTTTTTTTCAAATTGGTGATGAGTGATGAGGTCCCTAATCCTAATGAGTCATTGCTATTTTGAAAGGGGTGAATGAATGATTATTTTTGTGCTATTGATTTTGAAGGAAGATGCATGTGGCCTGATCTGGTTCCATAACTATGTTTCATCCATCGCTAATGTGTTCTAGAATTTGAAACATAAATCAATAATGCAAAATGTAAGGTGAAGATTGCTAAAGATAGGTAGTGATCCAATGGTCGATATTTCATTGCGGTAACACTCTTGTCATTGATTGAACTCTAGAAAGGTAGGGAAAATTTGTAACTGGCAATGGGATTTCTTAGGTAATATTCTCTTCATTGCTAGCTTTTTTGTACTTCACCAATGTAAATGAAAAACCATGAACCAAGATGGCAATACATGATGATTGTTAGATTAAAAGTGACTAATGAAATTAAGGGTAAATGTAGAAACTTTCTAAGGTGGCATTGTTGTTTTTAAGGCACAAGTTGTAAAAGAAAAAATGATGCTTGAATATTACCATTGATGGTGTTTTAAATCCAAAAAGATTGACCCATGCCTAGATTCAAAGTTGAGCGGCTAAGTTGTTAGCTCACTCACATGAAGCTCTCCTTGATTATTAACGGCTACACACTCTTGATTGTTCTACTTAACGTGCATTGCTTGCCTTTTTTCTCACCATTTGTAGCCTTCAAGAATTGAGAAGTTTGAGCCAGAGTGGAAGCGTGTGAGTCTTAGGATTTTCATTGCAGAGGTATTGAAGTGTTTATCCCAAGAAAGTTGATTTCATATGAAATTTTGTTGATTCATGTAATAGTTGGCTTGATAGTTTCATAGTTTTGGGATAGTGCGAGTTTTGATTATCTATAATTCCCACAGGCGCTTATAAAAATTATATAAGTTTGAGGGTTTTTTTTTTGCAAATTTAATTTAAGAGATTTGGCTAGTGATTCTTCTCATAATTGAAGATTTTCCAATCCCTACCTTGTGTTCTTTAAGAATGAGTAAGATAGGTGTGTTTGTTCAACCACTTAGGAGATCTAGAAGACTTAGTGTGTTTGAATTTAAAGAGGACATATTTGTAGCAAAACAAGAAATACCCAAAACTTGTATAACACCAAAGGGAAGGTCTAGTGCTCATGGTAAAAATAAGGATGGTGTCGAGAGAACCTATAGTATGAGGAGTAGGGTTATTTCAAAAGAACTAGTCATGTTTAAAATGAACGAATTAGTTAAGCTTGAGAAAAAAGAAAAGAATTAGAATTAGTACCATAAGGCTTATCCAGGGAAGCACAACATTCCCATTGAGGTTTCAGATAGCCCTTAAAGTGATGGAGGAAATATTTACCCATGGTATGGCCATCCCCTTCTTTCTCTAGTAGCATACAAAGATTCTAATGAGGGAGGAGTAGTTTCTACTCCAGTTTCAGTGCAAACACAGAGTAGGCAAGCATACTCTATGCTAATGAATCAGAGTAATGTCCCGACCCTATTTTTGTTTTTGATGACACCATTTTCACTACAACAAACTCATACCCTTCAGCATGCATATCATTTTTTGTCTTTGGTACTGATGTGGAAACCTTTTGGGCTTGTGTACTGGAGTGGTGTTGGACTCCATGTCTCCAATAGAAAATATTCCTTTTTCGGTTAGTATATAAGTTTTTTCCTTGGGTGTTGGTAGAGAATATTTTTTGGTTGACATGGACAAGGGATTTTGGTGTTGTTGGAGCAATGGATGATGCCTTTTAGAATGCTAGTTGGTCTTCTTCAACTAACTACATGAAGTTTTGTCTTTTGCTTTCCCTATTATGAAATGATTAAACGTAACTATCTGGGTGGTATCTAAACCTAAAAAGAAATTTTTTCTAGATGAAATGTATTTGAAGTGGTAATTTGGCCTAAATCTTGTTGCTCCCATTCTTCTATAAATGGGATATCAAGGCTAGTTACTAAGAGTTTGGTTTTTGGGCCTCTAAATGGTCTAAGTGGAAAAAATAAGCTCATGAAAGAGCAGATTGTAATTTCATGCATAGATGAATAAGATATTATGGATTTTAGGGTATGATTTGGTTTGTAATGATCTCAAATAGTTTTATAGTAGAAGTAGTTTATAAATGAAAATGATAGTTGGAAAGAACATTCTCTCCTATGTAAGTTTCTTCCATATTGTAAATGAAATTATTAATGATCTTTTCATTTGTCTTCAAATATCTTAATTGAATGAGTGATTTTATTTTTGATTTGATTCAAAGAATTGATTAAATGCTAAAATGAGGTCATAGATTTGTAAGGAAAAATCATAGGATCGATAAGTAGTTATATTTTAGGCATAGTGAGTTGAGTACTGTAATGCAGTATATCAATAGTCTATTAATTACCAATTCAAATTGCTAAGGTATTACTGGTTATTATGAATATGAGTCCATTATCACAAGACAAGGCACTATTCCTTTCATTTGGTTATATTGAAGATAAGTGAGTTAGTCATGCACTTGACCAAGGGCTCGAGATGAGAATGGAAATCATCTAAAACATCTTTAATCACAATATACCAATCTGAAGTACCATTTTATTCCTTGCAATTGATAGTGATTGTTTGAAGGTTATCCAAGTCTTTAATAAATTTTATCTATTCGCGCTTTACAATAATTTATCTATGTTTATAAATGTTCTTGATCGAATGAATATCATATGAACATAACAAGGATTACCCTCCTGGGTCTCACAAATCCCAAAGAGTAGAAGTAAGGGCCTCAAAATCCTTACTTGTATGTTGGCCAATCCTTACTCTTGTTGATTATTGGGTTCTGGAAAATTCATAGGTAAGTGGTAAGATCAAGTTTTGTTCTAAGACAATAAAAAAAAAAATTTATAAAGGAATAAGGGTGCAAGAGGAGGTACAAAATATCCATTACAAGGTGACTTAAATTATGGCAGGGGAGAATCATCTCAAGGAGTTGATAAATTAGATGATAGTGAACAAGACTTTCAAAATCATCAAAAAGGAAAAGGGTTTCATAGAGATAAATATTATGGTGGTGGTAGAGGATGAGAAACCCATGAAGACCTTTTATTTTCTTTAGTTTTCGTGAAGAGGGACATAGAGAATTTGAATGTCCAAACTATCACATGCAAGAAAGGAGACAAGGAGAATAATCCAAATTGAACTTGGTTCAAGTCAAGGATGAGGAAGAAGGGTTAGATCTAGAAGATTTATTGGTTGTGGGAGAGAGCCTCATGGTGAGAAGGAAAAGGGTGATACCAAAGAAAGAGAAAGTGAAAAACAAAGGGCATGATGACTCTTGGCTTCAAAAATATATATTTCAAACCTGATGCACCTCATGAGGAAAGGTATGCCAAGTTATTATTGATGGTACTAGTTGTGAAAACATGGTTTCTAAATAAATGGGAGATAAAATAAAAATTCCCTATGGAAAAAATCGCCACCATTAATGTATTGTATGGTTTAAAAAGGGAAATTAATTCATTATTGATAAGAGATTTTTTATCAAGTTTTCTATAAGAAAGATTTATAAGGATGAAGTATTGTATGGTGTCATTCCAATGGATGGATGTTAAGTTTTGTTGGAAGGCCATGGAAATATGACATGAAGGTAATGTATCATAGATAAAAGAATACATACATTTTTTGGAAGGATGGTTCTAAAGTGATTTAATTACCTCTTAAGGATGAAGGGAAAGTTGAAAATATGTTGTCCATAAGAGAACTTGTTAAATAAAGAAAGGTTTCAAGAATTTTTTATGTACTAGTGATTCAAAGAGAAGAAAGTAAATAAAAACATGTACCAACAAAAGCAATTGAGTGTACTTTAGAAGATGTTATAGTTTTAAAAAATGCAAGTGCAATTGAAAATGAAGATGTAGATGTTGTAACAACAAAGCAGAAAGAGGAAAAAATTATTTTTTTTGGTTTTACTAAATATGAAAAGAAAATAGGAGAAGAGGTGGAAGAAAATGTATTGTTGAAGGTTTTACAAGTATGTGTAGTTGGTGTTGTAATTGACGTCAACAAGGTTTGGTGTTGTCATTGTTGTCCATTGTATTAGAAGCAATTTGTTGCAATGATGTGCAATTGGTATTGAATTAGTGTTGACTCTAATCATGTTATGATTAGTTTCATTATGTTGTCATTAGTGAGCTACTGATGTCAACCTCTAGTGTTGCTTTGATATGCTTCTATTTATGGATGTATGGTTGATTTGTTATATTGCAATTGGATTGATGGTGATGAGGATGTAATGAAGATGTTGAAAATGTGTCTCTAGTGCTTAGTTTCCAAGAAATTTTGAGAAAATTGAATAAAAAGAGGAAACAATGTGTTGTGTGTTTTGTGTTGTAGAGTAGTGTTTTGGTTTTGCTCTATAGTTCTTCTTGATTGAGGATTTTCTTGAGCAATTTTGATATGTTGATCAGAGGTGTTCAAATGTGTTGCATTCAAAATTTGGTGTGCTAGACCATTGTGGAAAGGAAGGTGTGTTCACCAATGAGTGAACTGTATATTGTAGAGGTTTCTGGGAGAAATGATTTTGCTCCACATTTCTTCTCAAAGTGGTTTCAAGTCTTGTTGATCTGGAAGAGTGTTAATAGTGTGTGTATCTTTTTTCAGATGAAGTTGTTTGTTGTTTGGTGCTTTGGAATTCAGTTTCTTGAGTTGTAGGTTGATGCAAGAAGTTGGGTTCACAAAAATCTCAAAAAGTGGAAGTGTTTTTATTGTTTTTCAAAAAGTGTCAGATTTGGACTGAAAATTTGAAGCACCTACACAATGAATCTTAAACAAAGTCAATAATATGAATTTTTTTATTTTAAATCTAGTTTTTAAATATGTAGCTTATTTTAATACATAGATGATAGAAATTAAATTTTAATAGGAATGTATAAAAACCACTTTTAAAAGTCACTTTCTTTTACCATACCGTGCACGTGTATGAACACCACTTTTTGACCTAAATAAAAGTATTTCTCTAATTCCTTTTGGGGAAATTTATGTAACAACATTAAAATTGATGAGGATATTTTTTGTAATTTTTTCTAATTTTTTTCTTGAATTTTTATTGGCCTTAATTATTGTTTTTAAAATTCAACATGTACAAACAACATAATTGGACCTAAATTAAACAATTTTTGAATTTTTTTTCATTGTGTAGAGAATTTTATAAAGATTGGTGTCATATGTTTTTTTTTAAAGTTAATAAAAAAAAAACAAAAAAACCCTGATATTTCAAGTTTATGGACTAGGTTTTCTTAGAAATTAATTAAAAATTAGAAAAAAAAATCCAATCTTAACAAAAAAATTATATTTGTAAACTAGATATCATTATCTATAATGGGTTTCAATTTTATAGATTAATTCTTAAGAAAAGTCCATCAACTATATTGTCAAAGTTAGACATTTCTCTTCAATATACCTTACTTTTTGTTGTAGGTCAAAGGCTAAGGGTCAGGGTACCAAATTTTTCATGAGTCTAAAACCCAAGAAAAAAAAGGCTTCTAGGATATTCTAGCTTTAAAGAATTAAAAAAAGTACCCATTCTAGGTCTTGTGGATATGGAAGAGTGTTGATAGTGTGTATATTTTTTTTGATGAAGTTGTTTGTGGTATGATATTTTTGAAGTCAGTTTCTTGAGTTGTAGGCTAAAACAAGAAGTTGGCTCCACAAAAAATTCAAAAAAAGGAAGTGTTTTGCTATTTTTTTAGAATTTGTCACACTTGGACTAAAAATTTGAAGAACCTACTCAATGGATCTTTAAAAGGTCACTAAAATAAAATTTATTATTCTAAATCTAGTTTTCAAATATATAATTTATTCTAATGTCCAAATGATAGAAAATAAATTTTAATAGGCACACGTATAAAAAATAAATTTAAAAGTTACATTTTTCTTACCATACCATGCACATGTATGAACACCACTTTTTGACCTAAATAAAACTGTTTCTTTCATTCCTTTTAGAGAAAGAGATGTAACAACATGAAGATTGATGAGGATACTTTTTGTAATTTTTTTTGAATATTTTTTTATTCAATTATTATTGGCCTTAATTGTTTTTTTTTTAAATGAACATGTATGGACAACATAATTGGCCATAAAGTTTATAAAAATAAATAAAAAATCATTGTTTAGAGAATTGTTTGAATATTAATGTCATGCAATTTTTAAAAAGTTAATAGAAAAAAATATTTTAAAAAATTGAATATATCATATATGGATTAGTTTACTTAGAAATTAATTAAAAAATAGAAAAAATAATCGAATCTTAACAAAAAAAAATTATTTCGAAACTAGATATCCTGATCTTTAATAGGTTTTCATTTCATACATTATTTATAAAGAAAAGTCCATTAGCTATATTGTCAATGTTGGACATTTCTCTTGAATCTACCTTAGTTTTTTAGTTGTAGGTGAAAAGTTGAAGGTTGGGTTCCCAAATCTTTTGTCGAGCCTAAAATTGAAGCAAAAAGTGGCTTGGAGATTCTATCTTTAAAGAATTAAAATGGGTACCCAGTCTAGGTCATGTTGATTTGGAAGAGTGTTGATAGTGTGTGTATCTTTCATTAGATGAAGTTGTTTGTGCTTTGGTTATTTGGAAGTCGATTTCTTGAGTTATGGGTTGATGCAAGAAGTGGGGTCCACAAAAATCTCAAAAAGTGGAAATGTTTTTGGTGTTTTTTAGAATTTCTCACACTTGAATTGAAAATTTGAAGCATTTACACAATGAATCTTAAAAAAAATCATAAACATAAAATTTAGTATTTTAAATCTAGTTTCCAAATATTTAATTTATTCTAATACCTAGATGATAGAAATTAAATTTTAATAGGCATGTACAAAAACCACTTTTAAAAGTTGTCTTTTTTTCACCATACCATGCATGTGTACAAACACCACTTTTTCACCTAAATAAAATTATTTCTCTAATTTCTTTTGGGGAAATATATGTAACAACATGAAGATTGATGAAGACATTTTTTGTAATTTTTTTCAGAATTTTTTTTAATTGAATTTTTTTGGCCTTAATTGTTGTTTTTAAAAATCAACATGTACAAACATATTTGGACCTAAATTAAAAAAAAAATGAATTTTTTTCATTGTGTAGAGAATTGTGTGAACATTGATGTCATATATTTTTTTAAAAAAATTAATAGAAAAAGATTATTAAAAGACAAAAAAACTGTAATATTTCAAGTTTAAGGACCAATTTTCATAGAAATTAATTAAAAAATACAAAACATAATCCAATATTAATAAAAAAATTATATTTGGAAAGTAGATATCATGATCTATAATTAGTTTTTATTTCATAGATTAATTATGAAGAAAAGTCCATTAGCTATATTTCCAAAGTTGGACATTTATCTTGAATTTGCCTTAGTTTTCTAGTTGTAGGTCAAAGACTAAGGGTTAGGTTGCCAAATCTTTCTCAAGCCTAAAACCAAAGCAAAAAGTGGCTTGGGGATTCTAGCTTTAGAAAAATAAAATGGGTATCATTCTTGAAAGCGAGAATGAGTACCTATTTTAAAATAGGTATTTGTTCTAAAGTTTTCCAAAATAGAATTTTTTAGAATAGATACCCATTTAAAAAAAATCTATTTTTGAAATTTCTATTTTTGGATTTTGTTAGAATGGGTACCCATTTTAAAAATTTCTATTTTTGGAAAAAAATTTAGAACAAATTCCCATTTTAAAATAGGTACCCATTCTAAAAAAATATTTTTGAGAAGTTTCATAATTGTACCCTCTTTGAAATAGGTACCTATTCTATTTTTCAAATGGTCACCCATTCTATTTTTACAATAGGTTCTCATTTAAGCTTGAGATACTATTCCTAAATGGGTATTCATTTTGTGTGACCTTTTTGGCCAAAACTTCCCCTCTTCATGGACCCAACTTCTTGCTTTTACCCTTATAATGTATCGCAAAGTTATTTCAGTTTACTAGGTGTGTACATTCTTCTAGTGAATGTTTTTTTAATAAAGAGGGTAAAAATTTTATGGAATCAAGAAAGCATTACAAAGTTCGAAGAAGAAAAACCACCAAGGGGCCAAACATAAAGAATTAATTTACACCCAAGAAACCCCTCATATCCTCCATAACCCACTTCTCCAGAGCTAAAGCCAAATCATTCAGGAAGGTTGTTTCAATCCTCCACATGCCAAGAACCCATCCTCTCCATAGCCAACCTAGCCAGCCCATCTGCCACAGTATTCCATTCCCGAGGAACATGGTGAAAGACAATGAACTCCAAGGTGGAACACAAGCAAACAATATATTTCACCACCACAGCTATCTTCCAATCCACATCCTTCAAATGACACCTATATATCATATCAATAACCACCTAAGAATCAAACTCACAAACAATATGTCTCCTCCCAAGTCTATCTGCATGCTTAACTACCAAAAGAATAGTAATAGCCTCAATGAGGTTATTAGTATTTCGACCATTATATATGGAGAAGAAGAATATGACCACTCTTGAACTATTTATTCCAATACCTCTAATGCTAGCATGCCTAGGATTGCCCCTAGAAGAACCATTTGTATTAATTTTCAACTCCCTCAAAGAAGGAGGGCACCAATAACCAACACGATCAAATTTCTCATGACCATGAAAATGGTGCAAACCCCTTGAACTTCTATTGCCCCTCATGAGGCCCAAAGCATTAACCACTCACAAATTCCTAGGATCAGCAAGAATAGACAAATTACACTTAGCAGATAGAGTATCCTAAAGGCCCCCCACAATTCTCATCCAAATATGTTTGATAACTTCTAATCCTAAAAAGCTACTTGTTTCATTCCAACCAAATATGACAAACAATTAAACTAGGGCCAATGACCCAAGCAATACAAAGAAAAGAAGTCTAGGCAGGAGGGAACCCATAACTCCAAAATTCCTCCAAAGAAATTGCATGGCCACATGGCCTACTCCAGAGACTCCACTAGAGATGCCAGATAGCTCTCACAAACTGACACTCAAAGAGGAGGTGAGTAAAACATTCCTCATGCTACCCACACATAACAACATGGAAGGGGCCTAAAATCCTTGCTTCCAAAGGTTTTCCCAAGTAAGACACTTTCCATTCACAACTAACCAAGCAAAGAAATTACATTTGGGCCAAGAAAACTTGTTCCAAACATGATTTCACAAAGAAACCTTAGAGCTCCCAAAAAAATTCTTATCCAAAACCTAATAACCAAAAAGCAACCAAAAATTTTCCCTTCGGATTAGGCCCCCAAGTAGTCACATATTTCCCAGGAAGATAATTGCACACATGTTTTGACAAAATCTTAGCAAGCTAAAGACAATCCTCTGCCACACCACCTGGAGGCCAATCTAAGAGATCCTTCCACCTAGACACATAAATCTAACCCATGATCTGCTGAGATTTAAAATCAGCTACACAACACCAACCCACATTTGTAAAAACATGGGACAAGTCTTGTAAGTGAGGATGAGAAGACAAAATGGAAGGATGCCTATCCCAAGAATCATGACAAAAAAGAGCATCCTGACCACCATTACAGATCCAAAACAACCCTTGTTTAACAAGCTTGACACCTCTTTTGAGGCTAACCCAAATTATAGAACCCTTCCCCTCCAAGCTAAATCTAGCAATCTTCACACTCTCCAATAAACAAAATTATTTGAATGTAAGAATTTTAGCCCACAATAGGTGTTGTTGTGAGAACCAATGCTAATAAAACTTATCTCCTAAAGCTTTCCCATTCAAATCAGTCTAACGTAGGCCAAGATCACCTTCGTACTTCAGCCTACAAACCACATTCCACTTAACCAAACTCCACTTCCTATGGAGTAAATTATTAGACCACAAGAACTTATGAGATAATCTCTCAAAGTCCTTGATGAAGTTGGGAGGAGTAGATAGAACAAAGCATATATACAGAGGGAGACCCCGAACCACTAACTTTAAAAGAGTCACTCTACCTATCAAAGAAAGATACCTTCAGGTCCAATGACTGGCCAAACTACAAAATTTATCAAGTATCCCCTACCAAAACAACTTAGGAAGAGAACATATGGAAAGAGGAATTCCAAGATATGTAAAGGGGAGTGAACCAATTTGGAAATGGAGAATGCCAACTATTCTTCTTTGGATAGGCTGAGGAGTGTGGAAGAAGTAGATAAAGGACTTTCCCTCATTAATATGTTATCCTAAAGTAGTCAAGTAACAATCCAACACACTAGACCATCTAATAGCCTCCTCAACCTTCACCCTTCCCATCAAAGAAGTGTCATCCACAAACTAAAGATGGGACTGGGGGGAATATCATTTCCCTAGCACCAACCCTAAATCCATCCACTCACATCCTAAGAATGAATAAACCTCCCCAATCCTTCAAAAAGTAGGATGAACAAGTAGGGAGACAAATGATCCCCTTTTTTGAGTCCCCTAGAGGCACCAAACAACTCTGTGGGTGTACCATTAATTGGAACTGTAAAGGAATAAGAAGTAACAAAAATCTTGACCCATTCAATCCAACCACCAACAAAGCCAATACCTCCAAGGATCTTAAATAAGAAATTACATTTAACCTAACCATATGATTTAACCATGTCCAACTTGATAAACATATTCTTTTCCTTGGAAAACTCCATAGAGTGAATGGTCTTAGTAGCAATAACAACACCATCCATGATCTATCTACCAAGAACATAACCCCCTTAATCCTTAGAGATTAATCCACTCAGCCACGGTTTCAGCCTTTCAACAATCAACTTTGTAATGATCTTGTACAAAATATTACATAGAGAAATTGGCCTAAAATGATCCAAAGAGTTATCCCCTTCATTTTTTGGAATAAGAGCTAAAAAATTTGCATTTAAAGACTTCAGCATCTATTTGTTCATGAAGGATTCCTAAACAACCCCCAAAAGATCCAACTTAACCACTTCCCCATATTCTTGAAAAAATTCAGCTAGGAATCCATTAGGCCCAAGAGATTTACCTTTCTTCATTTGAAACACAACCTTCTCAAGCTCTAACAGAGTAATGGGAGAGAACAAAGATTCATTCATTTCAGAAGAAACTAGTTGTGGGATACAATCCAAAATCCTAGCCTTATCATCCTTCATAGGAGGCAAATCCTTAGAAAATAAGGTAGAAAAAGCCAAAAACATTCACCAGAAATAGAAGTAGAGGCATAGAGAATCCCCCCATCTGGTGACAAGAGAGAAGAAATAACATTACATTGTCTTTGATCCTTAATAGAGTTGTGAAAGAGAGAAGTATTCTGATCACTAGCCTGAAGCCATTCAATGTGGCATTTATGTTTCCAAAAAATCTCTTCTCTTAACTCACATTCCTCCACCTCTATAGCCACAACCTCTAACAAACCAATCTCCTCAGTCAAGACCTGGTCCTGAATTTTTTTGGTGATTAAGGCCAATCTATCCTAAGCAATCTATTTAGCATGAAATAGATTACCAAACTGTTGCCTATTCCAACATTTTAGCATGTATTTAACATAATGAAGCCTCTTGGAGAAAGAGTAGATAACTATGCCAAAATATGGCTTCCCAATACACCATCATCTAGGAAGAAAATCATGTAGAGAGTCATCCTTGAGCTAGATTAGTTGGAACTTAAAAGACTGCTTAAAACCCTACTATGGCAGCTTAACCAAAAGCTTAATTGGCTAATGATCAAAGCCCCAACCATCCAATATCTCAAAACTAGTCTTCCACCTATCCCCTATCCAAAATATAGACTCTAAAAATCTATCCTATCTTTCACAAATAGCAACATCTCCATTTCTCCTATTATTCCTAGTAAAGAATCCATTAACTAGCTTAATTTCAACCAACCTCAAAAGAGCCACATTATCTTGCAATAACTCCAAGGAGGGTTCTAGATGAGGAATACCTCCCCTCTTTTCCTCTAAATAAATGACAAAATTAAAATCTCTAGCCAAGATACAAGGCAGATAAGCATCTAGAGATGTCACATATCTAACATGATCCCATAGTCATGCTTTACTTTGGAAGTCAATCGAAGCATAAATAATATAGAAAATAACTCTCTCCCCTAACTAAAGATGAGAAGCAACACAAGAAATTGAGCTCCTATAGGAAAGCCACTAAATTGGGTTGGTTTTTCTAAGTTCCCATAAACAAGCTACTCCACCAGACCTACCAAGTGCTTGGACAACACAATGACATTGACCATGACCCAAAATATTTGAAGCCACACTCACCATATTATCAATTGATAACTTAGTTTCCTAAAGGAAGACCACATCAAGAGAATGAATACAAATCAAATCTCAAATAGCCTTTTTTTGAAGGATGCTATTCATACCCCTCACATTCAAGGATAACACGATTATCATTGAGGTTGGGAGAAGTGAACATCAATAGTCTTCATTGAACCAACCTCAGCCAATGTCTCATCAGCTAGTTTCACCTTTTCTTGGTTCTTTTTGTGACCAACCTTAGAAGGTTTCTTAGGAGCATTCTTCTTAAAGGTTTCTTGCTGTAAACATAAAGCAAAGGAAGAAGAAGACTTATTTTTTCCGGAATCAAAGCCACCTTGTACCTTCAAAATAACCCTACCAACACTAGAAGAGCCTCCAAAATCTGCAATCACCCCCCCCTTCCACACTTTGAACTAGAGCCAAAGGAGGAAAAGTAGATTCCACTTGAGGGGCTAAATCACCAAGCTGATCCATCATAGAAATCACTAAAGACTACACCCCAAGCACCTTCGTTGCACCAGAACTAATTTCCAACTACATGTCCACTGAAAACCCTTCCTCCTGAACTAACTCATCCAAAGCCTCAAATCTATTGAAAGTAATCCCCTCCTGTCTGTCTATGAAAGATATCTTTTGACCCCATCCCCAATTATGAAACTTAACTAGTACAAAACCATCCTTATCTGTTGCTACCCCTTTCATGGGAGCTTTACCCTTTTCCACAAGTGGATTAGATTGTGCATTCCCAAAGCCTACACCACCACCATTGAAGATGGCCATACTCATGGCACAATTGTCACCAGAAAGGAAGTGTCTCATAATCCAATGGCTAAGTCCAAGAGCTAGAATCAACAGTAAAATCAATAGAATCTAGGAAAGGCTGACTCAGATCAATCTCAACACAAATTCATGCATAAGAGAAAATCCTATTATCCTATTATCTATATTTTACTAAGAGGGACCAATAGGTTTCCCTAGCAACAAAGCAATCGACTGTAATATATTGCTTCTCTAACATTCAAGTGGTAACAAGGAAGGTGAACCCAAATTGGGACCCTGGATGGAAATTCCTCCACTGAGTTAAAGCCAACATGCCATGATTTTATAAACAGGCCAACTTGGTTGTAAAATTAGGGCCCACCTTCAAAATCCCTATTCCAATTAGAGATGCATAAGAATTCAAACAAACGTAAGTTATTAGTATCCAAAAAAATATCAAAATTTCCCATTGGATTCCATGTCCTACAAATCCAGGTATCAAGGAATCTAAGAGAAACCCTCATCCACAAAAAATTGCATATCAGAACATACTTGTAATAATAATCTAGATCACCAGCCACCACCTTCAATTGAATTTCCAGCACTAGATGAATTTGTGCCTTCACCAAACACCTATTTATCTTTTGCAGTTTAAAGGCTACAAACTTAACCACACCTGCTCTACGAGAAGATAGAACTAGAGCCCCATCACCAACCTCATCCATAGCAGCATCCCAAAACTCCTCAACCAAAGACATGTTCACTGCCATAAGCAAGCTCACCACACCAAACCCTAGTCAACACACACCACACACCAACCTATAACAAATGGGAATGCATTCAAAGCAACTAAGAGAGAGAAGGACAACTACCACCCATAGCTATCACACCACTCCACACAAAGAAAACAAGCTCCAAGAGGATGAAACTCCTACCAAGTGGGCCACAACCATCCTAGCATAGCCATACCACACATAGTTAGGAAAGAAGGCCTGATCAGAACACTAAAACTAGTGCACCTCCAAATGGGTTAAGATTTACCCGCACCAAGAGAAAGGAAGAAAAGAAAAAGCACTGCACGAAGACTAGAAAACTATGAACCCTAAAATCTCAACTTCCCCTCAGACATAGCAAAACCCTCCCCACATGCAACACGTAGCACAAGAAAATAAATGGAAACTAGTGCAAATGCATGCAACCCCAAGCATCAACATACAACCCAAGCCATTAAGGCCACAAGCCCACACACTAGAAGTAGAGCATTTTCCATCCAAGCTAAAAATTAGAGTTGAGTGCTTAGGGCCATTCTTCAAGTGAAATTTGTTGCAAAGGAACTTGTTGGATTTTAGGGAATATGTGTAATAATTCTAGATCATGTTCAAGTGTTATGTTCACAAGTCATCTTTGTATTTGAGGAAGCGTTTACTTAAGTGTTGATGGTGTTAACATAGGTTTGGATGATCATGGGTGTTTAAACTACTTTTGTAGTTTCTTTGATGTTTTTGGAAGTGTGGTGTGGCATTTATGAGTGAATTCAGGTCATAGCTTAGGTTTGTTATGGTTGGCCTTCATTCATTTCCATTATAGGAATGTTTTGGTTCTGACCTAATTTCAATTTGCATGGTTGAGGTGCATAGCCAACCTTGGAGAATGTTTTCAAGGTTAAAGATGATATAAATAACTATTGAATTGTTGATGGATGATAAGGAAAATGGTAATGATGCAAGTGATGTGAATTGTAGAGTTGTAGGGTGCAAATTTATGAAGTGTGGTGTGAGCTTTCATGTGTTAGATTATTGAATGTAGTGAGCAGAAGGTATTTACAATTATTTAGAAATACTGTGAAGGTGTTGGTGATGTTGTGTATTTTTTTTTTGCTTTGAGATTGATTTCAAATTGCAAAACTCTTCTCCATCTTCTCTTCTATCTAGAAGTAAGCCTTTCTCTCTTTTGGGTACTTTATATTATGAGTTAAATCTCACCACTTGGTTTTTCTCATCTTGTATTTTCCATGTAAATCTAGTGTTTCATTGTGTATGGTGTTGAATTGGTTCCGTTTCTATTATTTTCTTTCATGATAAATCATTCTAATAGATTAAGGGTTAATTGGATTAATGTGGATCTAAATTTTTATTGGGGGTTTGTGAAGTTTTAAGGTACAACTGAATCACCCCCCCCCATCAGTTATCTTGTGCATTCAATAATCAGTATCAAAGCAAGGTTCCTTGGAAGAAATCTCAACCACTTGAAGTAGATCTGGGATGGGATGGTGCAAAAGAAACATGTTCTTATATTTCATGGATCAGATTATGCATTGTAGGAGGTAATGATGGAAGGTCTTCTAGTTTTCCTTAGATTTGAGATCTGGAGATTTGTTGAGAGAGGATATATTATTCCTACAAATGTTTTGAGCACTGATGATGAGATCAAGGGCTATGAAAACAATGGTAAAGCAAGGTGTACTCTCTTAAGTGGTCTTGCTAGTTCTAAATTGGTGAAATTTATGAATTTGAAAACCACTAGAGGAATCTAGGGAAAGTTAGAAAGCATTTTTGAAGGAGATGATAAGATCAATCAAGCTAAGACATGTAGAATTTTAAGATAATGTTTGAGACCCTATGAATGTCCAAGGATGAAATCATCACAAGCTACTTGCAGAAGGTGGATGAAGTCATCAATGGAATTAGAGGTCTTGGTGGAGAACTTAAAGAAGTGGTAAAGAAGGTAGTTAGAACTCTTCCTAAAGCTTATATCCATAAAGTTTCTGCTATTGAAGAATTTCAAAATTTGAATCAATATAATAGAGATTGAAGTTGTATGGTTCTTTAATTGCTTTTGAAAAAGGAGAATTGGGAACAAGTAGTGTGAAATTTGAGACTGCTTTTAAGGCTGGAAAATCAAAAGAAACCATGGAATCAGATTAGGAGGGTCTTGATGATGTGGAAGCTAACTTTGTGAGAATAATGAAAAAGGGTATTGGAAATTATAGTGTTAATTTTCTTTTCAAAAAATCTAGTTGTGGAAAGATAGGTCATTATGCTTCTACATGTCCAAACAAAGCTTTAAATAACAAAAATAAGGAGAAAAAAAGTAAGATGATTAAGAAAAGTTACTATGTTCTCAAGAAGATGCAAGTATATCTAATGATGAATCAAATTATGGAGATGATGAGGATGGTGAATGGTTGTTAGTGGCTTTAAAAGATAAAATTAATTCTATTAACTTTGAGAGATATGTGAAGGTAAGGGATTTAGAAGCAAGTGCAAAAATTGAAGGCACTTTGGTGTCAGTTTTTCATGATAGAAAATAGAAGAATTGTTGTATCATTGACATTAGATGCTCTAATCATATGACCAGTGATAAGAGTAAGTTTCAAAAACAAGAAAAATATGGAGGACTTGTTAGGTTTTGTGATGATACATTTGCTAAGATATGTAGAAAAGGTTCAATCATTTTTTATAGCAAGAATTATATTGATGATGTTTACTATGTTAATTGTTTAAGATATAACCTTTTGAGTGTTGGAAAAATGTGTAGCAAGGGATAAAACATTATATTTCAAGATGATGGTTGTGAGATCAAAAAATGCTTAAGAACCGTAATTGTTGTTGGAAGAAGTATAAATGGAAATGTCCATCAACTCAAAGGTGTTGATGGTCATTGTTTCATGACTTAGATCAATAAGAGTTGGCTATGACATAGAAGAATGTGACACCAGTTTTGATAGCCTACTAATAATAATTTTAGTTCAAGCTATGAGAGATATACCAAAGATTATAAATCCTATCAATGTTGTCTATAAGGAATTTCAAGTTGGAAAGAAAGCAAGAAGAAGTTTCAAAATCAAAAAAACAATCTTCTATCGGACTATTGGAATTGGTGCATACAGATCTTTGTTGTCCTACCAAAGTGAGAATTCTTCAAGTGGTAGGTATTTCATGCTACTGATTGACTATTATTCTCGAATGACATGGGTTAATTTTCTCAAAGAAAAATTAGAGACCCTAGATAAGTTTAAAGTATTTAACATTATGGTTGAGAATGAAATGGATATCAATATCAAATTTTTGAGATCTAATAGAGGTGGAGATTTCACCTACAATAATTTCAATATCTTTTGTGAGAATCATGGAATAAAGAGGCATTTATCTTCCCCTAGGACTCCTCGGCAAAATGAAGTGGTTGAAAGAAGGAATAGTACTTTTCAAGAAATTGCTTGAGAACAATGATGAAAGAAGCAAATCTACCAAAAGTTTACTAGAGAGAACAAATTCATACTATTGTTTATATATTTAATAGAGTGCAAGCAAGAGAAAACAAAAGAGAGACTCCTTATGAGCTATGGTATGGAAGGATTCATAATATCAAATACTTTAGAGTGTTTGGAAGCAAATGCTATATGAGAAGGGATGAAGAAAAATTAGAAAAGTTTCATGCAAGGTCTAATGAGGGAAAAAATTATTGGTGTTGCAACAAGAGGCTAAGAAAGATTGTTGAGAGTGCAAGTGTCAAGCTTGATGAATACCTACAAAAAAAATCAATGGTAATAGATGGATATGAATTAAATGAGTCTACTTGTAGATAAGAAGAAAAAACTAAGGAAACAGAAGTGCAGATTGATGAGGAAGAAGATTTGAAAAGGGTCTTAAAATCCTATGTATGTGCAAAAGAATCATTTTGAAGAAAAAATAATTAACTTGATAAGAAGAAACATGTACTGAAAAGAAGGAAAGCTATTGAAGAACACATAAATCTATGTTTAATTTATGAATTTGAACCCAAAACAGTGATTGAAGCATGCAAGGATGAGTATTTGATGAAGGCTATGGAAGAAGAAATAATGAACATTGAGAAGAATTAGAATTGGGAACCTGTTCCAAGACTCAAAAACAAGAATGTAATTGGAACTAAGTGGGTATTTAGGAAAAAAATGAATGAGAGTGGAGAAGTGGTAACAAACAAGGAAAGGATTGTATGTAAAGGTTACTCACAACTCAAAGGAATAGAATTTGAGAAGACATTTTCTCCATTTGTAAGAATGGAAGCTATCGGGATGTGTTTGAATTTTGCAATACATAAATATTTCAAATTTTATTAGCTAGATGTGAAATTGGCTTTCTTGAATGGCGAATTGGAAGAAGTATACATAGAACAATTGAAAGGATTTTAGTTATCAAATAACCCATATATTTTTTGCAAATTGAAGAAGACATTATATGCATTCAAGCAAACTCCTAGAGCTTGGTATGAAAGGTTGAACATGTACTTGTTACAATAAGGATTCAATAAAGGTACCAAAAATATAAATAAAATTTGATTTTGGTTTTATATGTTAATGACATTATTTTTGGGGGAACTGAAGCTATGTATAATAATTTTGAAGAAATGCATAAGGAATTTAAAATATCAATGTTTGGGGAGATGAATTTCTTCCTTGGGATACAAATTAATTATATAGATAAAGGTATGTTCATTTCACAATCAAAGTATGTCAATAAAATTTTAAATTTTGGAATAGGAGATTCTAAACTAATATGTACCCCTACGGTTATTGGTTCCAAGTTCAGCATTAGGCTAGTGGATCTCAAGAATCATGTTTTGGTATAGATTGATGTTGATGGCTACCTCTTAGGGGTAGTAGGTAGTAGCATATTTTGGTTGTTACAGTCAGGATAAGTGAATTTTTTCATTATGTAGTGGTTTTTGGTTGATATAGTTTTAGCGTATGCCCATAAGGGGGAGTATATAGTGGATTAAAGGAAAAAAATTGTAGAGCAATTGCAAATAGTATGTTTAATGTCAAAAGGGGAGAATGAATGATGTAAATACATTTTCCTTTTCCATTGATGTCAAAGGGGGAGAGAGTAATGTGAAAAATATCTAAGGGAGAGAGAGCAATATGAAAAATCTTTAGTCGAGAAAGAGGGAGAGAATATTGTAACTAAGAAAATAATAAAAGAAGATGAAGTAGAGAAATGTGAAAAAGGAAATTACAATGTAAGAGGGATATGAAAAGAAATAATGAAATGGTATGGAGCAAAGTATTGAGCATCAAATCTGTTGTGTTTGTTTTTTATGTTTTTTCGCATCCTGTGTTGCCATCAATGACAAAGGGGGAGATTGTTGCAAGCATGTGGAGTTGGTGTAGTCATTGATTTCAACAAGCTTTGGTGTTGTCATTGGTGTCAACTATATGGAAGTATCTTTTTTCAAGGATGTGTAGTTGGTATTGAGTTGGTGTTGCCTTTGATGATGCTTTGATTAGTTGAATTATGTTGTCATTAGTGAGCTACTAGTGTCAACCTCTATTGCTTCTTTGATAAGATTTTATTTATGGATGTATGGTTGAGATGTTATATTTCAATTGGCTTGATGGTGGTGATGAAGTATTGAAGATGATGAGAAAGTGTCTATAGTTCTTGGTTTCCAAGTGCTTTTGGGAAAATTGAATAAAAAGAGGAAATAGTATGTTGTAGTTCGTTTTGTGTTGCTAAGTACTGTATTTGTTATGCTTCATAGTTATTCTAGGTTCATGATCTACTTGCATGGTTTGGATATGTTGATCAGAGGTTTTTAGATGTGTTGCATTAAAAATTTGGTGTGTTGGATCGTTGCACAAAGGAAGGTGTTTTCACTAGTATGTGAACTGTATATTATAGGGGTGTTTGGGAGAAATATTCTTGCTCCACATTTCTCTATAGAGTACTTTAGGTATTGTGGATCTAGAAGAGTTTTGATAGTGTGTATCTTTCTTTAGGTGAATTTGATCATGTGTTTGAGCCTAGACTTACTCTCAATTATGATATGGGTTGCTACCCCTTTCTAGGGAAACCACATGTTTGAGAAATCTATGGACAAATACCCCCCAATAATTTTCATTAGATATCTACTCAGGGTATGTGCAGGATCATCATGGAAAAAATAGGCCCTTATGTGGCAAAAATTTAGAAAAATCAAAGTTAGCCAACTTGACGTAAAAATTTGAATAAGTTATCCATATTATTTCAAAAATATGTAAGAATATAATCTGTAGAAAATTGAATGTATTTTCTAAACTACTAGGTTTATTTAAAAAAATATATATTTGATGAAAATTTGAAATTTCAATGCAGTAGTACTTAAATTTTAGGGAAAAGCTAAGAAACTTGTAGGTGTTTGTCTGACCACGCTAACTAGAATAAAATGATAATATTTTTTTATTAGATTTTAGACATAAGTAGAGGACTCATGTCTAGATGTGATGCATATTTTTTTGTATTTTTTTTCCAAGTAAATAATTAATTATGAATTTTTTATTACAACTTTTAAAAAATATAAAAAATTGTATGTCTAACCACCTTAACTTGGTCAAAACTTCATGAAATTAATTTTTTCTTTTTTTAATCCTATAGTATGTGAAGCATAGAATGTGATACATGTTTTGGATTCAAAATTTGAGATACCATTTGAAACCTATAGATGTTTTTAAATCAACCTATCAATCAACGCTTTAGTCGTAATTCAAATAGAAAATGAATAATAATTATTTATTAAATTCAAAGTAAAGCATAATTTATATTGGTGGAAAGTTGAGAATCTCCTTTAAAAACTCTTTTCCTTTCATCAATTTTGGGTAAGAAAAAGGTCGTCAGCTACATACCCTACAAATACCCATGATATTGCCACTTTTTGGCCCATCATGATCTTGCACATACCCCTCAAGAGCATACCATAGGTTTTTGGGATATCTACAACATGGATATCAATATAAGTTTGGATCCTTAAATCAGATCCAATCTATACATGAATATTATTAAGCTCTCCTACCACATTGACTTCTATTTTGTCTAATTGAATAAATTTCTTATTTGTCTGGAGTGGACTCAGACCTACTTCTTACAAATTGAAAAGGGCATGACATTTCCTGATGCCCCAAAATCTAGTAGACAATTATGTATATTATTTCCAAAAATTCTCAAACACAAAAGGAAAGGTGGAGTACCAGTCTTACCTTTGTAAAGTGTTGCATTCATCTCATTGGTGGTAGTTTCCTTTCCTTTCCCTCTTCAATTTTCTGCTTCCTCCAAGGCTTTCAACAAAATTTCCTTTTGAGCAGGGCACCACTTCATAATTTCAAAGAATGACATTGAAGTTTTCTGCCTCTATATCTCTACAATGAAGTCAAATTCTAAATCATTCTTTGACTAATACTTGGGAAAGAAAGGTGGAAAACTTTTATTCTAAAAATTAGATGGAACCTTTAGTGGTGGTGGGTTATTATCCGCATCATGGTTTGGTGGGACCATGTTATTAGGAGGAGTAGATGTGGTGAATGGACCTTTATTTTGAATCCTAAGGAAATGGCCTCCCTTGGTTTGGAAAGCATGGGAATCATACACATCTTCCACCAGTTTGTTCTCTTCCTGGTTAGGAAAAGAGGTCTCCTCCTCAAACAACTCATAAGTCATGGTAGTATCAGTAGATATGCTAGATTTGTAGGAAGCACCTTGTAGTGGAGCATCCGCTTGGGCTATCGTAACCATTTTCTCCATTTCTAGCCTGCAATTTACTTCAGAATGGGTTGTAGTATCATGTAACCTACACCAATTAGTCATGAAGTTGAGGTCTACTATGTTACCAATGTGTTGCTTCTCATCACCTACCTGGTAATTATGGGAGACTCCCCCATTATTAGGCCCAGTGTCTCACTATTTGTTCTTATTCGACCTTTGATTGCATCCTCTATTATGATTTTGATAATTTTGATTAGAGGAATTTTGATTCTGATAATTCTTTTGATTCTAGTTCGTGTTGTAGTTTTGGTTGGAATTCTAGATAGAATAACCCCCTTGATTTGACTAACCTCATTGGTTTTGAAAGTTTTGATTTTGATTTTGGGGAGGGTTCTGTTTCATTTGAGCCATATCATTAGACATGTGAGATAGAGTCTTTTTAAGAGTCTCCATCTCATTAGTTAGTTGAAGAGTCCTTTCATTTTCTATAGTCTTCACTACAAAGGGTTGGTTAACAGGATTTGACCCTCCAGCTTGACTTTGGTAATTTTGAGTTTGTTAGGAGGAGTCGAAAGGACCATTGGTAAACAATGGTAGGGGAGGCAAAGCTTGAAATTAGGACATAGGTCTATATTGGGAATAGGACATCCTTGGGACCATATTGAATAAAGGGGGTGGATTGGGCATTTGGTATCCTATAGGAGGAAGAACTCCTCCTAGACTCCCAAATTGCAAACATATATGTTGTTGTAGCTAGATGACCAAAGTGATATACTTTAGCCAAAGAATCAATTTCAAGTGGCTAATAAGTCCTCTTCAAGAATAGGCCAATCAAAGGATCCATAGCCCTTAGGTATCCCAAAATGGCAATGTTCTCAGCAACCAGTTAAGGATCCTGCAACCTTCGGTACATTAGCTAAAACCTAGTATTGAATAAGGGTAGTGGTTCATGATGCTCCTTTCTTATTGTGTCAAATTGGTGGTAAAGAATAGCAGGGTGTACATAGAACCAAAATTGGTTAATAAAGGCATTTTCCAAGTCTTTCCAACTCAGAGTGGACCCTTGGAGTAGGTTTAAGTACTAGTTTTATGCATATCCCCTAATGAGTAGGGAAACAATCTGCGCACAACATCATGATGGGCCACTTGAGCACAAGTATAGGCATCCTTAAATGCATGTATGTGCTCCTCAACACTTCTTGATTCTCCATGCATGTACTTAGGACAAAACCTCTCTAGGTTTTTGGGGAGATCATGTATTCCCCCAGCTAGAGTCCCCAATAGTGAGGGGTTATTGACAAAGAATTCCATGGGCTTGGGAGGCGATACTAGTTGAGTAGGTTGTGGAATGGGTGAATTTTCCTGGTGAGCTGGTGTAGGTAGATTTGGTGGAAACCCAGGCGGGATGAGCAGTGGTGATAATGGTGAAATCAAGACTCAACAAGCCTGGGGCTGATACCTAATAGGGGTTTGGAGTTCAACCAATGGTTTCAGATTCTAAGAAGATCTAAGAATTCTCTTGTACCTATCTCATGATAATGACCCAATTTGAGCTAGTTTTTCCTTCAGGCCCTCTTTCTAGCACCAGATCTATTGATGGTCAATACAACACAACAATGTTAAATGGAATATCACTATCCTATTTCTTCTAAAAGAGAAAGATAATAGGTAGCCATCAAACTCTCAAGGTCCTTGTAGTTGATTCTCAACTGTGCTAATATTAATCAAACGTCAATGTAACTGTAATTTGCAAAGGGCCTTTGTTTGTAACGAGGAAAAAAATTGCATGAAATCAATTATTCTGCATTTGAGGGGTTTAAATAAAGAGAAAAACATAGATCAAAGCTTTGAAACTAGAAGAATATGAATAAAACTACCTAACATCTAGACATGCATACCAACAATGAGTGTTTCTTCATCCAATGACAACCATAACATGAAACAATCCCTAGAGTAAATCTCTATCATTGCATACATCCATAATGCTAATTAATTCATCACAACTTTTCACCAACTTTCTCATAAACATTGAAACAAAACCATTCACTCATTATCAAAATATAGTTCAAATAGATATAACAACAATTCATTCACAGATAACTTAATGAAATAGTCTTCAATACAATTCCTTCTATTGACTTTCATCAAATAAGAAAAACTTAGGCACAACATAAATAATTAGCATATGGATTGATTATATATCATTAATCATCAAATAGGTCCAACTTGATAACATAAAAACCTATATAAAGTTGTAAAACTGTATCTAAAATAACTAGAAATTTTAGAGTATTTACTTAACAATTATGAAAAACCTAAGACTATTTTCTATCATCAAGTGGCTAAACTTGCTTCAATTATCCAACCTTTACAAAATGGAACCTAATAATACATATAGGTAAAGCATGCATGCAATCCTCCCAATTTGGAATCCAAATCCACAATTTAAGGAGTAGGAACTACTAATGGAACTAAACTTAGGAAGCTGGAGCAAAACATTGCACAAATTATGTCTTCCAAAGAAAAAGGTGAAACTGAGGTAAGGAACCAGAGTTGAGCCCATATGACACCTTGAACAAGAGGAGATATGGAGATGTTGCATCAAGCAAATAAATTATTCAACCATAAGTTCATCCATGCTTTGCATGCTCAAGGATATATTCATCATAGCTGTCAAACACTTGTTGAAGAGTACCCAAATCACCTCTATCCAACCAATCATCTTCAAATTTAAGCCTCCTAAATTTTGCTTCAACCAACTCTTGCACCTCTTTTAGCTTGATCAATTCTCTTTTGGCAGCCTTTTCTTCTTCCCTAATATCCATAAATTGATCAAATAATAGATCTTCTCCATCATCTCCCCTTTGCATAATTTCCTCAAATCTACCCTTCCATATTTCCCTCATCTTATCTAAAGAAATTCCTTCCTTAACTAAGGTATCTAGATTGATTAAAATGGCCACAATTGCCTCTAATTCAACAATCTGTTGGTTCAAATCCTTACTCATCTCTTGAACATCATCTTGATGCACATGAAGAGCCTTGGACTTATACCTTATTATGCTCACAGTTTTCTCAACAAAATATACATTATCATCCTCAAGAACTAAATGTTCAAGAAAAGTTGACTAAGACCTGTACCTTGCCCATGTCTTCAAGATTTTTAACATATTCTTTCCATTCCTCATCTTGTTTATCTAGATCCTTGGTATGTTGATCTAGATGCCTTGCCAACTCAAGAGAAACCTTATGAATTTTAAAACCATTAGCAAGAACATCATCAACCTCCTCATTGAGCTTATCCAACCATATCTCTAGCATTCCTACCTTGCTCTTCATCTGAACTAAATCATCTGCCTCCTTTGTTAATAGGATTGGGGATTCAAGGGCAGAAACCTGTTGAGAGATTGGAGTTGAAACATCCTTCAAAAATCTATGCAATTAATCTAAGTGAGCCTTAAGCTCATCCTTGATCATCTAGGACTTGGTAGAGGAAGCCACAATATCAATTAAGTTCATTTGTTGATTCCTTGTAGGTCTTCCCAAATTTACTATGCCCAATTGATAATCAAACATTTGCATATCCTATCAATTCTCATCCACCATTGGTATTGCACATTCAACAATAATCTCCCATGTGTCAGTAACCTTGGTGGAGTGAAGAACCCAATCCTTCTTCCTAGGTCTCTCCTTCTAAATTTCTTTCATCATCTCCTCCCAAATTAGAGGTTGTGGTTGAATAATTTGCTTCCTTTCTAAATCTAGCTTCAACTAGGTAAGAGGAATAGGAGTGGTAGGCACTTGGGTAGGAGAAGAAGCAGCAGTAGTGGACGACAAAGGTTGTAATATTTTATGTCTAGGATGAGAGCCAACTTCCCACACATTTTGTTGCTCACATTGTGCCTTCTATTGTGCCAACTTCTCTTCCTCCTCTTTATCCTTCTTCTCTTGTAGTTTCTTGGCCTCCAACTCTTACTTCAAACATTCCTCCTCTAATTTCCTTTCCTCTAATACTTGTTCTCTTTTCTCTTCCAACTTCTTTATATAGTCCCAAGCTTCTTTTTCCTTCTTTTCATATAGAGCAAGCTCTACAACTTCCTTCTCCCTTTGTAAGAATTCTTGTTCCTCTTTCGTCTTCTAAGCCTCTTCTAAGGGCTTATATTTAGCTTCAAGAGATTCTTTTTCTCTTCTCTATTGGGCATTTTCCTCTTCAAGGTCATGGATCTTCTACTGCAAAGTCAACTTATCCCTTTCTTCCTTCATTCTAATCTCTAGCTCTTGTTCTTGTTGTTGCTTGGCTAAGTCATCAATAGTAGCACAAGCCTCCAATTCCTTTTCCTTTGATGACAAATCAGACTGTGCTTTAGCTTCATCCTCTTGTTTTTTGTTGGAAAGAGAGAAATCGTTAGATCTTTCAGGATGAAGCGATGTATCTTCCATCATTCCTAAACAAAGTTGAAGCATGTGTAGTAGAATTGGTCAATTCAAGGGTTGTTGGGGTAGAGTGTACAAAAACCCCTTTCACCTGTTGGGATGCAAGAATGTTGAAGGCCTAGAATGGCTTGAAAGTGCCTCCTTCTTCAAGCTCAAGGGGTCTATCTATCAATGAGGAACAAAAGAATATCAATTGGACACCTCCAGACCACGGCTAGTTCAAACTAAACTTTGATGGTGCTTCTAGAGGAAATCATGGGCAATCTAGCATTGGCTGCATAATCAAGAATTTGAAAGGCAAGGTGGTGGGAAAGCTAGCTCAGACCTTGAATAAGGGCACAAACAATGTGGCAGAACTACAGGTAGCGCTTCTTGGAATCAAGTTGTGTGAAGATATTGGATTGAGGAAAGTGATTATTGAAGGTGACTCCATGATAATCATCAACTCCCTACGCACAGGGAAATTGTGAAACTGGAAATTAGGAGCAATGCTAGAAATAATGACATCCTTAAAAAAATTGAAAACTATGAAATAAATCATATACTACATTAGGGTAATGTAGAGGCATATCTCCTATCAAACCTTGGAGCTGATGGTGTCTCCTTGAAGGAGATCACCACCCATGTGAATGACCCAAGGTAAATGGCATACTGGGAGGTAGGGTCGGTGCCACTCCACTCCAAAAAAGCATGTATGGAGTGGTTGTTATTCTGGAATTGAGGGGGGTGGTATTGATGACTTGGATGCCAAGGTGGCAATTAGAATATGGAAGTTTCCTTGGGGTGGTGTTATGATTTTGCGCTAGTACTAGAAGGGGCACATCAATTAACACCCAATGATGGCATTGCATCACACGTTATTCATTGGGTGTGATGTCCAAATAATTCATTGAAGTGGGTGGTGTTAAGTTCTCAAGGTGGCCTTTTGTTGGAACTTTGACATTTCATTTGGTGACTTGGCAAGCATTGGCATTCTCATTTGGAGATGAGAAGATTCATCTTACTAGTCTCGACAAAGGAATTAGACATAGGCGGTGTGGACACACCAATGTTATTGCATAGCTCAAAGAGGCAGATGGCTTTCGAAGGCCCAGTGACTACTCTCTGGTTGAGTCGGATAATTTGACACCCAAACTATCTCACCCCTAGAGCAGTGAAATGCATCACTAGCAAAGGTTTTATGCCAAGTGCTAAGGGATATCGGTTGGACTCTAATATTTTGTCCCATGTCTTGGCTGGTCTGTTGGATGTGGGGGTCTCCAAGGAAGATGCGGGGGTGATCATGATGCAGTTGTTCAGGAAGGACATGTTGGTTGGTCTGGAGAAGACTTTGGGTATGGCTTCGTTGGGCAAGGGCATTCCACGACCACAAGACCTTGCTTTGTGAGAAGACTCAGACATGTTGGTAAGATACTTTCCATTCCTTTTGGATATTTGTGGTCTAGAGTTGGTTGAGCATCGCCATTTGGTTGTAACAGGGGCTGATTTCCTCAAAAAGAAATATCGTCTGGTGACAATTTCTAACTCGGCTTGGAAACACGAATTTCATGTGTTTGCTCAATAGAATGTTTGGTAAGGCATGGTCCTAGGTGGTGGGTTTTAGGTAGGGTTTGTGTCTCAATCTGGTGTATAGTTTTATGTTCTCTAATAAATATTTCAGTATGTGAGAAAGGTGAAATAGCTACAATAGGCGTCTATGTGGATTTGACCTTGTGTGGTCCCTTCGAAATTTTGGGATGGTCTGTAATGGGGTCTTCTTCAGAGTCTCTAATGACAAAATGACAGTTGTAATGGTTGCCCTAATCATGGTCTAGAGCTCGAACATGTAATCTTGCTTTTTGCTATCAATACAAACTCTTAAAAAAAAAAATAATAATCCAACAAATTCAATATGACATCCCGGGAGGCCTTGTTTGTTGTGTTGACTAACTGCGATGGCTCCCATTTTCATGCCAACGTAGGCTAAAAAGCTGTATCCAGTGAAAAAGCCAATGGAGACCAGGACGATCTGTTTTACTTTGGCCAAACCAAGAGCGGGCATTGCAATTGGAGCAACGATCAAAATCAATGAGAGCACGAAAGAAGAGTAGTCAGAATCAACACAGCTTGCGCAAAACTTCCGTCTGTGGTTGGCATAGCGGTGATGACAGTAGCATTGCAGGGGAGGACGGCAGTCGCTACTGTCCAAATCTTGTTGATCTCTCTCCATTGTTTCTTCCGCTTTACTTTCACTGTGAGCAACTCTTGCACGCATTCAATTACTCCCTGCTTCTTCTTATGCACCCATTCAATCACTGTTTTCTTCATCTTCTCCTTGTTTGTGGGATCTTCGCGCTCGCCATTTCCAGAAACGGGATTCGTTCCATCACCCCGCTCAAACATGGAAAGAGCTCTGACGACTCTGACGATTTGTTCACGGAAAAAGTCGCGGTGAAAGGGGGTGGTTGATGGAAAGAAACGGGGAACAGATTCATTTCATTTCTTCAAATATAAATTGTCAAAAATATTGTTTAATTTATGAAGAAATTAATAGAAATTATTTTTACCAATTTTATTAATCATACATATTAAATATGAAAATATATAAATTTATATCTTTAATAAAATAGATAATACAAATAAATAAATGGAAGATTGATAGATACACCTTTTGTTGTGGTCTCTCTTTACTTGACCACCATAAAACTCTTATATATAAAATTAGAAAACACAATCAAGAAAATGATTTTTTCCTATTTATACAATAGTTATGTAACACTGTTGCTGTACATAAAATTACAAAAATGAATGTAAAATTAGAAGATCAATGATAACTATTAGTATTAAATACAAAAAAACTTAAATTTACTATTACAATTCAAAGTAAGTTTCTAAATTCATATTAAAAATATTCAAGACAATCTTATTAAAAATATTCTAAAAATAAAAAACAATTATATTTATCTCTCACAAGATTTTAAATTAATATGTATTTTTATAATAAACATTATAAATGATATATTATTATAACTAAAATATTATATTATATTTACTAATAATTTCTTTTACGGTTTACTAATAATTTAAAATGTCATATATACGGTTGTGTAAAACTATAGCCAATCAAACTATATGGTCTAATAAGTTTTAAAGTTGTAATTTATATGGTCTAAAATTGAAAAAACGGCCAAAAGACCATCAAATTCCGGTGCGCATATGAAAAAACTAATCCAAACCAATAAGTCACTGAGGCGGCTTTATTACAAAGGTGGTAATAATAATAACACTAACAAACCACTAAATGATTATGGTGACTTTATTAGAAAGGTAAACCTAATATTCTAAAACTCACATTTGAGGTTTATTGTAATAAAAACTAAACATACTAACACAATGACTCAAAACTAAATGCAATTGTATATTCTTTAAAATATTTTGTTTGAAAATAATTCATTAACCAAGTCTAGACCTCCATCAAGCTACCTAATAACCCTCATAAAGGTGTAGCTCATGTGCTAAATTCATGAGTTCTTATATTACAACCTCCTAAAACTCTCAAATCACAAAACTCTCAAACATGGGTCAATAAGTTTGACTCGTAAAACTACATGATCAAATCCTAATAGCAATAACATGATATATTAGATCCCTTCTTGACAACATCTAATAAAAAGAACACGGATAAAAAAACTTGTTCTTCTCATGTAAAGTGTCATCTCTTAGAGAGAAGCTAGCTTGAGATTCGAAAATCTTTTGACCTTAAATGCCTCTATTTTCCATTTGCAATCTCTATGCTATCTACAAAATGTAGAATTTACTAGTCTCTAAAGACTTTGTTTGGTGTAACATGGATGGCAAGTGTACAAGAACTTTATGTAAAGATGTTTAAATGTTAAAAAATAATAGATGTTAGATTCCACCAATAATACACCTATTTAGAAAGTGATTAAAATATCTTAACCTTGTCACTCCAAACAATCTAACATATTTTGATGGGATAGAAAATGAAGAACTTTACCATAGCTGTCCACATAAAAAACTAAATGTGCATTACATCTTTACCATCCTCTTTTGTTTGCACTATTTTTTGCATAAAAGGTTTGATCAAGCCTCTTAAACATCAGCAAAAAGGTTTTTAAAGATTCCTTCAAAAAATTACTTCTTAATGCAAATTTAAAAGGAATAGAAACACAAACATTTGACCTTAAAAATTCAATCAAAATGTGTTAATCAAAGAACAAACATTCTGTCCATACCATATGTGTGAATGGTCATTCAACATATATAAACAATGAGAGTAATAGAGATTGATATAGATTAGTCAACAACGATGAAGGGTAGTCTAACTAGGAAACTATTCAAATGTCATGATTTGAATATAGATCTCCCCAAATAGTACAATTTTTGAATAGATACATCTCCACACAAAACTCCCTGAAATATAAGACTTGCTATCACAAATTCTTCAAATAACACAAATCATATAATACTCTAATACCATTAAGAATTATTAAAAAGTTCAATCTCCTTGTATAAAGTTGTGGAGATATAACCACCTTAAATAAGCGTGAGATTCATTCAACATTCTAAAGGCTAATAAGAACAACATTAACAAACACTAAATCACTAGTGGCTTTATTATAAAAATACTAATTACACTACCAAACCCTGAAAAAAGTGACTTTAATATCCATTGCTATAGCTATCAGTGTCACTTTGGTCTCCACGGTTGTTCATCAGAACAGAGCTCGGAACTTGCAGAATTCGAGGCTCCATCTTCCCTTCCAGCATCTGCACCACTTGCCTTATGCTTGGCCTCACCTCCTCGTCCTTTTCAATGCATAACAACCCTACAACACATGCTCTTCTCACCTCTTCCATATCTGCCTCCTTCGCAACACCTTCTTCCACAATATTAATCGTGTTCCCCTGGTAAATTTGAATTGCAGCCCATGTGGGAAAGTAAAACTTACTTGAATCTTGCACGTTTAATTCAAAATTTCTTCGCCCCGAAATGATTTCCAAAAGCGTCATACCAAAACTGTAGACGTCAACCTTAGGAGAGATGGGAAGACCAAATATCCACTCGGGAGCCAAGTACCCTGTCGTTCCTCTTGTAGTGGTCAGCACGCGGCTCACATCTCTACCCACAAGCTTTGCCAGCCCAAAATCTGCCAACTTCGGTGACAAATCACTGTCCAGCAGAATGTTTTCGGGCTTAACATCGTTGTGAATGATGCAATCTATGCAACCTTCGTGGAGATAAAGTAACCCTCTGGCAGTGCCTAATGCAATCTGAAAACGGGTCTTCCAATCGAGTACCCTCCGTTTACTTTTGGACGGACTTGTGAACAAAAAGGAACTCAGAGAGCCGTTGGGCATGTAATCATAAACCAGTAACCGTCTTAATCCTTCTGCACAAAACCCTCGAAGTCTGACCAAATTCACATGTTGTATGTTTCCAAGAGAACTGATTTCCGCTCGGAATTGCTTCTCATCTTGTCGTGAACCCTTCATTTTCTTTACTGCCACAAGCGTACCGTCTGGTAGAGATCCTTTAAACACTGAGCCGAATCCTCCGCTCCCCAACTTGGACCTGAAATTCCTAGTTGCAATCTTCAATTCCTTGTAACTAAACATTCTAAGAAAAGAGTTCGAGGAATCGTCATGCCTATCCATCGGTTGTAGCTGACGCCTTCGCCAGATAAAAACCGAAAAGATACCCAAAGCAACTGTGAGAGCACCAAAAACACCAAGCACTGTGCCCACAATACTTGTGGTTTTGTGTTTCGTTAGAAGTTCAGAGGCACCTACTCGGATGAAGACATTTGAATTGCTTTCTGACGGAAGAGAGTTGCGCATGTTTAGCAAATCTCCGGACCAGATTTGGCATGGCCCTGAAGGTGGACTGAAAGTAAAGGCAGTGCACGAGCAGTTGTAGAGGCAGAGTTTCTGGCAATCTTTCTTTGTTGCTGCAGAGTACGACGAAGCATAATCATCAGGCAATGTTACACTAAGGTCGACGAATCTGTCAGTGCTGTCTGTTTTGGCATCGCAGTTTAACAGGCTCTGTCGAACACAGCCACTGGACCCCCAGTTTTCCGGATCCCAGGCGCCATTGTCTGTGGGCGTGAAGCCTTCCACACAGCTACAGAACTTAAGATTGTTGGAATTGCAGCTTCCGTAAGCACCACAGAGACCATATATCGCGCATGCATCTACGGGTCGAGACCAGTATGTCCGCCATATACTGTCACCAAAACAAACTTTTGTTTGCACTCCTCCGAACATGGTTAGGAGGATACGTGATAACACGGCCGTTTCAGGCATCCATGTAAAACTGAAATACAAACCAGAGCTAGTAATTTCAACCGTCATATTGAATCTTCTGTCCTCTTTTTGACTTCCGCTGAAAGTTTTGCCGTCCCAAGTTCCGGTCCCCCAATACTGTACAGAATTGTTCCATGTCAGCACGAATTGGTTAGTCCCAAACGGATCCATGCCGAAGGAAAAAAGCCCAGGAGCAGGATCCAACGAGCTTTTCCAAGAGACTAGCTTTTGCTGTCCACCGAACCTCATCCCTGGCAACAAGGTGTCTACAGGATTGTCGAAACTCTGCCAAAGAGTCTCTGATTTATTGACATCGTTCAGCATTAAAAAATTACCAGAATCTAATATCACAGCCCGGGAGGCCTTGTTTGTTGTGTTGACTGACCAGATAGATGCGCCCTCTGCATCGAACAGTTCCAGATTACCTTGTCTTGAGAGCTCCAAAACGCCAGATTGGTTTCTGGCGGGAATCTCCCTGTTGGCCACCCAAACATATCTCTTCTCCGGTATTTTGGCATACCAGATGCCAATATACCAGTTATTGCTTCCATTTGGGCTGAAGAATCCCAATTCGAAGGTGCCATTCTTTGAAATTATTGTCTGATTTCCAATAAGCGAGGCGCCCAACGAAAGAGTATCTCCAGCCTCGACTGCAGCACCGTTACTCTTCAGTTGAATAAACACAGTAACTGCAAAATACAGACTTAAGCATAATTTTCCCATTGCTAAAGTTCCTCTGCCGTTGATATTTTTGTTTCCAAAGCACAGGTGGAAAGTCCCATGAAAGAGCAGCGTCACTTTCAAGAGGCCATTAAATTCAATGGCCGTCGGACAATGTTTTCCCTCTTGTGTTGCGTGTCAAGTGTTCACACAGACGCAGCCAAAGTCGTAGTGGAAAATAACAAAAACTGAAAAGGATTTATTGATAAAAAAAAAAGATATTTTTGATGGTACCTAATAGAATTGGTCCTAAAAGTTATCTAATTAATATTATCTAGCCACACAAATGTCGTATTGCTTTAGCTTTTTTTAAATATAATATTTTTTAATGTTTAATATATCAATTTAAAAAGTTATTTTTATTTTGTGATATTCAATTATTTAGATCTTGTTATTTTGATGATGGATAATGATTTGTGATCCAAAATATTGATGATAAAAGTCATTATATAATATAGTCTATAAAAAATGATATTGTAAAAATGAGATGTCTTTGATAACTTCACATTGATAAATATGAATATTGTATCACATTTTGTATGAATGGAGTATGAGTTTCATTGAATATTTTCTTGTTTTCTAATTCCTTTCCCATTTTATTTTGCAAATATTTCCTTTGCATTTGATTCCTAAGCCTACATTAGTATCAAAGCAATGTTGGAGGAGAAGGATAAAAGGAAGTTGTTGATGGTTTAGAATATCTATTTATAGAAGAAGTGCAAAGTTTATATTATAAATGTCTTAGCACATTCTCTCTTATTTTAAACATTCACTACTTCTACATGTGCAATCCATAATTTTGTTATGAATAAAATAATATAATTAGCCATATAAGATGTAATTTTAATTTTTTAAATGAAGTTCTTATAATCATCCCACATAGTTATTTTTTTATGCCATGTACATTGTCCTCGCACTCATTATCTCCCTATAAATCTCATGTATTTTGGTATAGTATTCTAGTAGTTTGTAGAACTACTCATTTGAATCTAAATTTGTAATATTTAACAAATTAAATAATCTAGCATATTCACAACTTGTAAAATCAAGCATTGAGTATATCCCTACTTTATTGATATCATTTTCATGGTTATTCTTCGTCGACCACTAGGCATGCTTGCTTGTAATACTCACAAACCCCATACAACAATCCACATGGTCTAGCATGAAATATTATCCTAAAATCTATGCAATCATATTTCTCATGTGTACTTAAACAAATTATCTATATCATTTGCAAAACTTTGGGGACCTAAAATTTAATACCTACATGAAATTTATGTCCATAAATCATTTTACCTAGCCTATGTCCATTTCATTGCATTTCCTTGCATTTCACATTCATACTCATGTATTTCCAAGCTATACAAGGTGGAGGTCAAGGGAAACAAAGACCATGCTTTGTTTACAAAATTCTTTCAAAAAATGTTAAGATTATTTTTCCATGGAAATCTCTATCATTGTGTCACTTAAACCTATAAGTAATTAGACACATTTCCACTTCTGTCTATACTATCTACTATTGTAGTTTGTGTATACCATAGGGATACTTATTTGCATATGCGCATTCACTTTTCTTGTCATCTAGAATGAAAGGTATCACATTTAACTTATAAGTAATAGGTTAAATTATGGCCTAATTTAATGGAATTGCTTAGATCAAATCAAATAAGGAATTGGGTTGTGTAATAAATAAATAAAATCTACAATATTACTTAAAAAAGTTTTTGATAATAAAGACTATAGGGGTGGGTGCAAGAAGATGGGGGACCAAAAAGTGGCTAGCCATCTTTTTTTTTTAATTCATAACGCGAGCATGTTATAACAAACTCGCGTTATAATGTGGGTGAGTTCTATCTTGTTATAACAACAAAAAGTAACCTTTCATCATTCTCATTTATGTGTTTTCCTATAAACTCGTGGCCTTCAAACCCTCAAGAGCGTGCTCACATTATTGGAGAGCAATTTTTTCATCGAATCACTGTTGAATCTTTGGAAAAATGCTAATAGGAAATTGAAGAGGTCAAAAGAGTTAGTTTTGATTTTTTTTTGTGTGAATTTGTTTCTAAAATAGGCATATTTAATAATTTTTTTGATGTAAATTTATTTAATTTATAGGAAATGATAATCAACCTCCTCATCCTCAAAATCCTCCTTCATCTCAATCTGAAATACCTACTGAAGAAAAACCCCAACAACAAACACCTCCAACAATTCCTCAATATGCTCCAAGAACTCAAGAAAATATAATGGGGCAAATTGAAAACAAATAAAAAATAAATTGAGGATATAATTACAAGGTTGAAAGATCATGTAAGCTCAACCTCACATAGAGCCATGCTTGCTCAATCACTTGAATCAATGTTATCAAATGCATATTCAATTAGCAAGCAAATAACTAGTTAGGTAGATAAGAGAAGAGAGTATAGACAATATTATGCTGATAAATTATCCTATAAACAAGTGAAAGATGAAAAATTTACAAAATTTGACGTGTGTTCCCTATTCACAAACCCTAAAACAAATCAACCTTTACACCCTTCAAGAAAGAGGTGCCACAATATTTTTGGCAGAGGTGGTGGATGGTTTCTGACCATCCACCATGTAACAACAATGAGGTGCTGCAATAGTTTTTTGAGGAAATTATACATTGTGAGTTTATCCTCAATAAAATTCCAAACTATTTTGATATGTGGGAGTTCTAGGGTAGAGGTGAAGGCTTCATACAAGATAAAGTGAGGGCACATCTTAACCCACAGTGGCCAGTGATATGAGCATGTGGCTATCTCTTTTATTGTGAAGGAGAGTGTTGAGGTTGAGACACTACAATTGATTAGTTCCCTAGCCCAAGCATCATACAGTGTTCTAGTCTTGTAGCACAAGGTAAGTGGGGCGATTCTTCAGGTAGTAGAGTTCAACCTCCTATTTGTCAAACTTGTGAGACACCCTTTGGTTATGACCACATGCATAGTCAGGATGTAGGTACGTAGGGTACATCTGCAACTAATTAGATGGTGATGATAGATGCACTCCTTAATGAGGGATTCAAACTTGATAGTCAGGTAAATGTTAGCAAGTTAACTAAATTTAATTTATTAAATTTCATTTTTGAAATACAATATTAACTAAATTAGTTTAATTATTGTAATGAAATCTCAGGGTCATAGCGTTCATACAGTTTTCAATGGTCCTTCACCTCCTTATTACATGATGAAATGTACTACCAAGGTATGTAACTAGTAAATAATTATAAATATTACATGTGAATAGCATTATTATACATGAATGGTATTCTTATATCCAATTTTGGATGTTGAATAGGTTAATCTTGGAGATTTGATGACAACACCTCCCAATGGAGGTAGACATTGAAGCTTCATTCAGGTAATAAAATAAAGAGTTTAACTAATGAATTGTTGAAAATGGATTTATGTAGTTTATATTCATATCATTTATTACATTGCATTATACATCCTTCAAACTCAAAGCATTACTTCAAATTGCATAACTAATAACTAGATGCTGATAGATGATTAAATTCCAATTACAATATAGTTTTTTATAAAGTCAACATAAGCAGTCATGTAATTACTTCATATTGCATAACTAATAACTAGGAGTAGCTGCCAATTGCATTTTCTTGTCATGGCATTCCATGAGACCACATTTCTTTGAGGTATTTTTTTCAGGTCAATGCCTTCTCTATGCTACCACATTATCCATACATGTCTACCAAAGAATTTTATGAAACAATTCACTTCCTTCCTAGTATGGCTAAAATCCTAAAATAGGTGCTTTTGAACAAACTATGGATGCTTGGAAAAAATATATCAAAGCATAATAGTAAGTAATAGCATAGACAAGGCAATGATCTATTTAAAAAATGTCTCAAATAATTGTGGTCTCATGGTGATGTCCATCGCCATGAGACCACATTTATTTGAGGGATTTTTCAAACAACTCACTGTCTTGTCTATGCAACCACATTTTCCATACATGTCTACAATTTTTTTTTATCAAATAGTTCACTTACTTGCTACTGTGTCCAAAAGCTTAAACTAGGTGCTTTCGAACAAACTATGGATGCTTGGAAAAAATATATCAAAGCATAATAGTAAGGAATAGCATAGACAAGGTAATGAGATGTTTGAAAAAATGCCTTAAAGAAATGTGGTCTCATGGTGATGGACATCACCATGATGAGACCACATTTATTTGAGGTAGTTTTTTTCAAACAGCTCATAGCCTTGTCTATGCTACTACATTTTCCATACATGTCTACCATTTAAGAATTTTATCAAATAGTTCACTTCCTTGTTACTATGGCTAAAATCCTAAAACATGTACTTTCAAAAAAACTATGGATGCTTGGAAAAAATCTATCAAAGCATAATATAGTAAGCAATAGCATAGGCAAGGTAATGAGCTGTTTGAAAAAATGCCTCAAAGAAATGTGTAATCATGGTGATGGATCACCATGAGACCACATTTCTTTGAGCTATTTTTTCAAATAGCTCACTACCTTGTCTATGCTACCACATTTTCCATACATGTCTACCAAAGCATTTTATCAAATAGTTCACTTCCTTGTTGCTATGGCTAAAATCCTAAAACAAGTGCTTTTGAAAAAACTATGGATGCTTGGAAAAAATATATCAAAGAACAATCACCATGACACCACATTTCTTTGATCCATTTTCTTAAACTACTCACTACCTTGTCTATGCTACCACATTTTCCATGCATGTCTCCCAAATCATTTTCTCAAATATTTTCTTTTCTTTTTGCTATAGCTGAAATCCTAAAATAAGTGCTTTCAAATAAACTATGGATGCTTGGAAAAAATCTATCAAAGCATAATATTAAGCAATAGCATAGACAAGGTAGTGAATTATTTGAAAAAAATTCCTCAAAGAAATGTTGTCTCATGGTGATTTCCATCACCATGAGACCACATTTCTTTGAGGCATTTTTTTCAAATAGCTCATTTCCTTGTCTATGATACCACATTTTTCATACATGTATACCAAAGCATTTTATCATTTGTAGTTCACTTCCTTGCTGCTATGGCTAAAATCCTAAAATAGCTGCTTTCAAACAAACTATGGATTCTTGGAAAAAATCTATCAAAGAATAATAGTAAGCAATAACATAGACAAGGCAATGAACTATTTAAAAAAATGCCTTAAAGAAATGTGGTCCCATGGTGATGTCCATCACCATGAGACCACATTTATTTGAGGCATTATCACCATGAGACCACATTTCTTTGAGGAATTTTTTCAAACAATTCACTATCTTGTCTATGCTATGACATTTTACATGCATGTCTACCAAAGCATTTTATCAAACAGTTCACTTCCTTGTTACTATGGCTAAAAGCCTAAAATAGGTGTTTTTGAGAAAACTATGGATGCTTGGAAAAAATCTATCAAAGCATAATAGTAAGCAATAGCATAGACAAGGTAATGAACTATTTAGAAAAATTCCTCAAAGAAATGTGGTCTCATCATGATGTCCATCATCATGAGACCACACTTCTTTGAGGTATTTTTCAAACAACTCATTGCCTTGTCTATGCTACCACATTTTCCATACATTTATACAAAAGCATTTTATCAAAATAAACTCAAAAAAATTTCAAACAGTTCACTTCCTTGTCTATGCTACCACATTTTTCATACATGTCCACTAAAGTACTCAAAAAATTATTGGCTATCTCATACATTATAAACCATGACATACATCACTATTCTATTTTTTGTAATTGAATAATGTTGTTTTATTTTCAGATGATGAAGGTAGAGACACCTTCCAATGTTCATATGCCAATGGAGCATGGTGTGTATTCTACAATTGATAGCTCAATGCCTTTATTGTTGATATGAGGCAAATTAGTAAATTTCAAATTACATTCATTGTTATAGTTGTTTATTATTGAAAAATTAAATGATTATTGATTTGTAGTTTAATTTCTATGTGTATGGTATCTATAGGACATTAGAATGCCACATCCTAATCCTGTTACTATGGAAAATGAGGAGAGAGATTATGTGGAGGTGGTACAAGTGATTATTTTGTTAAATATTTCATTTTTTATAATGTAATTTCTATATATTATTGTTTATACTTTTTATTCTAACAACTAAGGCTCCACAATGAAGTAAATAGGAGGAGAAACCCTCAAGTTCAAAGTAGACTACTCTCATATGCATCTCCATCCCCTCGAAGATCAAAGGCCACCTGTGATCTATTTTCTGCATCCAAAGGGGAATGACTTTTTATTCAGTTCCTTTGTTGTATTCCTAAATGGCATTTGTGGACATATATTTTGTATTGCCTATAGTTGACATTGTATTCCTATATGGCTATTTTGTATATATGTTATACTTATATCAACATATATTGATGTATGCTTATATGGTTATTTGGTTAATACACATATTTTTTGTTGATGGTATCCATATTTGTATTATAAATACATGCTTCAATGGATATTTGTGGATGGTTTACTTCAAATATTTAAAGTCCAATTGTATTACATACACTCTTCCTTTATATAATTGTAAATATATATAAAGTTTGAACATTATTCTCCTATAATATTATTGAACATTAAATCAATCATATGAATATAATAATCCATGATTCAATCTAACACCTAGGTCTCTCTACCACTACACATCTAAGCCTGCACTCTCTAGGATCATTGTAGCATGGTAAGGAAATTCATGTAATTATACAATGCACTTTCAAGTATGCAACTAAAACCAAGCAAGACATTATTATACTTCATGTGTTCATATGTATTATTCATGCTTCCTATGTATACTTCATGCTTCATGTGTATACTTCACGTATTGCATGTATTCACATGTATGCTTCATGCTTGCTATGTATACTTCATGTATTCACATGTATGCTTCATGCTTATTTTGTATACTTCATGTGTTAACATGTATTATTCATGCTTCCTTTGTATACTTCATGTTTTCATGTGTATGCTTCATTCTTCATGTGCGGACTTCATGTATTATGTGTATTTGCATGTATTCTTTATGCTTCATGCTTCACGTATTATGTGTATTCACGTGTATACCTCATACTTCGTGTATAATGTATATTTATTTGTTTGCTTCATGATCGGATGTATCTTCAACAAGATTACTCCATGTGTATTAAAAACATTATTTGTCAAAATGCTTTCTAGGTTGATAAGCACTAACATAAAAGGGAGAGAATTTCATTTGAGAAAGACATCCATAAAATCCTTGAAGAATTCAATTAAGAATAGAACCTCTGGCAATATTGCAAATAAATTAATTTAGTTTCTCACGAATAGTGATGATATGATTTAGGTTGTGACATTTCAAAGGTGAAAAGTTGTGACCCTTCGAATAGGAAAGAATATGGCCCTTTTATAATGAAGGTTGATGCTCATGCCTAGAATAGATATGCCCAACTAGACATGTTGGTGCTAGCGGTTTAGCCCCATGAAGAACAAAACAAAAAGTAGTCTACCTTGCAACTCTACACCACATGAATTTGATGGTCTTTAGAGCATCAAAAAACTTTCACCATTGGAAAACGGCTTGGAGATATCAAAAACCAAGAGAGGATAATGTAAAGGGGCCCTACATGATCCCATACGCTCAAATATAATGTTTCTAAGTGACAATTTTTGAGTAATAGCTCATCAAAGTTTGCTACCTTTTCACACTTTTGTCTCTTAAGAGATTTCATTGGTACAATGTAGCTCAGACTGTTTCAGCGTGTTTGGGTACAAAAAGGGACTTTTCTTAGTGTAAACCTACCCATTCAAATGTGTTGGAACTGTCAATTTGGTTGGATGATGAATAGAACGAAAAAATACACGACCTTCCAACTTTACACTACATGATTTGACACTTTTCCATCAACTAAAAACTTGACACCATGAGCAAATGACTTGGAGATATCAAAAACTAAGAGAGGTTATCATAGAGGAGCCCTAGGTCCCATACCCTCAAATAGAATGTTTCTAAGTACCATGGTTTCCAAATAACACCTCATCAAATTTTGCTACCTCTTTGCACTTTGGTCTCTTAAGAGATATCATCAATGTAATGTAGCTCGAACTGTTCCACCATGTTTAGGTGCGAAACAGAACCTTAACTATTGGGAAATTGTTGAAAAAAATAAGAAGGTTTTCATTAATGAGTTTTCATTGATGTCAAAACCACATGATTAATTATGGATGTCTACAAAAAAGTATTTTGCAAAATGTTTTTTGGTTGTGTTTATAATAGTAGTTTCAACTCTCAGTGCCCTCCAATATTTTGGTATGCATTTGTTCACCTTTCTAGATATACATATGCAGTTCTAGTATGTTGTTAATAGATATCTTTGGAATCTTATTTCAAAATTTTAGTTTTTTTGTTAAGTGGTTCAAGAGTTGCAAGTATCAGAAGTTTGGAAAATATGGTTTAGACACAATTTTCTATGTATTGGACCTTACCTAACTGTTTTGCATTCCTCTATGAATTTGAGTTATATGTTGTGGTTTTGGGAGAAGGTTTATAGGTGTCAATAAATCATGTTTTTCAGTTGGCACGACATTTTGTGGTTTGTATATTCCTTGGTGTTGCTCAGTTGGAGTACTTCACCCTTTTGGTTCTATGCTTGGTTGATCAAAGAAATGTGAAGTGTTGAGAAGATAAAAATACTTGATGTGAATGGAAAGAGGGGTTGTTATAGGTCTATGTCAACCTATATTTCTTATGTTTTGAGCACGAAAGCATTTTGGTTTGAATTGGGTGTTGACAAGGGATGTTTTCCATAATTCAAGGCTACAACTAATTAGGTTGACGTAATTGATGTTTGTGATGGAATTCAATATATATACAAGGTTGAGATGAGTTGTGAAAGTGAGAGACTATGATGAATATATGATTCAAATGCAAGCAGTGATGTGAATATTGCAGAATTGTGTGAATATACTATGAGCATTAAGTGATTGATATGTGAAGACAGATCATAGAAGAGATTGGTAATCTAAGTTGACTGCAATATGTGTAATGAGTTTCAAAGGAACTAAATTCAAACTCTAGTTATGAAGCCGCTTCTCTTGTATATTTCTTTTCTTTGTGAATAGTGAGTTCACTTGGACAATGAATCCTCCTGGCAGTGAGCCTTTATGTAGTATCTTATAACCATTTATAAAATATTGTGAGTTAATACTCACCACAGTTTTTCCCTTTTGGGGTTTTCCACGTAAAAAATTGGTTGTTCATGTGTTGTGTTTATTATGGTTTATTTATGCTTAAATTCCTTATAATTGTTAAGTATGCTTTGGAAATTGGATGGTTTAGTAGAATACTAATTCAGCCCCCCTCTCAATATTCTGTGTTCAATAATTGGTATTAGAGCTTCGTTCCTTTGAAGAAGCTTGACCACTTTGGGAAGATCTTGGGATTTGAACACATGGATCTGAAAGTATTTAATACTAATGGACACACAAAAGAAGACTGCATAGTTGAAAAATATGGAGAACTCAAGGTTTCCCTTGAAGATTTAGACAAGACTAAAGTTGAAAATAGAGATCTAAAAGAAAATATTAAAGAAGCAAATGACTGGATCAAAAAATTGAGGGAGATTTTAACATAGAACAATGGAATGTAGAATCAAAATGTATTAGAATGTTCCATCCTTTATTGGTCAATGTTTTGCATACAAGAGCTTTGGGAATAGAGGAAGTGAATGCAAAACTCAAATAACGAATGCATATAACAATGGTATAATGACTCAATCTTTTAATGGTTACTGCTATACATGCTATAGATTTGGACATAGGGCTAATCAATGTAGATTCAAAATGGATGAAAGGAATCATGCTCAGAGAAATATCATATGCAACAATTGTAGTAGACTTCAACATATTGCTAGATTTTGCAAAAGTAGAAATTGAAAGGATAATTCAACAAAGAGAAATGAACCAGTTAAAAATATCGATCAGACTAAAGTAAAGAAGGAAATGGAAAATATTTGGATAAATAAAGAAGAACCTGAGAACAAGGAAGAATTAGAGATCACAATGAATCTGTACCACCCTTTGGTGTAGATACTTCCTTTGGGAATTGAAGCTAGGCATTGACTTATGGGGAGCAATAACAATAAATCATACCCCCTTCCAATATGAATTTTCATGTCTTGGCATGAAGATATGATATGGATATGGATGTTATGGATCTATTGAAGAAAACTGTAGAAGAAAATATGCAAATGCAGAGATTTGCAGAGCGATTTAAGGTTTTCTATTACTCAAAGAAGGTTTTACCAACTTTATTGTTTGGTGAATTAAATGTGAACTAGGGTAGAATAAAATGGATTATATACCCATCCCTTGTTGATTTCATTTCACTTTGAAGCAATAAGTGTGAGTTGAAGTGAATTCAAGAGTTTGAAAGCGAATTGATAAGCAAAGTATCCAAACCCTAATTTCAGTTGAGCAAGAAAAAGGTATTTATCATTATTCAAAGAATTTGTTTTTTGAAGCATTTAAATTCAAGATGGAAACACCTACAATGGTTAATGTGACTAAGAAATCCCAACCCAAATTCAAGAAGTATCCCATGAAAGTGTTTGAGAATGACCCTCTAGGAGCATTTTCAAGTATAACATAGAGGATTTTACCTACTGAGGATATTAGGGCATATATTCACAAAAATATGGAAGAGTACATCCATTTGAAACTTATAGATCTATGGAAAAAATATTTGACTCCAGATGATTTCAATAATAAGCCTAAATATGAAAACCTAGTAAAGAAGACTCTTGCAAGTAAAAAAGTTATTTTCCTTTCTAGATGGGTTTAGTAGCTACAACTAGATTCACATAGCACCTGAGGACCAAGAAAAGACTAATTTCACTTGTCCTTGGGGAAATTTTTCCTATAATGTTTTACAGTTCAGTTTGTGTAATGCCCCTACCACCTTTCAAAGGATAATTTTGAGCATTTTTGTCTAGACGTTGTATAGACACTAATTTTCCATTAAATCATGAAAAGTGTCATATGCTTATGACAGATGGAATAGTACTTGGACATTATATCTCTTCCAAAGGTATTCAAGTCAATCCCAAAAAGATATAGAGCATTTAGGACTTGGCTACACCCACTAGCCAAAAGGATGTGTACAGTTTTCTAGGCTATGCAAGGTACTATAGGAGGTTATCCAAAATATTAGTAAGATTGCCTCCCCCTTGTTTTCTTTGTTAGTGAAAGATGTCATTTTCTCTTGGACACCAGAGTGTCAAGAAGCCTTTGAAGCCATTATGAACTAGCTTGTAACAACATGAATACTCAGAGGTCTAAATTGGGAACTACCATTCCATATTCACACTAATGCCTCAAATTGTTCCATGGGGGTTGTCCCTGGATAGAAAGAAGATAATCTCTTCTACTCCATTTACTATATTAGCAAGAATTTCACATGAGTTGAGGTAAATTATACAGTAATTGAAAAGTATTTTTTAGTTGTTTATGCAATCAACAAGTTTTATCATTATATTACCAAATATAAAGTGTTTGTTCGTACGAATCATTTTGCAATTCATTTTTTAATGAATAAACATGTACTTGGTAGATTTATTAGGCAATTACTTTTGATTCAAGAATTCGACATTACTATACTTGATAAACCTGGTCGAGAGAATGTGGTTGTAGAATTTTTGTCCAGGTTACAACAACAAGATGATGAACTAGTTCTAGTTGATGACACCTTTTGACATGATCATCTCTTTGCTATATCATCAAAGAGCCTATGGTACATTGACATGGAGAATTTCCTGGTTTCTTACAAATTCCCACCTCATTTCTCTCTAAGGGAATGCCAAAAGTTGGTGGGACTCAATGGTGATTATACGTGGATCAATGGATTGCTCTTCCATCATGGCCTTGACAATATCATGTGTCGATGTGTTCCCAAGGATGATGTATTTTACATACTTCGTGCATGCCACATAAAACCTTGTGGACATTTTTCTACTTAGAGGACTGCTCAGAAGGTCCTAACTATAGGATGCTATTGGCATACACTTTACAAGGATTGTAAAAATTACATTCAACATTATGATAAATGTCACTGTATGGGCCATCATACGTGCTCAAATGAAATACCCCTACATCCTCAATTTTCCATTAAACCTTTTGAAAAATAGGGACTTGATTTTGTTGGACCTGTCAATCCACCATCTCAGAACAAGGAATAAATCCTTTTGTGTATAGATTATGTAACTAAGTGGGTTGAAGTTGTTGCTTTGAAGCATGTGAGGGACACCAAGGTAGATGAATTTCTCTATTTTGATATTTATACCCAATTTGGTGTACCACAAGAGATAGTTACAGATCAAGGTCCACAGTTTACATCTAACCTCATTGCTACTTTGGTTCGTGAATATGAAATTTGACATCACAAGTCTTCACCTTACCATCCTCAGGCTAACAGCCAGGTTGAAGTCACCAAGAACTTAAGAACATTCTTTCCAAGATAGTTTCTCTCCATAAAAGAGACTAGGCCATGCAACTTCCTGAAGCCATGTGGAACTACCACACTACATGGAAAACCACCACTGGTTTGACATCGTACAAGCTTATCGATGGTAAAATAGTTGTTCTTCCTATTGAATTTGAGGTAAAAACTCTTCACACCGCACTCCAGCTAGGTATGAACTTGACTGATGCACAAAAAGAATGGATTGCACAACTTCACTCATTGGATGAACTTCATCAACAAGCACTCTTCCATGTAGATATTGTCTAGAAAAAGTGTGCTCTCTAGCATGATCATTTCATTTCACAACAAACATTTTAACAAGGTGATTAGGAAATCTTGTATGACTCTTCTTTCTAAGATTTTAAGGGAAAGTTCCACACTCGGTGGCTTGGACCCTACAAAATTGAGATGGTCTACAACAACAGGACAGTCAAGCTTCACATGATGGACTCTAACTATGTGGCTTTAGTTGTCAATGGTCACCAATTGAAGTTATACAACAAACCTCTCTCAAGGGAGGATTTTTTCTTGAATTTTCCCAAGGAAATCCATCTGCTTGATACGGTTCTTGTGGCCTCTTCTAGTAGCTTTTAGGTACTCTTCAAAATTTAAAAAAAAATAAAATAAAAGATCCAAAAATGAAAACCTTCCAGCATTGTTGGCCAATTAGTGCTTGAAAACTAGATTTCGGTGGGTATTAACTGTTGAATAAACTTAGGGGTGAAAATTGAATTTTCAGCACCTCTAGGTGGTGAAAGATTGAAAAACCAAGAACCCAATGGTCTATTGTCATTAAAAAAAACAAAATAAAACATAATAATAATAATAATAAATTGCTTCCTGTCTCTTTTTGTGCCAGGAACTTTTTGGGGTGAGAATCGGTGTCTTGGCCACTACCTCTTCTTCAATGGATCCATCCTATTCATCTAGCATTCCCTTTTTTCTATCTATACTCCCCCTTCCATCCTGTACACCTAGTTCTTCTTCCTCTCAAAGGCCTCACTTCCTATTGAGATCCTACCAGGAAGTTCTACTTTATTGCGCTTTCTATGACTTCTTAATTACTAGCATCATTTAGATAGGAACTCCTTATTTGCTTGCTAGTTTTCTTCTGTCAACTCATTGGCTAGCTATCTTTTTCAAGTATTTTCTTTTCTCCACCATATGCAGTTGCCTTCCACATCAGTGTTCTTTCTGGCCGCCATCCTTCATTGGCTCACATGGCTATAGCATCATTCAATTTTTTTGTGTTGCTTTGGATCTCCATCAAGTAATATGCATGGCCACCTCTTCCTCTATACTTCTTGCTAATTGGTGACATGCTTAGTATTGCTAATGGTGTTTTTAAAAGTTTTATTTCCTTTTTTGTTTATTAAATATTTTCATTTCTTATTCCTATTCATAATATGCCCCATGGACAGTTCATGCTTAAGTCGGGGGGGTTTGTACATATCTTATTATTTTACTAAAAGCCCCATCATGTTTGTTGTGTCTATCACTTCTTTACATTATAACCAATTACTCTTAAATCCTCATTGTACCTGTCCGCATATTTCTCCAGAATTTTATCTCTCACTACCATCAAAATTGCATGAGTAGTTTCATAGTTCTAGTAAGCAGTTTGGTTTTTGAATTTATATTCCTACCATGCTATTGTTACTTGTATTGTTAACTATTTTCCCTTTTGCCACTGTTGCAACTTCCTGGTATACCCATCAACATGGTTAAGGATAGATGACCCCATTATGAGCCTATCTCAATGGGAGAGTTCAGAGCTCATGAGAACAGAGAAGTATACATAGTCTTCAAAGAAGCCCAATGGGATGTGTCTTTTAATAAATTAAGGGGGTTTGACAAATGGGTTGCACATGAATTTCCTATGAGTTTCAATGGTGAGGAGGTTTCTATCTGAGGCTTGCAATTCTCTATTATCATTGAGCTTATCTTCGATATCACTGGCTTACCATGCATAGGAGAAAATTATTTTCCTAGAAACATGAGGAAAGTTGTCAATTTGCATCTCATCTAAAAGCCCTCATTTTTGCGGAGGGGTGAGTCTGTAGAAATGGTGCATGGAAAAGGGATGAAATTAGCTTCACTACCTAGCATTTGGAAGGGTGTAGCCAAATTTATAATTCAATACATTACCTGCAAGGGAAGGTATGTTTATGTCTATGCTCAAAATTTATGACTAATAGTCCATTTGTGAAAGAAACAATTGGTAAATATCCCTTATTTTCTTTATTGTTCTTTGCATCGCATGAGTAAATTTGTACAAAAATGGAAAAACAATTCATTGGCTCACCATGGGTTAATCAAATTATTACTTATTCATGCCCTCTAGAAAATTTCTTCCCCAGGCGACTGGGATTCCTTTGTCAACATGAATAATGATACTAGTTATGGGGATTCTGAAGATTCTTTGGATGAACTTTTAGAGGAGTCTGACACAAAAAAATATATTTTGGCACACTTGCAATAAGTTCTAAAGAAAACGTTGACCCTAGTATAGGCACCCCCAAGCAAAAAACCATTGAGAGGTCATATACCAAGTCCTCTAGAAAGAAGAAAACTAAAGCCTCAGAAGCCTTGGGGTCATCCACTAAAATGGTCAAGTGAAGAAGATCCATGTCTACAAATTGTCACAATGAACTAGAATCTAACCCACTTGGTGCTAGGAAGGGTAAAGAGACTTCTACTAGCCCTTTAAATCCATTAGATGGCTTGGCCAATGTGGCTAGTCACATGCAAAGCTCAAAGGGAAATGGCTTAGATTCATATATTATGGTTTTATCTAAAGAAACTAGGGTAAGGAAAGTAGGGAGTGCAGAAGATCAGAAAGAAAAATTGCATCAAAACCTAAGAGACAGAAATAGACACAAGAACCGCAAGAAGAAAAATTCCCCTACTCCTAAATCAATCAATGTTGAAGATAAAAAAGAACCCTCAGTTTCACCTACTAAGCGGTTCCCTACAAATGAACCTTTAGTTGAGCAAGAAGGTAACATTCTAGATGAGTCACAGTATCTGTATCTGTCACATCTAAATAATGGGGAACCATTTGTTGAGCTTGGTGTAGAAGAAATAAATGAAGAATAATTAGTGCATTGGGATAATGTAGAACCATTAGATGGGGACATTAAAGAAGCATGGGAAGTGAATGAGAATCCTCTCTCTTGTTGTATAAAATTTTCTAGTTGTAGGTGAAGAACCCAAGAAAAATAATGATGAGGAACTTCTAATCAGGAAAAGAAAGAGGTTGGAATGGAAACTAAAACTGTCACGTCTCCCTAGGACTTAATAAGTTATGATATTGAAATCATGGTCGTTAATATTTTTAATGGAAGTTATATTTCATATGAACGTGGAATAATGGATTAAATAATTTTTTTTATTTTTGGCAATTGAAAATGAAAAAGTGAATGATTATTTAATTATGTAAATGGATCTATTGATGATGATGATGATGATATTATATCTAAATGTGAATTAATGTGATAGGAATAGTCTAACTTTAGTTTCTAGTGTCAAGTGGTTGCAAGATCAGCATCACAAGAAAGGAAAAAGGGACTATCATCAGGGAGAGGATACAGTTGACAAGGATCTAATTGTCATCAGACTCTAGAAAGTATATCACAACGCAAAGATGACCTTACCTTGGTAAAATAAACATTGATTAATAAAGTCAAACAAAAATTTGAGATATAAATACTTTATAAGGGTATTTTAGATATTATAATGATAAAACTATAAATTTTCAAATATTAAAGCTTCAATTTTAATAAAAAGGGTATTATATATAAATATTTTTGAAACGCATCATTTGTGGTGGAATTGTTCAGGGAGAAGGCCGATGAATTTTGAAGGCTAAACACTCTACCAGTACCATCATGCTTCAAGTGTAATGCTTGGGAATCAAGAGGCTCGATGGGGAATTTGAATGGACAATCTTTCAAGTGTCAGCCTCACCTAGGGAAATTCATTCTTGACAATTGTTTTCTTCTTCATTCTGGAGAATGGGCTGGGGAAAATTCTTCTTTCAGTACTGTGGAAAAATGAAATACCTTCTTTTCACCATGGCTAGGGTTTCGTTCTCTTCTTTGTATTGGTTTTTCTTCATGTAGAGTCAGGCAGAATTCATCTAAGAGGAAGCTACCTTGGAACACCACTCTCTTTCTCTTCTCTTTCTCAGACTATCACCAATAAATCACAATTTCCTCTTGAAGTGAGCTAAGCTGGAATTGTGGGTCAATAGTAGCGATCAATCTAGCAAGGAGTCCACAATTCTTCAAACTTCTGACATTATTTCTAGGCACGTAGCGATTACTTACTTAACATCTATCTTGTTTTATGCATATTATGCAAATTTGTAAAATGCATTCTTCATCAAATTGGTTGAATAAGGGAATCTAGAAATCGTTAGGGTTTTTCCCTTCATTAATCAACACTTTCTTCAATCATTTATCTATTCTATTGAAACTTTATTATCTGTGTCTGGAAGAATCTCTGCATGGGTCCTGCAACCCTCTACCTCAAATTTGTATGTCATCTAAATTCTTCTTACCTCAGCTATGCCTTAGGGAGAATTTGGAAACAGCTAATCATTTTTTTCAAAACCTCTTTTTCCTTGCAATGCCTACACCAAGCAAACATCCGCCCAAGGGAAACAACTTCCTTATTTATGTTCTGGAAATACATTAGACTCCTCCATGAAGCAACATATTTATTCTCTATATGCATCTTACCCTTACCCTGTTTTTAATATTCTAATGCTCTAATTGGTACACTTGAACTGGTACTTAGCTGGAACCTTGCAATTTTCTTTTGTATTTTCTGGAATGATCTTTAAAGGTATATTACCCTAATCATGAACTATCATGGAATCCATTAGGGTATGACTGAACAAATCTAAACACTTTCTCTTCCTTAAGTCAACTGTTAAACTCCAAAAATAAATGAACCAAATAAATTTTATTATCAAATGGTAAGAACATGAACTAAGAGTCATTTGTCAACAATGATGCATGTACTAGGAATCAAATCTTGAATAATCATGACAAGAAAGGGTGTGTGCTAGTGGCACAATAGTGCCAAAGAGATTGACACAGTGATGCCAGAATCAACTAAAAAATCCTTGGCCAAGGTAGATGCCAGTTCGATAATGTCAGCTTTCATGATCTAGATATACTCTGGTCAGGATGATCCTTCTAGTAGGAGGAACCTACAGAGAAAGGATCGACCAATAGTATAGGCTCATGGACACCAGGCTCAAAGACATGATAACAATTGATCCTTGTTAATTGACCTCGTGAAGGGCGGGTTGTTCAGTTCAAAAAACTCGAGAGACCAGTAGGTCCTGGCTGGGTGGTAAAGACCCTAATGATAATTCCTTTCCCCTTTCTGACTTAGCATTACAAATAAAGATGGTGACAAATGTAAAAACTATTTCTCGCACTATCTCCAAGTAAAAGATCTAAATTTCTTCTTTTCTACAGAGTTAGTTATTCATCTAGGTTATATGTTCATTGATTAAATTGTAATTGTTGTTATAGACTAGCAATTGTAAATTTATGTTGCTAAGTTGAATTTTGAAAGTTAGCTATAGAAAAATAAAATAAATGTTGTGATTTTAAGTAAACCCTAGAATGGAAGTTATTTTGTTATGGTTATTTGAGAAACTGCTTCTTGGAAATAGGTGGAAACATTGGAAAACTCTAGTTTTCTTGAAAACAATTAGTTACAATTTAGCTTAAGGTAGTTGACAGTTAACTCTTATAAACGTAGATTTGTTAGGTTGTTACACATGGTATTAGAGCTACCGCATTCAGCACTGAACCTCAGGCTCATCATACAAACTTAGAGAACTAAAACAATTGTCGTTGTTATTCCAAGATGGTGTTGATATGACAAACACCTTGGAAGAAGGTCTGTGACCCAATATATGTTCGGATGTTGAAGATTAGGCTATTATATGATTATTTAGACTATTCTCTCAAATCATATATAGAAACGATGGTCGAATCCCTAAAAAGACTCTAAAAGGAGAGGAAGAAATGGATGGCCTTGAGAAAAGAAAAAGTGAAAGTCAAAATATTGACATAAATGATCAAAACCAATGCAAAGAAATATGCCAAACTGAAGACCCAACTTGAAACAATTATAGTTTCAACCTCAGGTTACAGACCTCTTCCATACACAGGACTCTGTGATCAAGAGGAGCCTAACAATGCTAGTGAAATTGAACCTTGAACATGAAACTGAGACTATTTATGGAAGTGTTAAAAAATTTGTAATCCTTGTAAGGAATCTATTACCAAGATGATAGAAAATTTTGTACTTTTATGAAATAAATCTATCGTAGGATGCGATAGAGAATTTTGTATAAACCAATCACAGGATGTGATAGAGAAAATTTTGTACTATATATGTAAGGATCAATGACAGGGAGTGATGATCCATATTCAAACAATAAATAAAAAAAATTCTGCATCAACCAGATTTTGTGAATTACTTCTTTTAAATTCAAATGTCATGATGTCTGAAAAGTTGAATGAGTTGTGCAAATAATTAAAGGTCTAAAAAAATTAATAAATAAAAAGACTAATTAGATTCATTAATGAATATCAGGACACCATCAAAATAGAAAATTCTAGACAAGAATTTGGGGTAGACCAAAATAATAACCCCATGGCCAAGATGCACCAATTATTAGCTTTCATGAATGCAACCCAAACTCGGTTAGATAAACTAGAAAGAAAAGTGGAAGGGAATCATGCGACTAGTGATGAAAGAATAGAAAACCAAAGTGAACAACAAGGGGAAACTTCAAAAACCTTGAATTTAGAACACAAGAAGAGTAGAGTGGCTAATGAACTAGTTGATTTGAAGAAAATTAAACCCCCCAAGTTTGAGGGCTCTGTGTTGGGTGATTCTGCAGAGGCGTGGTTGAAAGAAATGGAAAAATACTTTGAGCTGAGAGATTATTCTAATAATTCAAAGGCAGTTTGGGTAGCCTATCAGCTAGTAGGAGAAGCTGCCACCTAGTGGGAGAACAAAAGAGCATAAATGGGAATGGCAGTAGTCGAGGTGTCATGGGAGTAGTTTGTACGATTATTTCATCAAAGGTGGCTTCTGTAGACATACTATGACCATAAATTTTTAGACTTTGAAAATTTGATGTAGGGACCTCTATTAGTAAATAAATATTGGGAGAAATTCACTCGACTACTGAAGCATGTTCCCTAGTACCAGCAAGATGAAAACTGCTGCGTTCAAAAGTTTATAATGGGATTGAATAATTAGGTAGGAGGCCCTATGGATGTATTGGCTCCAAGAACAATGGATGAGGCCTATGAAAAGGTAGTTAGACAAGAGCAGAGGCCTAAAAAAGATGACTCTTTCTGGGATAGGAAGTGCAACAAAGGAAAGTCGGAGCAGACTCACCAAATTTCCAAAATAAGGGTTACAAGAATGATAGATTTGAAAAAAAGAGGGAAAAAAGGAATAATTTCAATAATAACAAGAAAGATGAAACCACTGCAAATAAAAGATCAAAAAAGAAAGGACCACCTGGAGGGTGCTTTAATTGTGGAGGTGAACATTATGCCAACCAGTGCCCACATAAGAATCAACAAGGACAGTAGCACTAAAAGCCCTTACCACCTCAACAAATGGCATTTCAATAATGAATTCATGTCACAGTCAACAATTGGCAAGCTGAGTATCAAGCTACCCCTATAGAGACTCTAGGTATGCTCTATGGAAATCCTATAACCATATTAATTGAGACAGGAGCCACAAAAAGTTTTATATCTCCTAAGATATTGCATAAATTTCCTAAAAGAACTAGGTACATGGCTAAATCTTGGACTGTAGAATATGCTAATTAGACGCGAGCTCGGGTAGAGTAGTGTCTGTTTGAAGCTAGGATAGAATTTTTAGGCTTCACCACAAAGGTTAACTTGTATGTGGCACCTCTAGGTTCCTATGTTGTAATCATTGGGATGAACTAGCTAAGGGAGCATAAGGAAAAATTTGACTGCTATGCAAAAACAATAGAGTGTCTAGATGACCTAGGAAATCCTATGACGATACATGGGGTACAACAAGAAGTTAGGATACATCAAATATCTACTATGTAGCTAGAAAGAAATAAGAGGAAGGGATGTCAATTATTTGCAGTCAAAATGGAAGAAGTTAGGGAATACAAAGAAAGCACCTACTTGGACGATATGATAATGCAAGCTCAAAGCCAGGAGGAGGAAATGGAGATAGATTCCAAAGAAGAAAATTTTGCTGAAAAGTATCCCTATCTTCGAGAATATCAAGATGTATTTCCTGAGGAACTACCAGGGATACCAACTAGAAGGGTGTTTGACTTCACCATTGACTTGGTTCCAGGAGTTGAACCAGTCTCTAAGGCACCTTATCGAATGACTACTATGGAGTTGATGGAGTTAAAAACTCAATTGTGGGAATTGTTGGATAAAGGTTTGATACAACCTAGTGTTTCACCCTAGGGTGCTCCAGTCATAGTTGTGAAGAAGAAGGATGGAACCCTTTGTTTGTGTATAGATTATAGAATGCTAAACAATCTTACTATCTGGAATAAATACCCTTTACCTCGTATAGATGACCTTTTTGACCAGATGAAAGGGGCAACAGTGTTCTCCAAAATAGATCTAAAATCAGGGTATCATCAACTCAGAAAGGAGGAGGATATCCATAAAACAGCCTTCTGAACTAGATATGGGCAATACAAGTCTACGGTTTTACCTTTTGGACTTACCAATGCCCCGACTGCATTCATGAATCTGATGAACAACATATTCAGAGATTGTTTAGATAAGTTTGTGTTGTTTTTTCCTTATGACATACTCATCTATTCTAAAAATGAGGAAGAACATTTTCGACACCTTCAGATAGTTCTTCAATGACTGAGAGAGAATAAGCTTTATGGAAAATTATCAAAATGTACCTTCTTCTAGAAAGAAGTGTAGTACTTAGGACATATAATCTCAGCGAAGGGAATTTCTGTAGATCTAGCAAAATAGAAGCAATAGTGAATTGGTCGGTACCTAAAAATGTTCATGAGGTCAGAAGCTTTATGGGATTGGCTAGATATTAGCATTCAGATTTGTCAAAGATTTTTGTAGAATTTCCCACACTATCACATCTCTCCAAAGAAAAGGAAGAAGGTTCAAATGGACAGTGAAGTGTCAAGAAGCATTTGACACCTTGAAGGAAAAACTAACAACCGCACCAATTTTGATCATACCAAATCAAAATCAGCATTTTGTAGTAATACCATATGCATCTAGAGATGGACTAGGAGGAGTGTTAATGCAGGAAGGAAAAGTGGTGGCCTATGAATCTAGGAAACTAAAATAGTATGAACAAAATTATGCACCACATGATCTCGAACTAGTTGCGATAGTACATGCCTTGCAAATGTGGTGACATTATTTACTAGGGAAGAATTTCAAGCTTAAGTCGGATCATCAAGGGCTGAAATACCTATTTACTCAACCCAACCTAAATACACGACAAAGAAGATGGATGGAGTTAATTTCCGACTATGAATTCAAGATCAGCTATATAAAGGGCAAGGAGAATAAAGTAGTTGATTCCCTAAGTCGAAGACGGCACATAACTGCTATGGCAGCTATCCACATAGATTTTAGAATGCAAGTTCTGCAAAAGCTAAAAGAGGATGACTATTATAATCAAGTATGAGAAGCTCTTTGGATAAACTCACAAAATTTTAGTTATGAAGGATTCCAGATAGAAGAGGATGGACTTTTGAGATTCAAGGGTAGGATGTACATTCCAGATTCATCAGAATTAGGGAAAATGATTTGGAAAGAAACTCACACTGCACCATATTCAGGTCATCTTGGAATAACCAAGATGTTAGCAGATGTGAAACCACTATATTTTTTGAAGGGAATGAAGAAGGATACAGATAGGTATGTTGCAGGATACTTCGAGTGTCAGAAGGTTAAAGTTGAACATCAACATCTAGTAGGGTTATTACAACCTCATAGTATACCAGATTGGAAGTGGAAAATCATAAGTATGGATTTTGTAAAAGGGTTACCAACAAGAAGGAATAGGCATAATACCATATTGGTGGTAGTAGATAGACTTACCAAGGTGGCACACTTCATACCAAGAAATTTGACAAATGGGGGTTCCGTAATTCCATGAAAATTTGTACAAGAAATATTTCGTCTACATGGAACATCAGAGAAGATCATTTCAGACAGAGAAGCTAGAATAACATCAAGATTTTGGCAGACACTGGTTTTAGCATTAGGGACACAATTAAAAATTAGTACAACTTATCATCTTGAAATAGATGGTCAAACAAAAAGGGTTAATCAGATAATGGAAGATCTCCTCAAAATGTATTGTATGGATAAGAAACATAAGTGGGAGGAATACTTTCCTTTGGTACAATTTTCCTATAATAATTTGTATCATTCAACTATTAAAATGGCACCATTTGAAGCTCTATATGGTAGGAAACACAAAACTCAAATCAGTTGGAATAGGATAGAAAACAGGATTATTTTAGGGCCAAAAATGCTCCAAGAAATGGAAGAACATATAAAATTAATTAGAAAAAGGCTAAAAGAAGCTAATGATCGTCAAAAGAGTTATGTTGATGTGAAGCAAACTCCAAGATAGTTTGCAGTGGGAGACAAAGTCCTCTTGCATGTCAAACCTCATAAAAGCTCAATAAAATTTGGAAAGACTTCAAAGCTCAGCCCAAGATATGTGGGACCTTTGGAAGTATTGGAAGTGATCAATCCAGTGGCTTACAAAATTTCTCTACCACCAGCTCTCGCTCAATTGCACAATGTGTTTCATGTTTCCTACCTTAAGAAATATTTCGCTAACTTTGAACATATGATTGACTAGAAATATTGGTAGGTGCAGGATCCAAGGGTGATTACTATAAAACCAATTTGAGTGCTCGAGACACATAAGTTGCACTTACGTAACTATGAGATGGTTCAATGTAAGGTCTAGTGTGACTAGTACTCAAAAGAGAATGCGATTTGGGAGGACTAGGAAGAAGTCCTTCAGAATTTTCCTTATTTATGCTCAAACCATATGAAATTTTGATTTAAGAATTGAATTTATGAATAAGTAATCATCGAGGACGATGAATCTTAAGGGGAGGAGTATGTCACATCCCCCTAGGATGTAATAAGTTATGATATTGAAATCATGGTCATTAATATTGTTAATGAAAGTTATATTTCATATGAACATGGAATAATGGATTAAATAATTGTTTTATTTTTGGCAATTGAAAATGAAAAAGTGAATGATTATTTAATTATGTAAATACATATATGATGATGATGATGATGATGATGATGATGATATTATATCTAAATGTGAATTAATGTGTTAGGAATAGTCTAACTATAGTTTATGGTGTCAAGTGGTTGCAGGATCAACACCGCAAGAAAGGAAAAGGGACTATCATCAGGGAGAGGACACAGTTGACAAGGATCTAATTGTCATCAGACTCTAGAAAGTATATGACAACTCAAAGATGACCTTGGCCTTGGTAAAATAAACATTGATTAATAAAAAAAAAATTTAAGATATAAATACTTTATAAGGGTATTTTAAATATTCTAATGATAAAACTATAAATGTTCAAATATTAAAGCTTCAATTTTAATAAAAGGGGCATTATATTTAAATCTTTTTGAAACACATCATTTGTGGTGGAATTGTGCAGGGAGAAGGATGATGAATTTTGAAAGCTGAACACTCCACCGATACCATCGGGCTTCAAGTGTAATGCCTAGGAATCAAGAGGCTCGATGGGGAATTTGAATGGACAATATTTTAAGCGTCGACCTCACCTAGGGAAATTCATTCTTGACAATCATTTTCTTCTTCTTCATTCTGTAGAATGGGGTGCGGAAAATTCTTCTTTCGATACTATGGAGAAATGAAATACCTTCTTTCTGCCATGGCTAGGGTTTTATTCTCTTCTTTATCTTGGTTTTTCTTCCTATAGAGTCGGGTGAAATTCATCTAAGTGGAAGCTAACTTGGAACACCACTCTCTTTCTCTTCTCTTTCTCAGACTATCAACAATAAATCATGATTTTCTCTTGAAGTGAGCTCAACCGAAATCATGGGTCAATAGTAGCGATCAATATAGCAAGGAGTCCACAATTCTTCAAACTTATGACATTATTGCCAAGCACATAGTGATTACTTACTTAGCATCTATCTTCTTTTATGTGTATTATGCAAATTATTAAAATGCATTCTTCATCGAATTAGTTGAATAAGGGAATCTAGAAGTTGTTAGGGTTTTTCCCTTCATTAATCAGCATTGTCTTCAATCATTTCTCTATTCTATTGAAACTTTATTATATGTGTCTAGAAGAATCTCTGCATGGGTCCTACAACCCTCTACCTCAAATCTATATGTCGTCTAAATTCTTCTTACCTCAGCTATGCCTTAGGGAGAATATGGAAATAGCTAATCATTTTTCAAAAAACATCTTTTTCCTTGCAATGCCTACACCAAGCAAACACTCAACCAAGGGAAACATCTTCCTTATTTATGTTCTAGAAAAAAATTAGACTCCTCCATGAAGCATCATCTTTATTCTCTATATGCATCTTACCCTTACCCTATTTTTAATCTTTTGATGCTCTGATTGGTTCACTTGAACTGGTGCTTAGCTAGAACCTTGCAATTTTCTTTTGTATTTTCTGGAATGATCTTAAAAGGTATATTACCCTAATCTTGAACTGTCATGGAATCCATTAGGGTATGACTAAACCAATCTGAACACTTTCTCTTCCTTTAGGTCAACCATTAAACTCCATAAATAAATGAACCAAATCAAATTTATTATCAAACGGTAAGAACATGAACTCAAAGTCCTTTTTCAACAATGATGCATGTACTGGGAATCAAAATCTTGAATAATCATGATGAGCAAGGGTGTGTGTTGATGGCACGGTAGTGCTAGAGAGATCGGCACAATGATGCAAGAATCAACTAAAAAATCCTTGGCCAAGGTAGATGCCAGTTTGACAATGTCAGCTTTCATTGTCGAGATATACTCTAGTTAGGATGATCCTTCTGGTAGGAGGAACCTATAGAGGAAGGATCGACCAGTAATATAAGCTCATGGACACCAGGCTCAAAGACATGATAACAATTGACCCTTGTTAATTGACCTCGTGAAGGGCAGGTTCTTCAGTTGAAAAAATCGGGAGACTAGTAGGTGTTGGTTAGGCGGTAAAGCCCCTAATGATAATTCCTTTCCCCTTTCTAACTTAGCATTACAAATGAAGATGGTGACAAATGTAAAAACTATTTCTTGCACTATCTCTAGGTAAAAGATTTGAATGTCTTCTTTTCTACAGAGTTAGTTATTCATCTAGGTTATATGTTCATTGATTAAACTGTAATTATTGTTATAGATTAGCAATTGTTAATCTATGTTGAAAAGTTGAATTTTGAAAGTTAGCTATAGAAAAGTAAAATAAATGTTGTGTTTTTAAGTAAACCCTAGAATGGTAGTTATTTTTTTATGGTTATTTGAGAAACTCCTTGGAAATAGATGGAAACATTGGAAAACCCTAGTTTTCTTGAAAATAATTAGTTATAGTTCAGCTAAAGGTAGTTCACAGTTAACTCTTATAACCATAGATCTGTTAGGTTGTTACAGAAACTAGGATTGAAACAAAGATAAACCTAGAGGAGGCTGAAGAGGAATTTGAAGCTAATGAATTTCTCCTCAAACAAGTGTCAAAATTATAGGGGTCAATTAAAATTTTGCAAGAGGAAAATCAGGCCTTGCAAACCTAGCTTTAGTGGGTCAATGCTTCCTTCCAATCATAGGAACATGAATTCAGAGATTGAAGAATGAATTGAATCAAGCAACAGTTGCTAAAGAAGAATACATGCTCATCCAGGATCATGAAATACAAATGGAGGAATTGAGGCAGTAGTGGTCTCAAGAAATTTCTAACACTATTTAGAAATTTAAAAGCTTATCTTGGTTTGTTTCCTTCCTTTTTGCATGAGGACATGCAAAATCTCAAGATGAAGGGAAATGGTGAGGGTTAAAGAGTCATAATAGTTTTATCTTTTGTTTACCCTTTTTCTCACCTTTTATGCCTTTCTGTCACTAGACACAGGAAGTTTTCATATTTAGTAAAATATAGTAGAAAATGAAATAATTAGAAAATGCCATTACCTATCAAAATGTCAACTAATTTGTGATGAAATGGAAGGAAATGAGTAGGGGAAGTTGTTTGAGTGACTGGATGAAAGCTGGAATGAAAAATCATTACATTTGTTTAGCCAACCTATAGTTATTTTTTAACAATGTTTGTTAAAGTTTGTCATACACTTGCGTCCAGCAGCCATTGTTGTTTCATTAAATCTTTGTGTTTTTTTTATTATCAAACTTAATAGTTTGTTGGCCATAGGCCACAAACAAACTTTAACCACTTATCGATGTGTGGTTTAGTATAAATAGGTGTATGTTTGAGACCGTAGATATGTGTTAATATAAAAATTACTCCGCTACTACTTGAGTCTATTTTCTTTGCACATATGTGATTGAGTTAAGTTAAGAATGTATTAATCTATACATCACCAAATGGTCAGGGAGGCAGGGACCACTCTTTACACCAATCTAGTGATTTTTTTTAGTTTTAGCATATCATAATGTTTTGTATGTGATTTGTTTTGAAAGTGTTTTCTTTTAGCATATAGTAATTAATCATGTGTTTCTCATGTTTGAAATATTTCCCTTTCGCATATAATTATTTGTGTGCAATGTGATTTCGAAGATTTATTTCATCAACTATTATTCATTAATTGTAAAGCATGTGATTTCATTTAAAGCTTAGTTTCTTATCGTGCACAATATGATCATTTATATCTATGTGTAATTAGAGTTTGATTTCATTATCTAGTTATAGTAATCATTGAGACTTAAGGATTGAAATCTTATTTGTGTAGAGGATTTAATTATTGGTAGTTTATCAGTCAAGCTCTATTTTAAAAATTATTAGTACATTTTCTATTACAAACTATCACTATATTCCTGTCACAGTTCTTGGTGCACTTCCTATCACAAATTCTGCTAAGAAACAAAAACAACAAAGTTAAACCAGATCTTAGGATAAGAGTTTATTGTGTTAGATAACTACATCCATCCCCACCTAGTTCACTAGTTTCAGCCCTTGGGTAGATTTCTACAACACCATTCACAAGCCTACATTCCCAGATTGACATTGAAGAGTAAACTAAGGAAATTGCAAAATTCCTAAAGATTGATCCAAATTCATTCACCAAATTAAGATAGAATTACAAGGATAGTTTCAACCATAATATCAGCGACAGTTTAATCCAATCAGTATGGTCTCTCTTCTTCTCTCTTATTGGGGGGTTTTTTTCCTCGCATAGGGTTTTTTCCTTCTCATACATCATTGAGAATATTTTGTTTTCATCTCTCTTTTAGAGAGGAGTTTTTTCCTATTGAGTTTTTTCTATTTGTGAGAGATTATGTTTGTATTTGTACATGGGTACCTAACATGGCCTCGTAGTCAAGACCCATATTTTTTTCATTTGCATAGTAATCAGTTACTCCATAAGTTGCACTTAAGGGGGGTGTTGGTGTAAATAGGTGTTTTACCTATCTAGTCATTAGTAAGGTCTCATTTACATGTTAAGTTACTTAGGTCCTAGGAGGGAATCTTTCTAGAAGGTGTTAGTTGTCATTAGATTTTATCTTATCTTTTAACTTTTAACAAATGTGCCCTAGGTAGTTATGATATGTTGTTACATGACATGGATTAAGACACTTGTCATAATCCTATTTAATCATATGTCTCATCTTGGGTATTGCACATTGATCTCTCTTGTCCTTTCATGAGGTTCCTAGATCTTGGGTGGCTATAATCTTTAGCCAAATCTTGCATGGTGTAGATTATTTTATACCAACTCTTATAGTCATGGATGTGACCCACCATCAAATAGTGCTCCCCAATCAGCCTAAATGGCACATAAAATCTCAAGCAACTCGATTTTAAATGGATGGCCAATCTGAGCATTAGGGTCCTCCTGTGTGCACTAGTACACACATTTCAGTATCTATATAAAATCAGTTTTTCCTTATTCACTCCCGCATTACCAATATAAAAAAAATTAAAGATCAATATTTCAGCACCCAAAATCTTGAAATAGCTTTGTCATCTTGATGGGAATGTAACTCGTGACTTTGATATCTCTTGTTTTGCACTTTTTTTAGTTGGTATAATGTCTTCTACACATACAATAAGATTTTCCTGATCTAATATTGCCTTTCTTTCTTTTCCAACTTGAATACCGTAGTTGGCTTTTACCCATCAATAACAATGACCTCGTGAAAATTTGAATCATATCCTTACGTCCAATGTACTCCCCACTCATATTTTTCCACCTATAAAATCTTCAAATGAATCTATGACTAGATTTATGACAGTCAAATTTCACATTTATTAGTACTTGCATCCATTATATCTTTTTCCTATAGAAACCAAGCCATCCAACATATCATGCGAGCATGAGCCCAATACCAGAACTTATCAGTTAATCCCCTTATTAGAGAGAAAATCGACAACCCCGTTTGCATTGCAATAAACATGTGCTATGATGTAGTCTTCAATTGCTTCCAACAAAGAACAATTTTTTTTAGTCCACATTTTTAACTTCCAGCTTGGGGCATTTCGAGAGAAAATAGACCTAAAAGCTATTGTCGATTCCCCCTCTAAATCAATGTGATGTAGAGAATTATCTATACAGAAGCGTAATCCTTCATAGAGTGGAATGAATTCTACTTCATTGTTGGTTCCTTTTGCTAATTTAACAAACACAACCCAAACCAAATTGTCATTTCCATTACTTATTATAAAACCCACCCCTGAGGCCTCAAGATTACCTTTGGAAAAGTTCAATTTTAACCGCCCTCTTGGAGGAAGGGACCATCTGATCATGCTACGATCCTAATTCACTAGCAGATTACCACATGGAGGAATAAAATGAGGCCAAATCTTAAACATCTTCCTACCCCACACGGATGTGTATCTGTGTTTTTTATTCTTAATTTTCCCATTTAGATGTTTGAAAATACCAATCTCAATTTTGCTCAAAATTGATGCAATAGAAGCTTGTTTATCCTTAAAAATCCTAATGTTCCTTTCCTTCCAGATTTGTGACGCAATCATTGCAGGGAACTCATTCCATAATCCTTCCAACACATATCCTTTATATAGTCTTGGCCAAGCTTATAAAATCTCCTTTATTTTATTTTGTAATGGGTCATGCCACTCTAATTTGGCATAAAAGGTGGTCTAGCAAATATGAGAAAATCTGTATTGATCTGCACTTTCATCATCTTTAAAGCACATAACACATATATGGGGACCAACCACCCCTATCCCCATGAGTATACATTCGTGGAGGGAAGTCTACACAAAAGGAACCAGCTTCAGGTAACATCTCACTTCCCCAACACAGATGTTTAGGCCATTCAATCAAATTAGTTTCTTTTTGAATGACTTCATAGCCAATTTTGGCAATATACTCACTAGATTTGGCAATGCACTAGATAATTGAATCCTCCCCATCTATTAAGAGATCTCGTTAATTAGCTAGCTCTACCAAGATAGCATCTCTAGTCTACACATCCAACATTTCAATTTTTTTTCCATTCAAACATTCTCCTCCTACTAACAACCTTCATATAATGCATTCCACAAGTTTGTCACTGTAAGCTTCAATTGTAATCCACATGGCCTTCTCCATTCCAAGTAATGATCCCATGAGATGTAGCCATTCCATAATTTGAGCCAAAATGACGCTCATGTCCCATCATTTATCTTCCAAGAAAGGTGCTCTGTGATTACAGGTCGGCACTTCAGAATAAAATTCCATATGGAAAATCCCATCAGGGGTTTGGCAACTATTAAAATACGAGTTGGATCAGGGTCATCCAAATATTTGGCCTTTAATAATCTACACTATGTGCATTAGGGTTCCTATAAAACTTTCATGCCAATTTGGCACCCAATGCCAAATTTTGTAATCGTATATCTTTGACATTTGCACCCCCATTCTCTTTTTTTTTTACTGTGCCCCATGCTAATAAAGGAATTTGTTTCTTTTCTTGCACTCAATCCCCTACAAATTTTCTTTGCAACCCTGCAATTATATTTGTAGATTTACTGGATAGATCAATACAGGATAACATGAAGATCGAAATAACAGCATTAACAACCTTTAGCATGATCAATCTGCCAGCCAGTGTAAGCCATCTTCATTTCCAACAATCCATCTTTGATTTACATTTTTCAATTATATCTTCCTCAAGCTAAGTATCCCTGAATTTGGATCTCCAATAATATTATTCTCTGGCAAGGGTTTGTCTGTATTCGACCATGAGTTGTTTCTCCAAGTCATATTCTGCAAATTTTATTCTGTCCCTGATTACAATCTCCCCCACAGCAACAATCTCAGACTCCAACTATTGTTTCTCTTGAAAAATATTCTTAAAAGATGAAAGATTCCATTCATTTAGTTTCTCCTTCATACGTTGCATTTTCTTATGAACATCTTTGTGCCATCAACTTTAAGTGGTTTTTCCCACCAATCCTTCATTAAGCCAATCAACTTCATACACCTGAGCCACATTTTTAAAACTATGAACTAGCTCTTTATGTTTTTCTAATCTTCCATAATTATTAATTCCACCAGGTAATAGTCAAAAATAGGAATTGTCCATATCCATGCATTTGGGAGGAGATCTATCTGCATCCAATCCTCGTATAATAGAAATTTTTCTAATCTTTTAGCTATATTTGTAAAACCTCTGCTTTGATTATTCCATGTAAAGGTTACATTGGAAGCTTTAATGTCGATCAAATTGTTATTTTCTACAAAATTCATAAAATCCTTTTGGGATTGTGCCATCCTTCGAACACCTCCAAAATTTTCATTTACATCTAAAATAGAATTAAAATCTCCACCTATAATTATTTTCTCGTTTATTAGGTTGGACCAGCAAATGGAATCAATATGACAACATAATTTGTAGGATCATAGCACTCAAAATAAGTTTTTCAACGAGTATAATTTCTAATATATTTAGTTTGATTATTATATTTATTTTTTATTTTCTCGTGAATATAGATTTTTCAGCAATCGTCAAGGTTTCTATTCCATACACATGGAAAACTAGTACATAGATTAAATTTTTTGAAAAATATGTGTACTAAGTATAGATGTTCTTATTGTAACAAAAAAAAAAGTTAATTGAGATGCATACAAAAATGTTGTGTTATTGAAGTAACCTATGTCTAAATTATAGTTAATCTCACTTCAAAAAGCTATAAAAAATTATGAAAAAATATTTGTACAATAAATATTGTTGTTATGAATCTATAATTAAAAATTTATAATTTTATCCTTTATACAAGTAAATTTATGGTTTACTGAAGTATTGTCACTTTTTAACAATATTTTTAACTATAAAAAATAAGTTTATTAAAGTTACATAAAAAATTCACAAATTATTTCCTATTCTTCTAAAATATATTGTGGCCAAAAAATGGGACAAACTATTGCGGGGTCACCCTCATATGTGCTTATTTTAGCGCACCTTGTTTTATTTTTTCTCAAATGAATCTCATTGTATTTAAGGATAGAAACCTCTCTATCCACACCTCTCAAGGCTCCCATCTATATCAGATTCAATGTGTCATGGAGTCTACTCTAAAGATAACTTCCAATATGAGACAAATGGCATTTAGGGGCAGAATCATGGTTGAGAACTTTGTGAGAGAATAATTTTCTATCCACTGGATTTAGCTTAGTGCGAGAACTTTGTAGAGAAATGTCACATGTTGTGAATGAAAAATTGCTTGATGAAAAAGGTGAATTGTAGATGGTAGATTCATCAAAACATATCAAAGTGTTAGCTAGAATAAGATCAAGATTAAGACACATTGTGTTCAATATAGCACAGTCGCATTGACTTGGAATATCGTCAACTAAATTTGAATGGGAGACCTATAATGAAATTGGGAAGACCTTAATTGATGTTCTCACAGAACATGCATATGCTATCTCATAGAGCATGCATATGATATACCAAAAGTTAAGTCGATGGTATGGGACATGTTAATTCCTTGTTGAAAAATGCCTTCCAAAATCTCTAAAATTTTGGGGAAAGCGGTGTCAAATTTTAGTGCACCTAAGCCTAGCATTAAGACTTCAAGTAAACAAACCCTTGGCTCTATAAAATTTTCCATTTTCTTTATCAAGGAATTTGACTAGTGAAATGTAGCAAATAATAGGTTAACTATTTGATGTAGCTAGAAAATATGCAATCCAAAAAGACCAAAATTTTAAGATACTAAAAGGAGTATTTGCCTCTAAATCACCCACTATAGCTGAGATTGTGGACTGCAATAGTTTGTTTTATTTTTCATTACGATGATGAGAAACATATTTGTACTTTTAATGATCAACTGGCCATTTTAGATTTTTATTCATACATTCAAAGACTGTTATTTTCAAATACTTATTTTGCAATTTGTTGTATCGGTGAAAACAAAATGGTATTACATCAATGAATAAATGAAATATGAAGACATTTAAATACTATAAAAAAGTGAGATTAATTTGAAGTAAGAAATTTCATTTCATTTCAATCCCTCTTCAAATCATGTTCACAGTTACCATTTCTATACCTAATTAAAATTTTCACAAAATTTCCTGCATTAATGAGTTTGAAACTAACTTTTTTTTGGTGAGTGTCAGCTAAACACATCAAATTTTTTTAAATCACTTGGAAGTACCTTTCATTACAATAATTAAATAAATAGCCACAAAATTAGACAGATATCATAATTTCGAACAATACCATATAATATGAAATACTTGGGCTTCTTTCCATACAAAATACAAATCCAATTGATATTTAGCTGCATCTCAAAAATGTGTACAAGAGCACTTGAAAAGTTAAACAAATCACGATAATATGCATGTCCAAACACTAAATTTGACCAATTAAATTTAAAGTACATAATATTCCAATGAAATTAATTATCATCCCCTCTACCCAAGCCATTTAAGTCTTTATAGTATAGGCATTGATAATTCGCTAATCAGAAGTGTTATTCCTAAAATAAAAGGATCTTAAAAGAAAATTGCATATACAAGTTACAATCCCCCAACACAAAATGCAAACTTTAGAAATTCAATCCCTCTAAAGATCAAGCCTAAGCCCTTACACTAGGAATTTTCCTAGCAAGCTAGATATCCTTTGGCATTATTGTGACCCACTTGGCATGAATAGCATACAAATTAGTATCTTCAAATAAGCCCACAAGAGAAGTGAATGTAGCTTATGACATGGCTCTAGAAATGCAGGTTAGCTTGCAATGTAATACACTGACAAGGATTTATTGTCGACCACATAGCCACAATCACTTAACATTAGGATTAACCCCAACCCAATGAACACTTAACTTGAAGTCCTATCAAATTCATGTAAGTTCTTTAAAAATATTCCTAAAAGAGGTGCATATTCTTTATTGGGCATCTGACATTTGAAAATGTCATAACCTAGCATCAACAAGACATTATCATTGTTATTGCATATGTGCTTTGTAAACTAATACTTCTATAAAATTAAATATGGAATTATTCAAACCCTTAGATGAACATTAAAACCCTAAAAATTATCATGATAGCCTAAGCAATTTCTCACACAAACCTTTGGAATGACAACTTTCGTATTAGGAGCTCAGTACTCTTCTGGTACTTTTGGATCTCACTTTATATTAAAATGACACAAAATAAGAACCATTTTCATAAAATTCAACGAAATAAAATGTTAGGGTTTATGCCATAGAGAAACAATTTCAAGATGATATCTATGAGGCTTCTTCTCACCTTTGGTCGTAGGTGTTGATTTAGGAGTATCCTGAGAAGTGAAAATAATTTAAATGTAGCTGGCACTGACATTGTATCTCCCTCCGCCTACAAACACACAATATCATCAACATTTAAATCATATGCTTCTTCAAAACATAACACAAGGATCACCCACATGGACATGCAAGAGTTTGAAAATCAAGAAATTCTTCCCAAAATATTCATAAATGCAAAGAAAGGAAAAGTATTGAAGAAGAAAAAAGACAAGACAAAAGTTTAATGCATAAGACAATGCAACATATTGCATACAACTTATTTCAAATCAAAATAATCCTCAATGACTATTTTTTACAACTATTGCACATCCTATCTCCCCGTTTAAATATGCATGCATTGGAAATAAGGCCTATATTTCCGTAGATAACTATGTCACATTGCTTCCTCAACAAAAATGTATGTCACGTTGCTTTAATTTTAGGAAAATTAATTTTTAGATAAATAAAGGGTTATGATTTTAAAAACTCTCCTTGATTTAAGGTGGGGTTTTTATGTACACACAAAATGTCATTATAGAAACATCTCTTGACGTAAATATTATATTATATTATTATTAAAATTGTATTTGATTATTTAATATAATTTTTTAAATTGAGTTAGGTGGAATTAGATTATTTAATTGAATTAGATTGAATAATACTATTTAATATAGATTATTTATGTTTGTTATGAATTTCTTTAAAGAGGAAGAAAAGGTGACAACTCTGAAAGATTGATAGGTATATCTTATTTCTCTACCATTCTAAGACTATTAGATTTTTATCATTCAAAATACATAATTGGATAGAGTATTTTATGAGTTCCTCATTCTAATGACGCACATATACATTGTACAACCAATTTATTTTAAAATTAGTGGCTTAAAATATTAAGAGCAAATGATGATAAATAAGACTAAATCCTAAACTTATGTGGAAGGGTATAATTTATTAGGTAGTATTGAAGAAATTAAGGTTTACATTTTAATAAAAAATAGTGATTTATGTTAGTATTAAAATATTTGTTTAGTTGGGAGTTAGTTTTTAGTAGATAGTTTAGGGTAGTTTGGGAAAGTTACAAGAATTCAATGCTTATATAAGAATTTGCTCAATACTTTATTATTTAAAATAATTGATAAATATATTTTATATATTTTTGTTCTACACATTATGAATTAGATTCCAGTAATATATATACTTGTCATTTTTCAACAAATAAAAAAATACCAAATTATTATTAAATCTAAATTAGAAAGTCTAAAAACATAACATTTTAATGATGAACTTAATATAATTGAAATTTTCCTCCATCTTACAGAAAAAGAACATGTTGGGAAAAGTCTCAATGAGGATTTTGGAGCGCTCTGTAACTGGTGGGTCATGTGATGGATCCTTGGTGTTTGTGTCTGTGCCAAGTGGGGGAGGCCTGGCCCTCCTCCACTTAGGTTTTTCTGTGTGGCTTCCTTCGTATGTTGGGGTTGTCACATTTTTGTTTTTGTTTTTTTTTTCCTTGTTTCTTTTCCTAAACTTGTGAGTTTATGTTTGGTTTATTGGGTATGCTTCCATCCTTCTATTGTTCTCGCCTTGTGAGTTCTCTCAGGTGCGGCCCTTAGGGGCTTGGATGGAAGAAGGATTTGCCCCTCCCGACCCCCCAGGTGGATGGAGGTATTCAACCTTCATTAGTGAAATCATTTAGGGTAGCGGATGAAGGTAATCACTTTTCCATTCCTGAATCTGCTAAATTTCTTATCCGTGTGGTGCCAAATATGGAGGGTTGCAGTGGTGTGGTGGATGGTGAAGGTAAGTCCCTGGTTACTCCCTATTTTGCTAGACTCGTTCCTAATCTTGGCATGAAAAATGTTATTAAAGATGTTTGTGGTACAGTTAAAGACTGCAATTTTTTTTACTGTGATTGACATAAACAAAATTCTTGCGAGGAAATTTATTGATGCCTGGTTCTCTAACGTCTGGGCTACCAAACTTGGCATCCAAATCAATTATTGTAGGATGCTCCACTGTGGGCTATTTATTACTTTTTCTAAAAAACATGAAATGCAAGCCAAAGTGATCAAAAATTCTTATTGGAATCTTGGCAGTTGTGTTTTTTGTGCTCTTGCATGGTCACTTGCCGCCATTGTAGAAGAGGTACTCGCCCTCTCTTGCCCTAGGTGGTTTTTGATCAAGAACATTCCCCTTGATTTTTGGGATCTCATCCCTGCTCTGTTGGATCCCTTTGGAAATGTGATTCACGTGGATGAAGTGAAGGTTTCTCTTCCACATCTTGATGCCCATGCATTGGTTTCTCTAAATCTTGGAGCTGAAATTCTGCCAAGCATTGCAATTGAGGATGAAGAAAATATCATCTGATGCCCTTAGAAGTCTTGGGAAGTGTCATTTCTTGCTATTTTTGTAGGAAGGAGGGGCACATTCGTAGGAATTTCCCCTTGATAAAACGGAAACCCAAAAAAAATCCTAGCAATATCTTTAACGTAGGAAAAGAGGCGGATAGAACTGATGATGGGGGGGAAACTTTAATGGGAAACCCTCTGAGCCTCCCACATTGGAGAATAAATCTAAGGCTGTTCAAGTTGATAGTATCAAAAAAAGTCAATTGAAAACTCTTGGCCCCTCTAGCGAGGCCGGAAGATGTTATTAGGAACTTGAAGGTCTTGTTGACTTTCCCATCAGGAATACCATTGAGGTCCTAAAGGAAATGAACCAAATTCAATGTGAAATTGTCTCTAATGTTGAACTAGAACCCTCAGGTGGTTCCACCAACAAGATCCCTCTTAACAAATCTTCTTTCATCTGGAATTTTGATCAAATCCAAAAACTAAATGCTCAATAGATTGCCATACAAGAAATAAGAAGAAGAATGGAACAAAATATTTTGAATGGCCACTCGACTAGAGACAGGAAAACTAACCAAGAGATTCTAATGTAAATGAAGAGGGTTGACAATAAAATCACCTTGGAAAAGGGTAGTCTGGATGACACTAAACCAGAGTTTGTTGATTTGACAAAGATCACTAGGACTGAAAACTTATCGAGCATCCCCAACTATGTTATTCTTGAGAACCACCATGTAAGTGGTCTGGAACTAAGACTGGCCAAGGCTGGAGATGAAACCAATCACGTGATTGAGAATGATGCTCGGACTAAACGGGGAGACATACTCCTTGATCTCAGTCAAATGAACAGAGGCCTTGTTGGGTGCCATCTTGGTGTATCCAAGGGTGAGGTTGTTTCTTCCAACCCCTCTGTCAATGAAAGTGGACTGTTCCAAGAAGATATTGGCCACCCTGTTAGCAATCTCGATCCTCCCTCTTTTTTAACTTCTTCCCCTCACCAGCCTATTTTGAAATCAGCTGGAGAGGTTGTTGAAACTACGAATGAGAATATTACAAAGGGTCAAATTGAAAAACTAAGGAAGCTTAGGAATGGGCTTAACAGGCCAAGGAAGTATGGGATCCCCTTATCAGTCAATAATGTTCAAATGGTTAAAAACAAAAGGAAAAAAACAAGTCTCATTATTCAGTCACCCACAACAAAAAGGGTTGAGATGGAAGATAAACTGCCCAAATGCTTTGAGTAGTTCAAGAGTAACTAAGAGGGTTCCAGTGTAATTGAAGAAGATGAATCTTAACATCATCTCCTAGAATTTCTGGGGATTAGAATCCCTGAAGAGAAAGTACATTGTTAGAAGGTATTTAAACCTAGAACCCAAAAAAGATGTTTTCCTTCAAGAAACCAAGGCTACAAGTTTTACAATGGAAGTCAACCTGAACCAAGCATGAAAAAGGGAGAGGGGGAGTCTCTATTCTTCTTGCCAATAGATGGAAGCAATTTATAACTGGTCATGGTACCTCCCCCTACAACAAGGTTGTGTGGGTAACGATTGTGAAGGAGGATATCAGTTTTGGAATCTGCTCAGTTTATGTTGCTAATGATCATAGGGAAAGGGCTCAATTGTGGAAATGGCTTGCCACCCAACTGCCTGATATCCCCTAGGTGGGGGGGGATTTCAACATGGTAGAACATTAGGAGGACAAGTGGGGAGGCATTGACTTGACCTAGAAAGGGATGGAGAGGCACTCTTGGCAAGGATTGAAGCACAAGTTGAATTTGGTGGACCCCTTGGAAAGGGCCAAGAAAGAGGCCAAAGGGATTTGGTACACCTAGTGTAATGCACAACAAAGGGGGAGGAGAATCTATTGTAGGTTGGATAGATTCTATGCGAACAAGTACCTTATCAGCTTCTTGCCTGATAGCACTAGGCACAAAGTTGGTGTGTACCCCTGCACTCTGTCTAATCATCACCTAATCAAAACCCAAATTGTTTCTTCACTTGGGAGGCAGAAGGACTTCCCCAAAAAGGATAAGTTCATTCTTAATGTTCATTTACTACAGGACAACGATTGTAGAGATGGCATTTCCTCCATTAGAGAGATAAATAAATGGCTCTTGAAGGATGAATGTTCCATTTTGAGGTGGGAGTAGAATGTGGAGGCTTGGAGGAAATTCTTCCAAACTATAGGCAAGAAGAAGGCCCTTGATGCCAGGAAGGAGGACAATAACTTATAGGAAAAACTAGTAATTGTTGAAACCGAGATTCAAGCTAAGTTGGATAGCATAAAGTGTTGTGAAGCTATTAGTCAAGCTAAAAATGGTCTCAGGAGACTCCAAACCCACAGGATCAAGGGCCTCAAAGTAAGGGCCAAACTCAATTGGCTGAACCATGGTGATAAAGGTTCAAAAAATTTCTTCAATTACATTAAAGAAAAGAGTAGCAAGAAATAGATTAGGAAAATTTGGGACAAGGGTAAGCTCCTTACTTCTTAGGAAGATATCATGCAGCATTTCCATGCCTTCTACTCCAAATTGTTCACTTCTGAAGGGAATGAGGAAAGCAATAGGAAAGCCACAAGTTTTTTTAAAGGGATCATCCCCCAAAAAAATGGAAGCAATGATGTTGCACAACTTAGCAGTGGTATAACCAAGGAGGAAATGATGAAGGCCATCCAATCTATGAATAATGATAAATCCTCTAGTTGGGATGGCCTCCTGGTTGAATTTTACAAAACCTTTAGTGATTGGGTGAGTGATGACTTATTGCAAGTTTACCAAGAAGCCTTGAGCAATGGCTCTCTTGGCAGGAGAATTAATAAAGGCATAATCAAATTGCTTCCCAAAGGAGGGGATAGGACTCTTATAAAGAACTGGAGGCCTATTACATTATTGAATGCTTCTTAAAAGTGTTGGCCAAAGTACTTGCTTTAAGATTGGTTGATATCTTACCAAAGTTTATTAACACCAATCAGACGGGGTTTGTTCAAGGGAGGTATATTCTCAAAAATTTGATCACAAGTTGGGAGGCTATGGAATGGTCTAAGTAGTCTAACCAAAATTATTCTATGCTCCTAACTGACTTTGAGAAAGCCTACGATAGGGTGGAATGGGCATTCATAAGAATGGCCCTAGAAGCGTTTGGCTTTCCTGGGGATTTTTGTCATGTTGTGGATATTAATGGCTCTCTTATAGAAGAAATCACCCTAGGTAGGTCCATAAGACAAGGTTGTCTACTTTCCCCAGCTCTTTTTATTATTGCCTCTGATGCCCTCCATTATTTGCTAAGAGATCAATAGTTTTCCCCCAAAGTTAGAGGTAGCACTCTTCCTGACCACAATGAATTGATCAATATCTAGTTTGTTGATGACACTTCCCTCTTCTTAGATTTGGAGGAGACTAATTTAGAGACCCTAATGGGGAAATTAGATCTCTTTTGCTAGGCTTCTAGGGCAAGAATTGCAATTTCTAAATCCAGTTTTCTTGGCTAGGACGATACCCCTCCTGTGTGGTTGCAGGAGTATGGTTTTTAGTGGGGAGGGCCAAACAAGATAGGAAGTCACCTTGGCATTCCCTTTGCATTTAGTCCTAATTTAAAAGAAATGTGGCTGTGGATAAGCTCTAAAATTGGAAAAAAGCTAGAAAGTTGGAACAGACACTATCTTTCCTTCACAAGAAGGTTACAAATTTGTCAAAATATTCTCTCATCTTACAACATTTATTTTGTGTCTGTATGGTTTTTCAGTAGTTATGAAGTCAATGAGATTCAGAAGCAAATCAGAAATTTCCTTTGGTTGGATGGGAAAGGAAAGAGAAAGAAACACTCTGTCAAATGGTCTTGGTGTTGTTTAGATAAATCCAATGGTGGAATCGATCTAAAGGACTTAATAACTCAAGGCATTTCTCTTGCTACCAAGTGGATTGCTAAAGCAATGGCTGGTAATGAGCCCTGGAAGGTCTTGATAAGGAATAATACTCAACTTTCCACCCCTAACCAGGCTAAATCTTGGAAAAATATGCCTCTTTGTGATATTCTGATGAACAGTTCTGCAATGTCTCATGTTGGCTCTCTTGTTTTCAAAAGCCTTTGGAAGAACTGGGAGCTGGTGAAGCATAAAGTTGGCTTTAAATGTTATAAGTTATCTATAAATGATAATCAAAAGTGTCATTCTAGATGTTCTTTATGGTGGAACTTGTTACATAATTCTAGGCATTTGGCCCTACTACAAGGGTGCTCGGCCAAGAAATGGAGTCTATATGTGGTATTCAAACTTTTCATAATGTTCTTGAAGATGGGAAAATCAAACCCTTGGACAAGCTTGCTGAGGAATTTAATCATGTCAATGCTAACACTCAAACTTATAACACTATCTTGGACTCTTGTAAAAATGTTATTTTTCCCTTGAATTCTATTGGAAAGTGTAACATTTCTAAAGATATTGTTTGGAGTGATGGTACTCTGATTGTTGGAATTAAAGCCAAGAATATTTATAGTTAACTTACCAAAGATGATTCTATTAAAGCACATTTAAATGCTTGTTGGGGCATGCACTTTTCTAATGAAAAATGTGTTAAAATGTTTTCCTCTATGTGGCAGAATATCAAGGAGCCTAAGAAGGATTGTTTCAGCTGGCAATTGCTTCTTCATAAGATTCCTTTTAAGGTTAACCATATTGATGTGGATCAATGTAGCTTTTGCAAGATTCCAAAAACAATATTTCACATTTTTTTTTTAATGTTTATATGCTAAAGAAATCTAGAACATCTTTTGTAATGAATTTTCAATTTGGCGAAATGGTAATGTTATTTGGCATGAGGTTATGTTTACTTCCAGAAATTTGAATAAGGATTACTTCTTGTTTTGGGATTGCATTACCACTGAGATTTTTTGGTTTTTATGGAGGGATAGGAATGAGGAAAATTTTCAAGGGAATAAAAGGGGATTTATTGAGTCTGATAAAAGACTCACATATTTATCTATTGTGATGCAAATTACAATGGTAATGGAGACTTCAATGCCAAAACTCATGACCTTGATCACGGATGGTGATTTTCATGTGTGGCATCACAGTCAAGAGGACTTGGAAATCTTCTTGAAGGCATTGATACAACCAAAAGAGGTCTTTAATAATGTTGTAGCTAGCACATAAGGATCCCAATTAGTTTATGGACAGACATCTAGGGGTGGAGTCTTTTTCCTAAATATTGTTGGACATTTTAGGTATTGATATCCTGATAAAGGCTATTGTAATGCATGTCAGTTTCTTATATATGCTGTAATTTTGTAATTTTACAATTATGATGTAAAGGGCTATGTTGTAGTTTGGTAAAAGGCTGTGATCTAAAGTTTACTGGTATTTACTAGTAATGGGCTGATACATAACTGTTTTACATTTGACATGTAGGCTCTATTTTGTTGCTTATTCTATATCTAATATATATAAAAAAAGACCATGTTAAGACCATGTTCCCAAACCAATCATTTGGCAGAGGCTGTTGGCGCTTTTCACATCATAAAATTAGCCCAAAATCTTAACTTTAAAAATCTATGGCTCGAAGGAGATTCCAAAAATATAATTGATTTCCTCCATGGCAAGTCTCCCCCCTCGTGGGCAATAAAATCTTGGGTTGATGACGCCATCTCAACCTTGGCTAAATTTGAAAAAGTAAAAATATCACATGCTTATAGAGAAGCCAATGTTGTTGTATATTTTTTCGCTAATGAAGGAGTTAGGAGTAATGATTCGTGCACCTGGCTTAATGTTAGTGATCTAAATTCTAATGTCTATGCCCTACTAAATTATGATAAATCATAGGGACAAGAGACATGTCATCCCTTTAATGAGGATAGGTTGGATCTTTCACATCACAATCATTAGATTGTATGGGACCGAGCTCAGTGGCTTAGTCGACAAGAAAGCTCCGCACACTTTGTGGGTTCTTAGATCTGGCGGGGCCAATTTTAGTAAAGATTTTTTTTGTGTCTACCCTACTGTGTTGGCCAAGATGGGTGGAGATAGGAAAAGAATCGAGCCAGACAGCTATGAGATGCATACAAAAAATGTTAAGGTTTGGAATAAAATTATAAGCGGCGGGTTACTTCCCTTCCTCGAGAAGATCCATGGCTCCAATCAAGAGGCTACAGACCTCTTTGTAAAAAATTGGAATAACGTAAACCTGACCCTATTTGGTAGGAATGTGGAGCTCAATGAAAATCTAATAGCTGATGTTATGGGTTTGTCTACTGATGGGAAGAAGTTCTTCAGGGACAAGGTTTTTTCTGACGAAGTCATGATCAGATTTCCTAAAAAAGATAAAGAAAGGTTGAGTCTGGTGAAAATTGTTAATAGCTACTTTGAAGTTGACACCATAAAAGCCATTTGGAGAAAGGTCCTTCAGGTCATCATGGAGTACATAATGGTGGATGGGCGCTTCACTAGGGTCTATGGCTACCACTTTGCTCTACTCAATCATTTCTGCTACAAGGTTAGGGTTTCTTTCCCCTATTATCTTTTTTGCTCTCTTAGGAATAGCTTGGATGATCATAAAAAAAACCCTAGAAGATTCCCTATCCTGCATACTGGGTTGATTAGATTGATTGTAGAGCATTATCAAAAAATGCCTATCCCTGCTAATCCAGATACTCTTCCTGAATCTAAGGGTGATGACACTGAGCCCAGTTGCTCAAAGTTTCTACCTAATTTAAGTCTGACTAGAACTATCCTTAGTCCACATGCTATCCCTTCTGGGAATAAAAACCCTATCCCTTTTTCTGACAGAGCTCGTGCTGAGTTTGAGCTAGGAAGCCCCTCCATTAAGAAGATTCTTGCTGATAAGAACCCCCAGGCTAAAAACCTTGTTCCATATTCTGAAGATTCCTCTAACTCTGAGGAGTCTGGTGCCAACAAAACTGAGTCTTGCACCAACCCTTTGCTGGTTAGACCTGTTAAAGATGACTCCCCTATTACCCCTGAATCTGAGAAAACTCATCTTAATACTAGAAGGGATCCCTCTCTGGATGTTATGAATTTAGCCAAAACTAATGTTGATTCCCATTTCAAACTATCGGAATGGACATTCAATGAAATTAATGAGTTAAAGAGAAAAAATTGGGCCCTTCAAAGCAAGCTGGATGAATTGGGTGCCAAGGTTTCTACGATTGAAAAGAAAGACATGGATAGTGGTGATCATGGACTCAGTAAGGATTCTCTCAAAAACATAAGTATTCATTCTAAGGTGGATAATATGAGGAACACCATCAAAATTATTGTTGAGCAGAACAATTGAATAGCCAGACACAAAGCCATTATCATTAATGTGATGACTGAGAAGCTTGATAGAGCCCAACAGGGGTCTCTGGTGGTGGATCTAGAGGAAACCAATGACAAAAGTCAGGATACGGATGCTGGCATTTCTAAAAGAACCAGAGCCAATCTGAAGCGAAAGGCCACCCCTACTCTGAAGATGATTCAAATTTTTAAAAAGGGGGTCAATGATATGCAGAACTTGGAGGTGGAGACGGAGTCTGTCCTCAAGACTCTGAGCTAGTTGCAGTGGGTTTTTTGTTGGTTCCTTTGCTGATCCTTTTGGATTAACCTTTCTGGTCTGTTGTGGGTGGTTGTTGTTTACTCTTTCCTTTTTATTTTAAGTAGCTGGTGTTTTTTGCTGGACTTTTGTGTCCTGTCTTTTTTTTTGTAAACTTTGTGGTTTCGGGTCCCTGTAAAACCCGTTTTACCCTTTATCAAAAACATTGGATAAATTAAGATTGAATTGAATAAGATGTAAAGGCAAAGAGGAAGATGAAAAAAGTAAAGAATAGAGGTTCAATTTTTGTTCATATTTTGAATTCAGTTGAAATGAAACTATCTATTGTACATATTTTATGTTATATACATAAATCAAAATTTAACAAGATAGATTATTTCCATAACATCTGAGACAAGCTTAAATAACTTCATAATATTGAATGACCTTGATAAGGTAGGAAGTTGGTCACAATAATTGAGTACCATGGCATCATGTATTCCAACATACAACATCCAAAATCTATATTAAAATAAAAAATCAAATATAGCAAGGAAAAATGATTTTCAACCTAAACTACCAAAACCCGTTTTTTCTGTTTCTGAAACTATAACAGATTGACAGTGGTCTATATTAACATATCAATCTCAATTTGAAAAAAAGACTATTGTTCATCTATAATGGACACTATTCTATTCTTGGTTGTGCGTAAGTAGAACTATAAAGTTTCAGTTGTTTTCTTTATCGTCATATTTTCAAGTAAATATTGCCCCCAAGTAGATACAAGGGTGAGCCTAATAACTAAAGCTATCATTCATGGTCTATGAGCAACCCATAGGGGCATGGCCACAATTTTACTCAAATTTACTGCTTGCTCTATGTTACAGTGAAATTCATAACTAAAATCACAAATTCAAAATTTTAAATTAAACAAAACATACTTGTTTGGAGAAAGAAATCCTAACTTCCTTGTTACACAACCCTATTTCAATGCTAGAGTGTAAGTTGTGCCTATGTGTATTGAGATGGATAATGCCTCGCTAGTCCATTGCCAAAAATGGATGAATACGTTTAAATTTATATACAATTTTTCCTACTCAACATCTAGATGATGAAGTAGATATGGATTGCAATGGTAACCATGGTGGCTTGATCATTTGTTGAACAAAATTGTGCTCATTAAAAAATAATTTTTAAACGGTTGAAAAATGAATGCGTTAGATAAGGATGGTAGTACACGTTGTTTCATAAGAAAATAAGACTAGTAATACATGTTGTTGTGTAAGCAGATAATTATGTCATATTACTTTTATTTTGGGATAAATAAGTTGTAGATGACTAACATTTGTGATTTATAGTTGGAAATAGTGATTTAAGGTTATGTTTCTATGTACATGCATGGATGCCATTGTAGAAACGTCTCTCAATGTAACAAAGGGGGAAAAACGATTATTTTGTTCTTTAAAATGGTATCTTTTCTAGGGTAAGGGGATGTTATTCTCTATTAAATTTATGTTTTAATAAATTCTTGATTTATGTGTGTAATTTTGTATCAATTTATATTTAGTTAGATTTAGAGCTTGTTCATATTGTAATGGCGAATTATGGGAGAGGGGTCTGTAGTGGTGTGAGCTATTACTGTGGGTCCATGTGGAGTGTCATGTGGATTAATTTTTTTAAAAAACTACATCACCATGTCAAAAATGATGATTGATCCACAAAATGTAATTTTTCCTATGTAAATGTAATTTGTCATGTGTATGCATTTAATTGGTCCAATGTGTTCAATAGTTGTCTGTTTGGATGGCTAACCAATCTTGAGTCAAATACACCCCCACAAATTGTGTGGCATGCCATTGGTATTGGATCCTAGTGTCATGTGGTGAGAAAATAGTTTTCTACCAACAACATCCACTTCCTCACATTTATCATGTGTCACTTGTTCTTTCCCTTTCAACCAACCACATTAATTATGCATCCCTTCCCATTTACTCAAATCTAATGGCTAGAAATTTTGACATGTTCATCTACTAAATGATTCCCTATCTCACATATCATGCTCATCCACATCCAATTTCCTACACACATCTTCTCGACTATTCAATAAGATAGGAACTAATACATGTTTCGATCCACTCTATGTTCCTTGCAATGCTTGGTGATGGTGTGTTGACAGTTCTTCGATGACTTCATAAGGATTCTCTCTACTAAGGTAACGACATCCATTGTTTGATTTTTAGTTTAATGGTCTTGTATTATTTTATAACTTTTTAATGTCTTATTGAATTCTTCCTCCTCCAACCTTTTTTAGGTTTCGCATGCAAGATTGGATTAGTTGTTATCATTGGGTTTATCAAGACCTCACTGAGTGGTTTTTGACCTAGGTGAGGTTTTATTACCTCACTAAAGAAACACTATATTAAAGTTGGTCCCTTATCATTTTTTATCTAACATTTCATATCCTTTGTCCTTGATCCTTTTTCATGCTAGCTTCCATCTCTTTCATGCTAACACTTCTTTCGTCTACATCCTAATAGAGTCCTATAACACACAAAAACATCTTGCATACATGATCATGGTAGAAAACATCATAGAAAGACTTATCACCATAGATGGAATTATCATACTAAGTCACATATATCTGCATAAGAAAATACAAAAACATAGATATCATCCATATAGAATTAAGATTTTATTGCATTATACATTGCATCATAGTTCATTTTCATTCATCTCATTGCATAGAATTACATTCAACATCACATGGAATTACATTTCATACACCTTGCATCCCATTAATAACATCACATTATACATATCACATCATACATCACATTTTTCATTTAACATTCTCAATCATTACATTTTGCATTATTATATAAACATTCCATCACATCAACATTCAATACATTTTCATATCACATTACATTTATTAAATTAGGTTATTTCTATTGCATCCATCATAATGTTCATACATATCATAATGGTATAAAGATCCATAGTCATATATGCATCACATTATCATATAAAATGCATCCATAGACATCATGAAAAGCATAAACATTTATAACACAATCATAAATGCATAATAATAAAGCATATTAAAACCATCATATCATCATATATAATGCATCAATCAAAGTCATAATCACAACATGAACATCCATAGCATGTCATCATCATAAACATAAAAGCATAATCACATAGCAATGCATATCATAAACCGCCGCCAAAATCATATCATATATATATTACTAAATATTGTGTCATGGGTATAATGTCAAGATGTGTCATATCCAATAAAAATGGAGCTCACATGCTCGATAATAAAAAAATTTAAGTGTCCATATAACATAATGCATAAAAAGGGTCCCTAGCCTGAACTGCCCTACTCCCCTATCCCTGGGGCATCCCTGTCCTCCCTGCACATGTGGTGACTCTCTAGACTTGTCCTTTGTGGTAGAAGGCTTGTCATATGGAGTGGCCCATATCGCATTTGCAGTCTCACCCTCTAACCTACTCTGTGTCCTATTGTGATTCTTTCCTTGTGAGCTACTATCAATCTTTGAAAAGGTGGGCTCCCTCCTCTTTGGTGGTACCACTCTCTCATATAGATATCTATAATACTACATGGCTCTACTCACTCTAGCATACTCCTGCATGACATCCACGATAGATCCATTGTATGTAGTTGCAAATTCAATCATCCGTTGATCTATCTGGGTGATCCCGCAATAGAGGTTTACAATTTTTGGCCAAACTGGACACTGATTTATTTTTTAACTAAATCTTGGCATTCATGCACCTATAGCAGTTAAACCATGAGGAATTTGAAGATGATGCAAACTAGAGTCTTGTCAAATTTTGTCTTTAGATTCTAAATATATTTTTTTCAAAATTTTTGCAATCAGATTGCACTTATTTTTCCATCTCCCACGATTTTTTTTTTCAAAAAACAACATTTTTAAAAAGTGAGGCACACCGTATAATGCATAACTTTTTTTCCTTGAAAGATAAAATTCCAATTCTTTCAAATTTAGATTTATAACTCCGATATCTACTACTTCCACTTGGTTAGATAGTTTTTTATTGAATATTTTTTCTTTAATCAAGTTTCAAAGTCAAATCAATTACAATTCAGACATAACACGACCATATAATGCATAACTTTTATTGTATGTATCAAAATTTTATTTTATTTTTTGTTGGATCAAGGACTCCAATATCTGGTGCACTCATATTTTTAAATTTGTTTTTTGATAATCTTCTATTTTTCCACATGTGCAAAACAAAGAGTTTTGTTTTTGGTGAAAAACCTATATTTAATAAAACTTAAAAATCAAATAGATACTATAATCAAAACATATTAAAATTATATTCATTGGATAGCTCCTTTTGAGGGGAACCTGATACTAGTTGGGTTTATGAGATCTCCTCCATTTTCATTCTCAAATCGAGCTTCAAAGTGAAAAATTCTAGGCAATTTTGGTCCCTCATGGGATGAGGGTGAAAATAAGTGGGTTCAGTCAAACAAGCGTTTGATCGAATAGGGGTTCGACCGAATTCATTTAACATACAATAAAAAAATAGATTTAAATTGGGTTCTGTTCAACATTCTAAAGATGTTCAGTCGAACCCCTCTATTAAATATTAATTTTTAATATTAATATAAATATAAATTATATTCTTTTTAAATTATGACTTGAGAGAGAGATATGGAGGGAGTGGGAGAGAAAGGGAGAGTGGGGGTAGGAGGCAGGGCTTAAATTTGATGGCCATATGACCGTATTTAGATATTTTTTTCCATAGAATTCAATCAAAATTTTAAGAAGATTGTATCAGATAAAAGGAGATATTTTGGATAGACTGTCAAAACTTATATAGAATTATAATGAAATATATGTTTGATTTATATATAATTTTACATACACTAAGGTATATCATATTTTTTTAAGGGCACCCTTGAATACATAACCGTCATTGAAAAATTTGTTGACAGGCAACTTAGTCGACCATCAAATTTAATCCCTGGTCTAGGAGGGAGATACTTAAGAGAGAGAGGGGGGAGTGGGAGAGAGATAAAGGGTAGGGGTTCCTAGGGTTTAAGGGTTAACAGTAGAGGAGATTGAGAGGGAGAGTGGGTAGGAGGGAGGGACTTTCAAGACAGAGAGGGGGGGAGTGGGAGAGAGATAGAGGGTAGGGAGTAGAAGGTTTAAGGGCTATAGGGTTAAGGGTAGAGGGGAGAGGGGGAGAGGGAGTAGGAGGGAGAGACTTGAGAGAGAGAGGGGAGAGTGGGAGATAGATAAAGGGGTTTAAGGGTTAAGGGTAGAGGGAGGGGGAGAGGGGGAGGAGGGAGAGACTTGAGAGAGAGGGGGGGGAGGGAGAGATATAGGGTAGGGGTGTACAAGAGCTTAGGGTTTAAGGGTTAACGGTAGAGGGGAGAGAGGGAGAGGGGGCAGGAGGGAGAGACTTGAGAGAGAGAGAGGGGTGATCAGAGTGAGATAAAGGGTAGGGTTTAAGGGTGAAGTGTAGAGGAGCTCGTGAGGGAGAGTGGGTAGGAGGGAGATACTTTCAAGAGAGGGAAGGGGGGAGTGGGAGAGAGATAGAGGGTAGGGAGTAGAAGGGTTTACAGTTATACGATTAGGGGTAGAGGAGAGAGGGGGAGAGGGGGTAGGAGGGAGAGACTTGAGAGAGAAAGGGGAAGTTGGAGAGAGATAAAGGGTAGGGTTTAAGGGTTAAGGGTAGAGGGGAGAGAGGAGAGGGTAGGAGGGAGAGATTTGAGAGAGAGAGGGGGGACTTAGAGAGAGATAAAGAGTAGGGTTTAAGGGTTAAGTGTAGAGTAGCTCGAGAGAGAGAGTGGGTAGGAGGGAGAGACTTTCAAGAGAGAGAGGGGGAGTGGGAGAGAGATAGAGGATAGGGAGAAGAAGGGTTTAGGGTTATACGGTTAAGGGTAGAGGGTAGAGGGAGAGAGGGGGTAGAAGGGAGATACTTGAGAGAGAGAGGGGGGAGTGGGATAGAGATAAAGGGTAGGGTTTAAGGGTTAAGGGTAGAGGGGAGAGAGGGAGATGGGGTGATAGGGATAGGGTTGGATGGAGACAATCACTGGCTCAATGCTCTAGGTCTCACCTTGATGAATCCCTTTGGTGTCATTCTCCACCACTTAACCTATAGGTCCTTTATTGTCTAGGGACCCCTGGTTCTTCTTGCCAACCCTGCTATCATTTCTAGTTTGCAACTACCAAGCCAAATCTTGGTGCTATGACTCCTTTCTTCCTTAGCCTTTTATGCATCCAAAAGACTAATCTTCCCTCAATACATGAATGGATCTTGTAGGGGTGAGGGAATGTTTTTCCAAAGCTCTAAAACAACCTCCCAGGGTTCCTAAAACTTCACTTAGACTCCATCTTGCCAACGCTTGCATGAAGCCTATTCCTTAGGTTTGGAAGGCTGGTAGCCCTTGAGCCAATTAGGACTCCACCTTTAAGGAAACTGATGATTATTCACAAATTCCTAAATAACCACCCAAACTCTCTTCAAGACTATTGATTCATTTGATCATCACCTTAAGATTTTAACAGTATCAAGCCCTAGCTGTCCGTACAGTGCCTAGTCTTGAAAATGGACAACAAACTAGGGTTTCAAAGCTTTAAAAAGCTGTTTTAAGACTGTCAAAAAAATATCCTAGAAAATGGATTGAAAAAGCCTATCCCTGATCACCATGCATAGTCAGGACCCTTTCCTAAATCCTCAAGAAAGAATTTTCCAAAAAGCTTCTTTCCCCTGCAAATAATCCCTTCTGTCCTGTAGCCTTTCCTAGCTGGGCTTTCACTGTCTCGCCTAGGGTAAGGCTTTTCCCATAGCTCCTGCAACCAAAAACAATCTAACACCTACCATATTTACAAGCATGGAGGTAGGGAATATTTCCCAAAAGGCCGTACAAATTGTACGGTGGGAAGGTGCTCTAAGACTCCATCTTTTCAACACCGCTTGATTCAGGCCAGAAAACACAGAATATCAAAGTATTTACAAATGCAAGTTAAAAGCACACTACAAAATCAAAAAGAAAGGCTTCCAAAGATTGTATAAGCATCACACTACATACTACACACAGCAAAATAACAGAATCACACCATTAAAGATCAGTTTCAACACAAAAATATAGGAAAACTATCTTTTCAACGTTGTTTTCTTCAATTTCTGAAAACACAGTCCATACAAAAACTTTCTAACCCTACACAAAGGTCAAGGCCACCTTTAAATATGCCTCCCAAACAGTTAAGCATCTTGGGTCAAGGATTAGATGACCTAAAAAATGCACTTTTTTAAAACCCAATGTGTTTTCAAACACTTAGGCAATTTTACAACTTAGCCAAAAATGAAGAGTTAAAACTACTTAACTCTTGTTAACCTCCTTCCAAATAATCAAAACCATCCCTAGATCACCACAAATGGTCTACATGACCTTATGAGGAAACATAAATAACATGATCCAGATCAACCAAATGCCAAAAGGGCACAACAAAGCAAAAAGTCACTTCCAAAAACTCCTAATTACCTAGGTGCTCCTGCACCATTCTCCCCCTCTTAGCCCAAAAAATTGAGAGGAAGGAGTGAACAATGTTAGGTCAATTCCAAGTTTCCTGAACTGATCTTTTGTACCCAAGTGGCTTCTGATTCAGGCTTGTTCTTCCACTTGATAAGGTGCTCCATGTACACCTTATGCCTTGTAGCTTTCTGCACTCTTGACTATAAGACCTTCTCTGCCTGAAGCTTGTCTTGTTGAGGAAGGGTGACATTACTGATGTCTTTGAATATTTCCTTGTTGTTTTGATCCTCATCATTGACCGATCCTTTGTACTTGGTTAAATCAGCAACATTGAAAACTAGAGAGATGCCCAAATCTTATGGTAATTCCACCTTATATGCATTCTTTCCATATTTGGCCAACACCTTGCATGGACCCACTCTTTTCATCTATAACTTGGTTTCCATGCCCTTCTGCAATCTGGATTTGTTGAGGTGGACCATAACATAGTCCCCAACTGCAAATTGTCCATCCTTCCTTGACAAATCAACATTCTCCTTCAAATTTTGGGTTGCTGCTATAACTGTCTTCTTGACCTGCTCATGAATCTCCTTCATGGTTTGAGTGAAGTCTTCTGCATGTCCACTCCTATTCTCCATTGATCCAAGGTCTCTGAGTTCACAAATACCTCTTGGGTGCATCCCATGCACAACCTCAAAAGGACTTTTCCCTGTAGTTCTATTGACACGTCATTATAGGCATATTCAGCTTGGGAAATCACCATATCCCATGTCTGTCCATATTCTTTTTTCAAACACCTTAGAAGATTACCTAGCACTCCGTTAACCACCTCTGTTTGACCATCGGTCTAAGGATGGTAAGTTGATCCAAAAGACAGATTTGTACCCAATCTGCTCCATAGAGTCTTCCAAAAGTGACTCATGAACTTTACATCTCTATCAGAAACAATGCTTAGAGGCAAGCCATGGATCCTAACAACCTCCTTGAAGAAAAGATGAGCTATATAGCTGGCATCATGAGTAGTTTTGCAAGGAATGAAGTGACTCATCTTGCTAAATCTGTCCACTACTACATAAACACTATCAAAACTAGTCTTGGTCTTAGGAAGACCTACCACAAAATCCATGCTCACACACTCCCACGGTCTGTTAGGAATAGGAAAGGGTTGATACAAACCAGCATTGCTAGCTCCTCCCTTAGCTTTCATGCATACAACACACTATTCCACATACTTCCTAACATCTCTTGCTAACTTAGGCCAGTAATAGAACCTTTGAACTAGCTCTAAAGTTTTATTAATACCAAAATGCCCACTAAGACTGCCATTATGCTTTTCTTGAATCAGATTTTCCCTCATTGATCCTCTTGGAACACATAACTGGTTACCCTTAAATAACAGTCCATTTTACAGTGTATACTCAGCATATTGACTATGAAAATGATTCTCAAAACCAGAGCATACCTTGTAGGCTTCTGAGAAGTCTTCATCCTCACCATAGAGGTCTTTGAAACTCTCTAATCCAATGCTCTTCAGCTGTATTTCCTGCACTATCAACATTCTCCTGCTTAATGCATCTGCCACCTTATTCATTTGTCCCTTCTTGTGCTTGATGGTAAAAGTGAAAGCTTGTATGTATTCCATCCATTTCAAATGTCTGTTACTCAGCTTCTCTTGGGTGTTAATGTAACTGAGTGCCTGGTTATCGGTGAAGACCACAAACTCTTTGGGTAACAAATAATGCCTCCACTTCCTAAGGGACTGCACTAAAGCATATAACTCTAGGTCATAAGTAGAGTACTTTTTCTTGGCTTCATTGAGCTTTTCACTAAAGAAGGCTACAAGCCTACCTTCTTGACTAAGTACTCCTACTGCCACTCCAATTGCATCACACTCAACTATGAATAACTTATCAAAACTAGGCAATAACAAAATAGGTTGAGTTTCCACTTCTTGTTTCAACTTTTCAAACCCTTTATCACCCTCTTGAGTCCATTTAAACTTTGTTTTTAGACCACCTTTAATAGTATCTAGGACTGGTGCACACATGCCACTAAAATTCCTTATGTATTTTCTATAAAACTGAGCTAAACCATGAAAACTCCTTACCTCTATTGTTGTGGTTTGTGTAGGCCAGTTTAGGATGGCTTCCACCTTGCTTGGATCCATCTTCAACGTTCCTTGGGATACTACAAAGCCTAGATACACAAGTTATTGTTTGAAGAACTCACACTTCTCAAGGTTAATTGCCAACTGTTCCTCTCGCTGCCTTTTAAGTACCATCTCCGCATGCTTCAAATGTTCTTCTGCTGTCTTACTGAAAATCAGTATGTCATCAAGATAGACTACTACAAAGATCCCTGTGAAATCCTTAAGCACCTCATTCATTAGTCTCATGAACGTGCTAGGGGCATTTGAGAGGCCAAATGGCATCACTTTCCACTCATATAAGCCATCATTTGTCTTAAAAGCTGTCTTCCATTCATCACCTTCCTTAATTCTAATATGATGGTAGCCACTCTTGAGGTCCAACTTAGTGAAATAATGTGCTCCTCCAAGGCAATCCATTAAATCTTCAATTCTAGGTATCAGGAATCTATATCTGATTGTAATCCTATTGATTGCTCTAGAATCAGTACAAAGTCTCCACTTACCTCCTTTCTTAGTTGCCAAAACCATCGGGATTGCACGTGGGTTGATGCTCTTTTGAATTAGACCTTGATTCAACAATTGTTCAACTTGCCTAGCTACCTCTAGGTTCTGCTCAGGAGTAAGTTTGTATGCTGCTTTGTTAGGCAATGAGGCTCCAGGTATTAAGTCAATTTGATGACTTATTGCTCTCTTTAGTGGTAGAGTTGCAGGTGTTCCATCACTGACTATACTCGTATCTATCAAGCAATTTTTGGACTACTTCTGGTAAGACTATCCTTTCAGCCTTTTCTTCCTCTTTTGGCTGCATTAAAACCACATACCCTTCACCTCCTTGATGTAGATTTCTGATAAACTCTTTACCACTGCTCAACATGATGTTTGGTACCTTGGACTGTCCCTCATCTTCCTCTGTCAATGACTGCAACTTGAAGGTTCTTCCATATTTCTTGAATGAGATGGTGTTCTATTTCCCATCATAAACAACACTTCTACCATATTTCCATGGTCTTCCCAGTAGCAGATGGCATGCATCCATGGGTAATACATCACAAACTAACTTGTCTTTATAGCCTCCAATTGAAAATTCCACTGTTACTTGCTCATTCACCAAAACACTTTGCCCTTTATTCAGCCATGTGACCTTGTAAGGGTTATTGTGAGGTACCTTCTATAATTTCAGCTTAGTTACTGCCTCCTCTAAGATTATATTGTCTGTTGAACCTGAATCTACAATGACTTTGCATACTTTTCCAAGTATCTTGCACCTTACTCTAAAAAGAGCTCTTCTTTTCTTAGGTTCCTCCTTGACTGGCTGCCTTATCAAAACCCTGTTAAACATCAGATTCTCTCCTACCTCAGACTCTATATGATAGATCTTAGATGCTTTAGGACTCATGGTGTCCTCTTGTGCATAGGCTAGTCTCTTTTCATTGCTAGAAGAGGATGCTTTCTCTGGGCACCTATAAGCAGAGTGACCTAGCTGGTTACAATGATAACACTTCATGGTTGCAAAGTAAGAATTACTCCTACCTGCTCCTCTTCCTCTGTTTGAACCTCCTTGAGGTCCTCTTCCTCTATTAAATCCTCCTCTTGAAGATGTTTCACCTCCATGCTCGGTGAGCTTAGTTTCTCCTTGATTCCTTTGATCATTATCTCTACCTTGATAACCACCACGCTGTCCTCTTTGATCTCTACCTTTGCCTCTGCCCTTAGAAGACTGATCTTGCTTCCTTTTGTTCCTTTCTTCAATCTTTATAGCCAACTGATAACATTGGTGGACTGTTTTAGGACTCAAAAGAGCCATCTCTTCTTGAATGTTCCACTTCAAGCCATTAAGGTACCTAGCCACTTTTAGGCTCTCATCCTCTATCACATTTGATCTCAAGCAAAGCTTTTGAAACTCTTCAGTATAGGTGTTGACATCTTGGTCTTTCTGCCTTAGACTTTGCCTCTTCTTGTGCAACTGAATCGCATAATCATCTGGCATGTAGGATTCCTTCACCTTAGCAACCATTCCTTTCCAAGTTGATATGGGTTGTTTGCCTTCTTTTTCCCTTTCAGTCTGAACAAATTTCCACCCTGTCAAGGCTGATCTTCTCAACCTTGATTTAGAAACCTTCACCTTTTGTGCTTCAGTTAAGTTCCATCACACTCAAAGTGATTCTACATGCCTTCTATCCAATCCATGACCAAATTAGGATCCATCTTTCCACTGAATAGTGGTATGCCCTCAAGTCCTTTTCCACTCAAGGCTTTCAATGCCTTCAAGAAAGGCTCCTCCTCCAAAATAGGGTCAGGTTTAGGGACCCTGTCTTCCTCTGCAACCTCTTCTTCCTTTGGTACTGTTCCTTCCAACCTTGCATTGTTCAATGCTTTCTCAAGTTGCTCTATTCTTTCTTTTAAGGACTTGTTGTCCTCTTCCTGTTCTTCAACCCTCTTGGCTAATTGTGCATTTGTCACCATGGCGGGAGTTTCACTTGACTCAACTTCTGACATATAAGCTGCTTTGCTAAATTTTTGCTTGCTCTGATACCAATCTGATAGGGACAGGGTTGGATTGAGACAATCACTGGCTCAATGCTTCGGGTCTCACCTTGATGAATCCCTTTGGTGTCATTCTCCACCACTCAACCTATAGGTCCTTTATTGTCTAGGAACCCCTGGTTCTTCTTGCCAACCCTGCTATCATTTCTAGTTTGCAACTACCAAGCCAAATCTTGGTGCTATGACTCCTTTCTTCCTTAGCCTTTTATGCATCCAAAAGACTAATCTTCCCTCAATACATGAATGGATCTTGCAGGGGTGAGGGAATGTTTTTCCAAAGCTCTAAAACAACCTCCTAGGGTTCATGAAGCTTCACTTAGACTTCATCTTGCCAACGCTTGCATGAAGCCTATTCCTTAGGTTTGGAAGGCTGGTAGCCCTTGAGCCAATTAGGCCTCCACCTTTAATGAAACTGATGTTTATTCACAAATTCCTAAATAACCACCCAAACTCTCTTCAAGACTATTGATTCATTTGATCATCACCTTAATATTTTAACAGTCTCAAGCCCTAGCTGTCTGTACAGTGCCTAGTCTTGAAAATGGACAACAAACTAGGGTTTCAAAGCTTTAAAAAGTTGTTTTAAGACTGTTAGAAAAATATCCTAGCAAATGGATTGAAAAAGCCTCTCCTTGATCACCATGCATAGTTAGGACCCTTTCCTAAATCCTCAAGAAATAATTTTCCAAAAAGCTTCTTTCCCCTGCAAATAATCCCTGCTGTCCTGTAGCCTTTCCTAGCCGGGCTTTCACTGTCTTGCCTAGGGTAAGGCTTTTCCCATAGCTCCTGCAACCAAAAAAAATCTAACACCTACCATATTTACAAGCATGGAGGTAGGGCATATTTCCCAAAAGGCCATACAAATTGTACAGTGGGAAGGTGCTCTAAGCCTCCATCTTTTCAACATCGCTTGATTCAGGCCAGAAAACATAGAATATCAAAGTATTTACAAATGCAAGTTGAAAACACACTAAAAAATAAAAAAGAAAGGCTTCCCAAGATTGTATGAGCCTCACACTACATACTACACACAACAAAATAATAGAATCATGCCATTAAAGATTAGTTTCAACACAAAATATAGGAAAACTGTCTTTTCAACGTTGTTTTCTTCAATTTCTGAAAACATAGTCCGTACAAAAAACTTTCTAACCATACAAAAAGGTCGAGGCCACCTTTAAATATTCCTCCCAAACAGTTAAGCTTCTTGGGTCGAGGCTTAGATGACCTAAAAATGCACTTTTGTAAAACCTAATGTGTTTTCAAACACTTAGGCAATTTTACAATTTAGCCAAAAATGAAGAGTTAAAACTACTTAACTCTTGTTAACCTCCTTCCAACTAATCAAAAACATCCCTAGATCACCACAAATGGTCTACATGACCTTATGAGGAAACATAAATAACATGATCTAGATCAACCAAATGCCAAAAGGGCACAACAAAGCAAAAACTCACTTCCAAAAACTCCTAATTACCTAGGTGCTCCTGCACCATTGGGTAGGAGGGAGAGACTTGCGAGAGAGAGGGGGAGGGGGTAGGAGGGAAAGAATTGAGAAAGAGAGTGTTCGGAGTGGGAGATAGATAAATGATAGGGGGTGTACAATGGTTTAGGGTTTAAGGGTTAAGGGTAGAGGGGAGAGGGGGAGAGGGGGTAGGAGGGAGAGACTTGAGAGAGAGAGAGGGTGGGAGTGGGATAGAGATAAATGGTAGGGGGTCTACAGGGGTTTAGGGTTTAAGGGTTAAGGGTAGAGGGGAGAGAGGGAGAGGGGGTAGGAGGGAGAGACTTGAGAGAGAGGGGGGGAGTGGGAGAGAGATAAAGGGTAGGGGGCTAAGGGCTTAGGGTTTAAGGGTTAAGGGTAGAGGTGAGAAAGGGAGAGGGGGTAGGAGGAGAGAATTGAGAGAGAGAGACAAGTCAGAGAGAGATAAAGGGTAGGGTTTAAGGGTTAAGTGTAGAGGAGCTCAAGAGGGAGAGTGGGTAGGAGGGAGATACTTTCAAGAGAAAGAGGGGGGTAGTGGGAGAGAGATAGAGGGTAGGGAGTAAAAAGGTTTAGGGTTTAAGGGTTAAGGGTCGAGGGGAGAGGGGGAGAGGGTATAGGAGGGAGAGACTTGAGAGAGAGGGGGGGAGTGAGTGGGAGGGAGTGGGAGAGAAATAAAGGGTAGGGGGTGTACAAGGGTTAAGGGTAGAGGAGAGAGAGGAAGAGTGGGTAGGAGGGAGAGACTTTCAAGAGAGAGGGGGGGAGTGGGAGAAAGATAGAGGGTAGGGGGTACAAGGGTTTAGGGTTATAGGGTTAACAATTTAAGGGGGTTTATTTTTTTATTTGCATTCATTTATGTTTTATTAATGTGTACAATAATTTTATAATCATATAATAATTAATTTTAAAATTTACATAGTTTCCCATGGATCAATTCGATGGAACAAATTATATAAGTTGTATATAAGTGTATATAAGATTCTTGAACGTAAGAATTCCATTAAACAAATATAAGTTGTATATAATTGTAATTTAGGCAAAATGATTTTAAAAAAATTCACTACATTTCAAATAAGGATTGAAAGCATATATATGGGTTTACATGCAACCAAAAAAAGTGAGAGATGATGCTATCAAAGATTCTTGAGCTTAATAATTTTCCATGGAACAAATATGTGCATATAATTGTAATTTACACAAAATGATTTACAACTATGTACAAGTTACTATAAGTTCTCATTTGAACATGTATAGGGTTACAAGTAACCTTGAAAACCATGGATATAATCTAAGTCAAAGATTCTAGTTCTGCCCACTCTTCAATAACATGTAGAATATTTTGATGATCATCATTATCTAGTCTCCATTTTCTTTGGCCACGTGCATGTGGAACTGCATGAAGATGTACAGTGGTAGCAATTATTAAGTGACTATATTGATATACCTTGTTATTAGGTTGACAGTCAACAAAATGAATCCCATGTTGAACAACTTTGACTTGTTTTAGATATGTCCCTTGCACTACAACAGAACATGTATGGTAAACAAGAACCTAAGGTAAGACATATGAATGTGTGCAACATTTTCGTGCTCAAGGTTTATATAATATATATTTAATGTTTATAATGTAATGTGCACATGTCAATACAATGTATATAAAATTTTAAATTCAAATTCACTTGTGGGAAATAACATTCCATCACTTGTTTTAGGTTTTGTTAGCTTATTCCTCTCTTCTGTGCAACGTAATAAATAATAGCTAACACCTTCGATGTTTCTAGGCTCTGCTATGACTGCAAAAACATCTCCTATACACCAAATTTACACAAATTTTTTTAAAAAAATTAGAAATGTCTCTAAAGATCATTAACTAGATATATATAATATTTAGATTATTGAAAACTTACACGTGTACCTTTTCTAACCAATCCTGAAATATGGTCATAATCAATTGAAATCAAAGGAATGTCTTCAAATCTTTCTTCCTTGTCTTCATCATATGTTTCTGAAACAACTAGTGGCACTGTATCCTATTTACCAACATATCCAAGTTCTTGATTGTTGCATGCATAATTAGAGTTTCCCTCAATGCACTCAGTGCAAAAACAAGAGTAATCTGTTGTGTCTAATATCCATCCATGGCGACTATCTGAACTCCTAACACAATGCAAAGATCTTGTTTTTTCTACCCTCTTGCATCCATGTATCAATCTTCTATCCACACCTAGATACATATGCACAACAAAAATCTTATGTGAACAAATATGTATATATATATATTTTTTAAATTTAAATAAATTCAAATTTTTGATTTAATATAATTTATACATACCCAATATCTCCCAAAACACTCTGTGTGGAATGTGTCAGTTTGTTCTTGAAGATGTGCCGACCACATTTGATGCAAAGTGTTTCTTGCACCATTCAAAAACATCATGTGCATTGTCTAGATGATCTTTTGGATAACTCATTTGATGCTTTCTTAAAGCTCGTTTGATGCAAGCTCCTGCTCCATCATGCTCACCCTTTCCATGCCCACTCTAAAAAAACTCCAAACATATGGTATTTTGTAGATTTTATGGTATCTACAAAGTGCATAGAATGGCCATGAAGATTTGAATTGTGCCGCACATCCATCTGACCATACAAAATGATTTTCAAATTTTACACCCCTGCTTCTCAAATTCTCAAAAAATATTGTAAAGCAATGTTGGAGAAAAAGTGTGTCATGCTCTTTAACATCACTTATATAAAAGTGGTATTCTTTCTTAATGGTGTGTTCTTCATTTGTACTCTCAACACCATCCAATTCTGATTGTGCATGTCGATAACACACATGAACCATAATAGTGATCTACTTTGAAAAGTAATACTCTGAGTGAATCTCATTTTGATGTACAAAGGAGTAATTTTCTGCAAATTCAACTACTGATAGAACTGTTCCACATGGAAAAGTATCTCTTAACGTTTGGAATTGTTGTGCTTGCCACTTAGCAAAAAGGAATGATGTTTGTATGGTTGTATCAATTTTTGAAAATCTTCCAAAAATTTTCCAATGGGAATCTCCTCTTCTACATAGTTCAACCTTGTGGATTCTTTCCCAAAATTTATTTGCAACTTTACATACTTGTACCTATGTCAGTAAAATATGTGAATAACTACTAAAACACACTTGATCAATGAAACATTACATCAAAGAGAATCCAAATAACAATCTATGACAAATTGAAACAAATAAACTCTCTAAAAATAGTACTTACCTCTTGCAATTTACTATCTTTGTTAGGTCAGTATCCTCAATTCTTGAAAGAATTTAGCCAAATCTCCACATATCTCACAAATTCCTTTTATCTAGTTTATTTGAGGTCCATTTTCATGATCACATAATATATACTTTATGAACAAACTTGCTTGTTTAGGAGGTGCATTTTGAAACCCACATCTTTCTTCTCTCATCTTTCGAAACACCTAATAGTAGAGATCAAATTCAATATGATAATGACAACAAGTTTCAAAAAACTTGTTTATCTTCACATAATATGGCTTTAACCTTTGAAATATTTTTTTCCCAATCTTTATATGAGGATATGCATTACAAAAGTTCATATACATCTCAAATTGTGTTATGTCTAGCCAATTTTTGATATGAATTTCATAAATACTAGGTCCAATCCTATGTCTCATAACATCTCTAGTATTTGATGATGGACAAGTCTGATCATGCCAAAAACCTAAGACCAAGTTCCTAACAACATCTTCAATCATGTTAGAATGGGGAGCTCTACACATAATTTCCCAATTTCCTTCTAAACTCTCATCCAAAAACTTTCTCTTTTTCTCATATTTTATCAATGTGGTTCTACTATAACCAATTTCAGTTGAAATTGCAAACATTTTTCTTTTTCTTGCTATATCTTGATGTACAATAGACGTCAACATCACCCTTCTTGTAGTGGCCTTATCCACTGATTGAGATCCTTTTCCAATGGAATCTAAACCCTTTTTAACATTTTGAACAATATCCTTTTGCAATCCCATGTGTTTCTTCTTATTTGATGCTAAATGAACACCCAACAATTGTAATGACTCTTTGAGCTCATCACAAAGAAGTAAACGTGATAACAATTGGATTTTTTCAAGTGTATCAAGATGATTGAAATGATGATTGATCATTCCATTTACAGATTTAGTCATTGACCTATTTCTCTTATTATAAGGCTAGTTGGCATAATATTTCAATTTCTCCATATCCATTTCAAGTAAATGATCTAAATTTCTATGAGAAATTTGTTTCCCCACCTTCTCAACTAGTTTTATATGCTCATCCATACCATTAGGAGGAAGTGATCTCAACCCCTCTCCAACATGCATTGTTTGAACTTGTGCCTCCTTCCTATCTTCAAGGACCATGCATTCTTGAGCAGATTCATTTGATCCAATGTCTAGATTTGGCTCGACTTGAGCATGAAAACTTCCTACTTGTTGAGCCCTTCCTACACATGTGTCACAAAATATTTTGCAAACAAAGGTGAGAGATGATGTTAAATATAATTGAATTTTATGTATGCAAGAAAATAAACTGATAAAACATGATGCTATAAGTGAGAGAAATTTGTGCTAGTTTTATATGCTCATCCATACCAGTAGAAGGAAGTGATCTTGACCCCTCTCCAAAAATCATTATTTGAACTTGGGTCTCCTCCCTAACTTCAAGGTCCATGTGTTCTTCAACGGATTCATTTGATCCAATATCTAGATTTGGCTCGACTCTAGCTTGAGGAATCACTAGAGCATAAAACATAAAAATAATTTGAGAACATTGAAGTGATGAAAATAAAAGACCAAAGACACAAAACACAAATATTGAAACAAAAAGAATAGGCTTAAGGAATTGGAGTCAAGGATCATATAAACATTGCAACTTGCATGACCAAGATGACTTGAGGACATTTAAAAGTATTTATAGTCATTCAAGTGAAATGATGGTTAGAAACCTTCAAATTAAAATTCCTAAACACACACTTGAGAGTGAGAGAGAGAAGAAACAAGCATGTACCTTGTTTCTTTCTATGATAATTTTCCAAGTTTTGTTCATGCCTCTTTTGTTCTTCTTCTTTTGACAATTTTCGTTGAGACACATTTTTTCTTTTTCTTTGTTGTCCCATTTTCTTCTTCAACTTAAAGATGACTCTAAACAAGTCCTCTACCAACTTAGTTAAATTATCCTCCAATTTTTTCCTTGATTGATAAAATTGAAAAGTTGTTGAGCTCTAGTATTTGCCTCCTTGATAAATGTGCAAAAACTTCTCCAAAATTTGCGCTCCAAGTGAATCAAAATTATTCTAGTGTACATGGAATAACTAGATCCTAGTTTAAATGAATCAAGTAGTAAACAAACAAGTTATTTCATTGTGGAGTTTGTTGTTATTTAATTCATAGGTATGCACAACATATCTAGTAATTTTAGAATTTTGTTAAAGTGTCAAAATGTATATTAGAGGTATAATTTGAATTGAATTTCAAGTTAGTTGTCAAAAATGTATAATAGAGGTATAATTTGAATTAAATTTTCTTAATTATATTTGAATTGAATTTCAAGTTACTTTCAAAAACGTATAATAGCTCGATATAATTTGAATTGAATTTTCTTAACTATATTTGAATTGAATTTCAAGTTACTTGTCAAAAAGATTATATCTTGTTCTCAACTCAATGGATCATGTTGCTTAAGTCATTTTTAAAAAAATATTTATTGTGATCAACATGAATGAACTTAATTATAAAGTGGCATTGATTTTGAAATTCTACTAGAGATCAAATGTATATTGAATATAAGGAAATGTAAGTTGTACTTGAGATCATAAAATAAGAAAACATGTATGTATATTGAATATTTAAAGTAAATGCATACATATATTATGTGTAAACATGTTTAAACCATAAGCAAACACATGTACATACATGTAAAGGGATTAAATACATATAAACATAACACATATTATAAGCAAAGAGGCAAATGTATGTATATATCATATAAGAAAATATGTGTACATATCATAAAAGCAAAATGCAAATTAAATATCATCAAATGTCAAATACTAAAGATCAACAAATAAGCAAATGTATGTATATCATATAAGAAAATATAAGTTAGAGATCATCAAATATCAAATACTATTAAAGATCATCATATAATCAAATACATGTGGTAAAGATCATAAATCTAGAGTGCATGGCCTAATATGAATGTCTACTCCTAGAGGAATGGTCATCTGAATGAGAATGGTCCTACTCTGATGGATGTGTTGAGCCCTGCAAATAAAATTATGTACAAGATGTGTTAAATACATAAATATATTGCATGTACATATACACGTGTGATTATATAAAAATGTAAAACTCACATGTCCACTGACAGCAGATTCATCCATAGAGTCACATCGATCATGCACACGATCTGGACCAAGGCTAGGAGTGATATGAGGTATGTACACCTGTAACAATATATATACACATATATATCAACTTACATGAATATCTAGTTAAAAAAATAATAATAATAATGAAAAAAGAATTGAAACATGCACATGCACACATACATGCACATCATCTGATATCAGATGACTCAAGTCCTCTAAAATAGCTGCCTCCACCATATCCACCAAATGATCAAGCGACGAATCAACATCTTCATCCATCTAATCTATCCCATGTCATGCCATAAATAATGAATGTAGAGGACTATGAAGGTGAGATGGCATCGGTGATGATGAACCAGAACCAATCAACATATCAGTAAAACTCATAGTCTGTGTAGCTGTCGTATGAATTGTAGGTGGATCCTGATGCACACTAGTGCTCGGATAAAAGTGATCGGATCCTGGAACTGAATGACCTTTGCATCTCAAATTCTCTCTGACATGCTCTATATCGATCCCATTGTTTGATGCAATGTGGGCATATGCCTCCAACAGGTCCTCAACCAAACAATGCAGAGTCATGTGTGCCATATCTCCTATAAGTGCATCAAGTTGTGTAGGAGTAGGGATGTCGGCCACTGTAAAAGGATCCATGGTGGTCCACTGTGCTGAAAATGGTGTGGATCAAGAATGTCTAGACATCAAATACTTACCTACACGATCATCAAATATCCTAGTGGTGGCAGCTGTAATGTCACCTACAGTGTTAATTGCTTCCTTTCAGGAAGCAACGACAACCTCATCTACTATGGGGGCTAGAGCTGGGGTGAGAGCAAGAGACCTATCACCAACCAATACCCTAAACACTAGGGGTGGTCTATCTACTCGATGATAGGTGGGCCTATCAACAATCCTACCACGCCTCTAACCAACATATGGTGGAATGTCCAGGTAGTTAACTTTGAGGCCCAAATGGACCTCAACATACAACTGCTAAACAAAATAAAATGGAATATGTTCATTGTTTGGGTATAGACCATGTGTTGTGAGAAATCATGGGTAGATCAATGAGGCCATAACATGATTGACACATCTAGTGACCTGGTATCCCCTAACCTTACGCACATTTTGATAAAATGGAAAAAAAGTGGCTTTTATCATTTCTTTGGTGACACTATCCTATATTTGTTTAGGGGAATGTCACCATGTACTTCTTCCCACATGTGGGAAAGAATAGTAGTCACTCTATCTAGGGAATATGCACTAGTCTTCTCAAGTTCATCTTTTAGTTTTTTTAGACTATGCAATATTAACATGCATGGTTCACTATATATCCCCAAGTTTGCACCCTGTGCTAATGAATCTCTCAATTTTTTAATCTCATTACTAGTATTTGCAAACAAAGAATCTGGCACAGGTGGAACATCATCTACATTTTCCATGTTATATATATATACAATACACCTAAAAGAGCAATGAGACTTTGGTAAATAATATATCTAGATAAACGGAATACAAATCTAAAATATAACTTGTAATAATTCATCTACTCATCAATAATATTTTCATACCATTAACAATTTAAAAATAATTGGAAGACAACTATAATCTATAACATAGCATCCATAAATGGTTCAAATTTTAAATTAAACGATGAAAGAAAGAATAAGAATACAAAGATTAGTATAAAATTATTTGAAAATAATTGGGGATAAAAATATTTAATCTAATAGTTGTTAACATAAATTAACTTCAATTATATAGCCAAGAACATCAAAAAATTATAGATTGGAAACCAAAATAATCAGACATTTATCATATTTTTATATGTATAAAGTTTAGATACCATCAAACTATTTAAACTTATAGATTGCATAAAGCTATAAATTGAATCGTTAAAACTAATTTATTAAGAATCAAATCTAATAAAGTTTGACTTCATTGCATACTTGTTATAAATATCTCACTAATCCAGCCATACATATTATATATGTTAAAAAATATATAATTGTTATGCCCATAATTTTTCATTATATCTTGACGTGGATCTCCTTCAACTAGATCAATTAAAAATTGTTTGTAATGTTGGAGAAAATGGATTTAATATCATTAGAGTTGTCATGGAACTACCTCTCTTGATCAATGATAGATATTATCCACTCTCGAGAACGTAAATATGTTCGAGATAACTAAAAGTTAATTTGTATCCCTTATATCCTTTCATCCAATGTTGCCTATCTCTTAATTGAGATCCTCTACCACAATTAAGTTCAAATCTTCTAAGTTTTATTTCAACGAAAGAAACCACTCATCATAGAAAAGTTATTAGTAAGTGCTAAATCCAAAACAAGTTTTTTTTTCTATTTGGATCCATTTTTTTTTCCATTCTAGATCTCTTTCTAGCCATATTCTTATTGTAAGATCATAGTAAGGTAGTGCAATAGATTTAATTGCACCATTCCACAATTGTATCCACTTACCATTTTGATGAGGTCTACGAACATCAACCAAAGGGATATTAGGCAAGCAGGGTGATCAATTTGATTGAGGTGGGAAGTGTTGATCTTGAAGGATAGATTATTAGGTATGAGGAATAAGAAGTTTGAAAAGTTTAAAGAATTAGGAGGTGATATGTGAGATAGGTTTAATAGAATCTACTTAAATAAGGGTGTTTTGTGGAGAGGGGACAATGGAAAGAGAAATAAATAAGTTTTAATCTATCAATACAACTAAGTTTCCCTTAGTTCACCATCTCTTTAGTTTGTCCAAGTGAACTAGTGATCAGTATAAGAATATTTTTTGTCTAAAATGGGATCTAAACCCCTCATGGTATTTCTAGTTAGGATGTAGGAATTCAATTATTTTTTAGAGAGTTTATGAGAACTAAACCAATTTGTATCTTGGTTTTTTCCACCATATCATATTCACCTCCTTGTATCCATTTAGTCATAGGGAGGGTATAAAAATCCATTCCCACAATTTAACTTGAGATGAGGATTCATTAGGCATATTAAATAAAGAAAAAATCAATAGGTAAATTCCTTGCACTAGTAGTAAGCACTAAGCACAATTGTTGTTGGGATCCACTCCTAAATAGATGATAAACTTAGGCAAGTATTGGGAAAGGTGGGTCAACCTTGCATCCTAATATTTTGATTTATTATTTTGTCCTCATATTAGGAAATGAGGCATCTCACTTTGTGTTGGTAGTTATTTGTCACTTGTTGAATGCTTCAAGGGAGGTGTCTAAGATGTTCTAAATGCATATACTATTATTATAGCTTTATAAGATGAAACCCTAGATTATTATTAAAGATCATGGTAGCGTCAGGCGAATACCTTCTAGCCCAGTACGCATGAAGATAATAATTAAATAGTCATTGTCTATTTAATTTTTATATGCGTCTTAATGAAGAGTCATTCCCTTTGATAAAATATGCTTTTAATAAAGAGATGCAAATTTAATAAAGAGGCACAACTTTGAGGTGGTCGACTTATTAAAATGAGTAAAAGATACAATTCTTTTGAGGCTAACCTGATATGATTTGGAGTGACACGCCTCTTCATATTGTATATATATTCATTAGATTATTTCATTGTGACTCATTCATTAGCATTCAGTTCATTTCACATACATGCGAGTTCAGTCCAAGTACAAAAGGCGAAGTTATTGATTCAGATTGATTATTGTCAAGTGCATGTTCTCCAAGGTGGAGTGATATCTATTGTGACTGTATCTTGTATCAACGAAATATTTTTTTGTGTTGGTTGTGTTGTATTCTTAGTTGATGCTCATATTCAACCTTCAGATTGGCCTATTGTAAAAGGACACTCTCCTTATTGAGATTCAATATATAAGTGTTATTTTGTGGTTGGGTTTTTCTCCCTCAAGAGGAGGGTTTTCCCAAGGTATCTATTGTGTTATTGTATTTGATTTGAATTAATTTTTTTTCATACAATCTAATCATTAAAACTTACAATTATGACATATTCTTTTGACATTTAAGAGCATGACTATAGAATATTTACAGTAAAGTATTGACTGGTCAACATTATGAAAAATCATAAGAAATATTTTAAGAAATAGTAACTATTTCAAGGAAAAAGATGTGGAAATTTACAAGAATTTTTTTTTTAATCAAAAGTGGGAGACAACTTATAATTTTATTTATATATAATATTTTACATATAGCTGGTTCAGGTAGACATACTAGCGGGAAAGAACCAACAAGAAAACCCCCAATTGCAGTCTGAGTAACAAATTTTACAAAATATCAAAAAGACCAGTGAGGTCCTAGTACAAATGACCAATTGTCTAATTACAACATGTTACAAAAGCACATTGTTTGAATACATCAGTACAAAATCATCAATCTCCTCCATGGAAATGGAAAATCTGTATCTGTTTAGAACTTGGTAGAGATGCACGAAGAAGTGTCATGCATTGTGGATAATAACATACCTTGGAATATGTGAACATAGGTCTCTTCTTATGAAACAAAACCTTCTTTGAATAATTAACATTAGAAATTAATGCAGTTTGGCGAGCATATTGTATAATCACACTAGAAACCAACAATGGAAGATTGAGAGTCTCAACTAAGAATTCCACCAAGTATAGATAACATTCATACTAAAAGCCAACAACAAAAGACCAAATTTCATAAATAAATTTCATGTGTTATATATCATTCCTTTGAGGGGTATACAAGTACCATGAGCCTTTTAAAATCCTTCTCCATCTAAATGCATCCATTCCAAGACCATTGGGAGGTGGGTAGACAATATGAACCAAGTATTAATTTCTAATGTTAATTATTGAAAGAAGGTGAAGGTCCTTATTTACCCTTAAATGACATTTAAATTAGATATTTTAATGTTCAATATAATGAAATGTTTAAAAAATTAAAGTGACAATAATATTGAAAATAAAAATGTTGAACATGAATGTGAAAATATTGTAAAATTTGATGGAACACCTATTGATAAGAGTAGCATCATAGAAGAAGAAGAAGAAGAAGAAATACATCAACAATTTCTTGACTAATGTGGATATAAACCCTATGACATTGAAATTGCACTCAATAATTGACTTGTTGATAACAATGATTAAATTGATAGCTCACATGAACCAATGAAACTCAATGTGTCTCCAAATTACATAAGAAGAGAGAACCTTTGTGAAGATGAAAAAGAAATTCAAAATCCATATTTTTGTAATGAGTTTATTAAAATTTAAAAACATTCAAGGACCCCAAAATTGTTTGAAATTGATGAGCATAATAGAAATTCTTGAAGGAAAGAGGTCATCACAAACCATTCGGTTGTGGGCTTCAAAAATTTTCAATGAATGGATTTCCAATAAGACATTAACCAAACAATGCCAAATTTTTATACAATTACTAAAGATGTACAAAATGAGACCTTCACTAAATAAATTTCAAAGATTCATGTAAACAAAAAGTTTGATCGAAATAATATTGTTGTTAAATTTTTTTTTAATGCATTCAATTCTATTGTAAATAATAGTAAGGAAAAAGATAAAAGAGTTGTTCATAGAGTAATAATATCATTAGTAAGAAATTAAAAAATTAAAAAGGATCAATTATTAAGGTAAACTTGTCTTGAATTAAGCCTAAATCGTAAAACATTATCAAAAGTACTATCAATAACATCATGATTAGAAAGTAGGTTAAATATTATTTTTCTTAAAAATTCACTTTTATATAAATGTAGGTGTTTTGGAGAACAAAGCTATAGTATGAATAAGTGATTGACATCGATGGCTATAAATTTCAAGGTGGGGACATTCAATATAATTCATACTTAAAGTATTATAATAATAAATGCTTTCATTCTTTAGTTAGTTTTAATCAATGTTGTATGATTTATTAAACATTTTTTAATATTTAAATGTAGGTGTTTTGGGGAGTAGCAGTGATAGATCTAGCTCATTGAGAAAGGATATAGGTAGAGAGGAGGAGTGACCTTGACAAGGATTGAGACATGGGTCACCTCAGGGTGGTAGATATGAGTGGAACATATCCATAGAGAAGGATAGGCTAAGAGGATAGATATAGTAGACAAATACCTTAGGGGCACCTTTTTAGTTGTGTGTATGCTCTGCAGAGTGGATTTACTCATGAGTGCTTTGATGTATTTGAAGACACATTTGTATGAGAACATAGATAATATGATATGGGAAATATTAGTTGTGTTGATGATGTGTGTGATATTTTATGTGTATGTTGATGATGTGCATGATATATAGTTATATTTCTTGTATTTGGATGCTCATAGGTATGGATGTTCATAAATCTTATGTGTACATATAATGGTGGCATGTGGAAGGATAAATGCATGGCTATTGAAAACTTTACCATTATCTTGACAACTAATTATGGCTATATGATTATCTTATTATAATGAACCTGTTGATGTGTTTTTTATGTACTTCTCAACACAGGTAATGCGTAGGTACACTACCTTTCTTGAAAGACAATCTTCCACAATCAGATTGCAGAACACTATCCCAAGGTCTCTAATGTCAGGTCTTGACAGTGCTTGGAATATCTTAGTTGTTTTATGTGATTTGCTGGAATCACAAGGCAGTCTTACGGATGAGTTACAAAGCATGGGAGTTGGGTTTGAAATGCAGTTTCAAAGTGCTGAAAGTGAATGAACAGTGGCTGTCCACTCAAAACAGCAAGCTAAAACTCATCAAGTTCATCTGATTTAGCTTCATGGTGATGCTTTGGGTCCTACTCTAACCAAGGATTAAAAGAAATAGCAAAAGGAGAAGGGTTAAGAAAGTTATTCTAATCCTAAGCTATGAATGAATAGTAACAATGGTGGCTGCTAAAGTAGACAGGCTTCCTAAACTGAGTTTTGCTTGACTAAGAGAAACCTACAGCTACACAAAACTAGTGCAATCTTCTAAGGACTGCAGATTTTCACATCACAAACACACATCATGTACATGCAATCGAACTAAGTTGCAACAATAAAGGAAAGAGGTTCAGACTAGCTTTACAAAGTGATTCATCATCAATGAACCACAAAAAGTATGAGCTGGAAGTTCATCAAATACTAAAACAACAAACACCATCATCACTCCCATTCAAGAAACTAACACTAAAACTAACATGGAAGGTGAACCATGCATACATAAAGAGCAAACTCAAAAGGAACACCCATAAATCATGCAATGTTGCTTTCTATTGTTGCAGAATGTCTTTACATCAATTCTCCAACTCTTACAAATGAGGGGCAAGCCCCTATTTATAGTTTTCCAAAGCCCAAATGAATGGCTAGGATTCAATTACATCGAATGGTCCAAATTTGATTACATTAGGGTTTCACCTACCCCTCATTATCCAGCAATTTTAAAATACATTCCTTATCTTTTCCCTATTTTGTCATCTAGTGCTAGTCACTGTAGCAATTTCATCATTTAGCTGATTTCCCTTTTCACTGTAGCTGAAACTGTTTGAAGGCTCCCCTCCATCTGGTGGACTTGCAACATTTTTGATTGGATCAAACAGGTCGATCGATGACTTGCATCAATGGATTGGTGGTCCCTGATTTGGGTGGAAAGCTCCTTAGAAATCATCATCATCTGGAAAAAGGTGGGACAACTCCCTCAATGGGCCTCTTCAATAGACCTACGGAAGGCTTCTTGACTCCTGCAAACATGAAGTGTCATAAGTGTATTTATATATGAGTTAAGGAAAATGTCAGGAAAACCTAGAAATTCCCTGTTAGATTTATTTATGCATCATCAAAAGATCTTGATATTCATATTTGGAGCTTATTTGGGCCAGAAACATTAATGCGTGCTTCAAGGGTGCGAGCGCCAAAGGGCGGAAAGACAGCAGAAGAAAGCCAGAAGGCAGACAGCGGACGGAAGCCAAAACAGCCAGGAAGAAGGCGGACTCCTGGATGTTCAAAACATGCCGGGAAGGAGGCAGGCTCCTGGATGTTCAAAACAGCCGAGAAGGAGGCAGGCTCCCGGAAACGGCCACGGAGGGCCCGAGTTCCAAAGGGCGGGAAGGAGATGGCCGCCCGAATTTCCAAAACGGCCATGGAGAGGTGGAGCCCCGGAAATGGTCACGGAGGGGCCGGGCTCCGGAGGCCGGAAGGGAGGTGGCCGCTGGAAGTTCCAAAACGGCCACGGAGAGGCAGAGCCCCAGAAACGGCCACGGAGGGGCCGGGCTCTGCAGGCCGGAAGGGAGGTGGCCGCCGGAAGTTCCAAAATGGCCACGAAGAGGTGGAGCCCCAGAAACGGCCATGGAGGGGGGGCCGGAGGCCAAGGGAGGTGGCCGCCGGTTCCAAAACAACAAAAGGGGACGAAGCTCCAAAACCACCGAAACTTAACCAAACTTTGACGAAACTCTTGGCGCTCATTTAAGCACATCAAACACATCCTAGATCCAAAAGGGTGCCCCCAAAGTCAAAAATGAGGAAGCAGGAGCGACGGGGGTCCACAGATGTTTCCAAACAGCCAAGGAGGAAGGGAATTTCGAGGGAAAGTTCGAAACCATCGAAACTTAACTAACGCTGATCAAAACCTTGGCAATTCATTTACGACTTCAAACATATCCCAGATCCAAAAAAGGGTGACCCCAAAGCCAAAAATGTGGAAACTGGACCAACAGGGGTCCACGGATGTTTCCGAAACAGCCAAAGCAAGACAAAAGGCAGAAAGGGGATGGGGGACTTCATTTCTCCGTAGATTTGAATACCCCAAGCAGGTGAATTTGGGTAGGGGAATTTGATCGTTTGATGGCACATAACCAATTTGGGCTTGGAAATGGGGCACGCAAAACAAGACAGGAGCAAAGCAGCCTATCGGGAGCGAAAAAGGGGGGTCCCTGCCTACAGCAGGGCGTGTGTGCAAAACATGCACAACAAATGGCAACTCGCTAGGGAAATGCTCGAGAGCATTTTGATGACAAACTGGAATCACGAACCCAGAATCTTTGGTTCTGACCTTCTCGTTAGGGCAAACAAACCAGACACCCAATCCAAAGGATCAAAACCACTAGCAAACCCAACCTTCAGTATGCTGAAAATCCAAGTGTGTGCAATTGCGTTAATTCCTATTCTTCAGTTGGTATAGGAACCCAAGCTCTGTCAAGTTAAGCTACGTAGTTTATTCTAACTCCAAAAGCATCCGGGACATTGCCTCGCTGCTAGTCAGGCGTCCATAGCCCGGACGAGGTTGTCGCTGTGATTCTCTCGAACATTGCTCTATTGCCAGTCGGGCATCCATAGCCCCGGTAGAGTTGCTCGGATACCCCTGAAAAGTTGAATTTTCCTTTCTTTTAATTTTCAGTGTTTTCTTTATTTCTTTCTTTCTCTTTTCAGCTCTTTTATTTCAACTCGCAAGCATTGAAGCTCGCACTCAGGGCTAAAATCACAGTGGCGCTGGAGCAGAATTTTAGATTTTTCACTTAACTAGACTTCACAAAAGGCCCTATAGTGACCGTTGAATTCTTAAGATGTGTAAGAGCTATAAGATTTCAGAATATGTCAAAGTCAGACTAAACCAACAACTTATTCTCTTTGAATTAAACACCCAGATCACTTGACACTAACAGAAGACCTTCACCATCCACTCTGAAGACTTGATTAGAGTTTGACAAATAAATACGTAAAACAACCCCAGGCGATAAGTATGGTTGTTGTGTGCACAGATGTGCCCAGCTAAAAGCAAAGGGACCCCGAGCAAAGCAGCAATAAAGCGAAAGCAAACAAAAGGAAAACAACCTACAAAGTGAGCAACCTACACACACCAACTAACCTAAGGAAAGCAGGAAAATAGAGTATTTACAAGAAACCTATACTACTCAAAACGGGCTATGTACAAAGATATTTACAAAGCATTATGTTCAGGAACGACAAACCAACATTAACATTCATTGGATTTCGTAATGCATGCACGAGCAAATAGGTAATCGTTATCGTTCTTAACCATGCAAACTTATCTTTATATTCTGAAAAAAGAAATTCAGTGTTGCAGCACTCAAGTTCAACTATGTCATCATGAAAAATTAGCAATTGAGGAGGCTCGTTGAACCCATGGTTAATCCATAAACATGTTCGTTTTCCCTCATTCCCATAATCAAAATAATAAGTGCAATTATGAGAAATAATAGGGGCAAGGAAGGATAAAACCTGGATGTCGTCACATGGAGGTGGCAGTGTTGGATAGTCGAGAGCAAGCATAACATCCTTGATTGTTGCATTGGCAGCTTCAGGTGGGCGCGGTGGAGGGTGCAGCACTTTGGACATTAAGCGTGCATAAGGCTGGGAGGACGGGGCAGCAAACAGCTCTTCCAAGCTATGAGCAAGATCCACAGTCCCAATTGGTTGTTCTTGAAGGAGGAACACCTCGCCTTGTCGATCATCTGTAATCTTGGTGCCCTTTTGATGGTCATCTTCAAAAGGTAGCATGCTGTCCCATTTCCCTTCCCAAGTGTTTACCTGATTTTTGTGACGTTCAATGTCATGGGATGATGACATGCATGAATCTGTCTCATTGTAGCTCTCTGGTTGTGAAGGAAAATCTGCAAGGATTGAGGCAGAAGGACCCTCAGTTGCAGCCCGCGGTTGACCAAGCTCGTTGTATTTGTTGGCAGCCATTGAAACACCTCCACCTTTATTGTCTTCCTTTTGTTGTTCATGTATCTCCTCATAGCACCCACTTTTTTCCTCTTGGTCACTATCGCTGTAAATGGAGAAGGAGCTCCTCTCCCAATCTGGAAAATCTAGTGCATCATTGTTCAAGGGCTCAAGGAGTATGTATTCATCACTGCTGTCTTCTGGGATGTGCTCTTCCTCGACATGAGCATACCTCCGTAGTGTAGCTCCCAATGGAAAGAAGTCATCAATTGATGGAACCTCATCAAAAGGACCAAAGCCTACTGCACAATTTCCCTCTAAAGACTCGCCAAAAATCCCATCGTCCATGGTACACAACTACTTTTCAAGAGGAAGAACTTCTTGGTGACTGGTGGACAACATTCCCGCTTGATCTACTTCATCGCTCAGAAGTCCGAGACTGTATTGTTGTCCTTCTTCTATTGTTGTCCCAACATCCTCTTGAAGTCTGCCTTCAGCTAAGCCATCACTTGATTTGGGATTTTGGTCTTCTTCCTCAACCCTTGAAGTGGCTGCGGGAGGTGATGTGCTTGGTTGTGCCCCTTGTCCCTTGACTTGCTCAATGGCCTCTTGGCATAGCTTACATGTGATCTCTGAGTGCAATGAATCATGGAGTCGACACTAATTTGGGAGCAGCAATATCTCCAAATCCACTTGGTATTTCAGCTCAGTCCAATCCCTCGCTAGTCTCGAGACGAGTTGGTCATATCTTTCCACCAGTGGGTCCTCATCATAATTTGAGAAGGAAGGTGAATAGTAGACAGCTGTGGCAAGTGGTTGTTCCTGCTCCTCTAAATCTGCATTTTCAGATGCTTGATCATTTTCATTCATGAAGGAGAGGTCCTCTAATATAATCTCGCTTATTTCTTTTCCATCATTCTCTATTGTCCCAAGGCTGTCAACCTTTTCCTCTTTCTGATTTTCAACATCTTCATTTGCTGCCCCAGCATACACTACTGCAAACTCCTTTGATTCATCTTCGACTGCCAATCGATCTTCTAGAGCAGGGGACTACTTTTCTTCAATGGACGAACAAATTTCTGATCTATTTCTAGCTGATTGTTCATCAAAGCAGCTTGTTGTCCTAAGGAAATTATCCTCTTCCTTTTGGATCTGATCCTCTATGTCTGCTGTCCCAGCCCTAGCCTGTGTTAGATTTCTTGATTCATCTGTGGTGTGTTGTCCTCGAGCTTCCAACAACTTTCCCACCTCATGGTATGAGTCCCCTTTACAAGGAGATGGCTGCTCCAACTTGTTCACATGATCCTTGACTTGGGCGATGACATTTGTGCATGATGAGCAAGTGAATTCAGAGTGGGGTGCATTGTGAAATCTGCACCAACTTGACATCAATATTTCCTCCAATTTTGGTCCATCCTTGTTGCTCAAATGTTCCTGGATCAGCTCCTTGAATGCCTTGGCTACCATGGTTGTCAATTCTTCCTCCAAGTCTACAAGGGCTAAAGGCTGATATATTTCTCAAAAGGGAATTTCTCCCTACAAGACCTTCTCAATTCTGTCCAAGAATGTTAGACATCCCAATTCACTATGCCTACAAGTGCAATGGATCCGACATCTATCCGTCAACGCAAATTGTTCCAATGGCTTCTTCAGTCTCTTGTTCAAATTTGTATGCAGCTGAGTGATTCAATTTGTGCATGCTACTCCATTTTGACTCAGCTTCTTTTGCCTTCAAAATTTTCTAATTTTTAGCATTGAAAGAGATCTCCCTATCTAAGATTTTTTTTTTGCAAGTGCTACTTTCGATTTCCAACTTTCAGCTTTGTAGCCTCAACATGTCATGCCCTCCTTCTAGCACTAGTTCTGTTGATGGCGTTAGGAGGAGGAGGGCATAAAATGAATCACTTCCAATCTTCATTTTTGCATTCCCAATGTGTCAAGCCCTCCTTCTAGCGCTAGTTTTGTTGATGTGTTTTTTATGCACTTCTCAACACAGGTAATGCATAGGTGCACTACCTCTCTTGAAAGACAATCTTCCACAATCAGATTGCAGAACACTATCCCAAGGTCTCTAATGTCAGGTCTTGACAGTGCTTGGAATATCTCAGTTGTTTTATGTGATTTGTTGGAATCACAAGGCGGTCGTACGGATGAGTTACAAAGCATGGGAGTTGGGTTTGAAATGCAGTTTCAAAGTGCTGAAAGTGAATGAACAGTGGCTGTCCACTCAAAATAGCAAGCTGAAACTCATAAAGTTCATCTGATTTAGCTTCATGGTGATGCTTTGGGTCCTACTCTAACCAAGGATTAAAAGAAATAGCGAAAGGACAAGGGTTAAGAAAGTTATTCTAATCCTAAGCTACGAATAAATAGTAACAATGGTGGCTGCTAAAGTAGACAGGCTTCCTAAACTGAGTTTTGCTTGACTAAGAGAAACCTACAGCTGCACAAAACTAGTGCAATCTTCTAAGGACTGCAGATTTTCACATCACATACACACATCATGTACATGAAATCGAACTAAGTTGTAGCAATAAAGGAAAGAGGCTCAGACTAGCTTTGCAAAGTAATTCATCATCAATGAACCACAAAAAGCATGAGCTGGAAGTTCATCAAATACTAAAACAACAAACACCGTCATCACTCCCATTCAAGAAACTAACACTAAAACTAAAATGGAAGGTGAACCATGCATACATAAAGAGCAAACTCAAAAGGAACCCCCATAAATCATGCAATGTTGCTTTCTATTGCTGCAGAATGTCTTTACATCAATTCTCCAACTCTTACAAATGAAGGGCAAGCCCCTATTTATAGTTTTCCAAAGCCCAAATGAATGGCTAGGATTCAATTACATCGAATGGTCCAGATTTGATTACATTAGGGTTTCACCTACCCCTCATTATCCAGCAATTTTAAAATACATTCCTTATCTTTTCCCTGTTTTGTCATCTAGTGCCAGTCAGTGTAGCAATTTCGTCATTTAGCTGATTTCCCTTTTCACTGTAGCTGAATCTGTTTGAAGGCTCCCCTCCATCTGGTGGACTTGCAACATTTCTGATTGGATCAAATAGGTCGATCAATGACTTGCATCAATGGATTGGTGGTCCCTGATTTGGGCGGAAAGCTCCTTAGAAATCATCATCTGGAAAAAGGTGGGACAACTCCCTCAATGGGCCTCTTCGATAGACCTACGGAAGGCTTCTTGACTCCTGCAAACATGAAGTGTCGTAAGTGTATTTATACATGAGTTAAGGAAAATGTCAGTCAAACCTACAAATTCCCTGTTAGATTTATTTATGCATCATCAAAAGATCTTGATATTCATATTTGGAGCTCATTTGGGCCATAAACATTAATGCGTGCTTCAAGGGTGCGAGCGCTAGAGGGCGGAAAGACAGCGGAAGAAAGCCAGAAGGCAGACAGTGGACGGAAGCCAAAACAGTCAGGAAGAAGGCGGGCTCCTGGATGTTCAAAACAGCCGAGAAGGAGGCAAGCTCCCGAAAACAGCCACGGAGGGCCCGGGTTCCAAAGGGCGGGAAGGAGATGGCTGCTCGAAGTTCCAAAATAGCCATGGAGAGGCGGAGCCCTGGAAACGGCCACGGAGGGTCCGGGCTCCGAAGGCCGGAAGGGAGGTGGCCGCCGAAAGTTCCAAAACGGCCACAGAGAGGCAGAGCCCTAGAAACGGCCATGGAGTGGCCGGGCTCTGGAGGCCGGAAGGGAGGTGGCCGCCGGAAGTTCCAAAATGGCCACGGAGAGGCAGAGCCCCAGAAACGGCCACGGAGGGGCCAGGCTCCAAAGGCCGGAAGGGAGGTGGCCGCTGGAAGTTCCAAAACAGCAAAAGGGGGACGAAGCTCCAAAACCACCAAAACTTAACCAAACTTTGATAAAACCTTGGCAGTTCATTTAAGCACATCAAACACATCCCAGATCCAAAAAAGGGTGACCCCAAAGTCAAAAATGAGTAAGCGGGAGCGACGGGGGTCCACGGATGTTTCCAAATAGCCAAGGAGGAAGGGAATTCTAGAGGGAAAGTTCTGAAACCATCAAAACTTAACAGAACGTTGACGAAACCTTGGCAGTTCATTTATGCACTTCAAACACATCCCAGATCCAAAAAAGGTGACCCCAAAGTCAAAAATGAGGAAACGGGAGCGACGGGGGTCCACGGATGTTTCCAAAAAGCCAAGGAGGAAGAGAATTCCAGAGGCAAAGTTCTGAAACCATCGAAACTTAATGGAACGTTGACAAAACCTTGGCAGTTCATTTACGCACTTTAAACACATCCCAGATCCAAAAAAGGGTGACCCTAAAGTCAAAAATGAGGAAACGGGAGCGACGGGGGTCCACGGATGTTTCCAAACAGCTAAGGAGGAAGGGAATTCTGGAGGCAAAGTTCCAAAACCATGAAAACTTAACGCAACGTTGATGAAACCTTGGCAGTTCATTGAAACACCCCAAACACATCCCAAATCCACCAAAAAGTTGTCCCTAAAGCCAAAAATGTGGAAACTGGACCAACAGGGGTCCACGGATGTTTCTGAAATAGCCAAAGCAAGACAAAAGGCAGAAAGGGGATGGGGGACTTCATTTCTCCACAGATTTGAATACCCCAAGCAGGTGAATTTGGGTAGGGGAATTTGATCGTTTGATGGCACATGACCAATTTGGGCTTGGAAATGGGGCACACAAAACAAGACAGGAGCAAAGCAGCCTGTCGGGAGCGGAAAATGGGGGTCCCCACCTACAGCGGGGCGTGTGTGCAAAAAATGCACAACAAAACCTAAGTTAATTCGATAGATATTAGTGAAGTTGAATTAGGAAGCATGGATTCTACTTTATTATACACATTTTACGTTTAAAAATATGGGTCTAATTTTTGTGATATTGAAAATCAATTAAATTTCTTCAATAGAATATCCAAGGTATAGGGATATATTAGTGGTAGGAGTAGTGTAGGATAAAAAGGAAAATATATAAAGAGGGGAAGGTCTAGAAAGGTAATGACATGGTAATGGAAGGAGAAGTTACACTATAAGGTTAGGTTTTCATAGGATAAGGAGGAATGGTATGAAGAACATATTTGTATAGGATAGTGCTAGTAGTAACAATGGTGTGAACATATATAAAATGATGAGAGATAAGAAAAATACTAGTGGAGAGAAAGGCGGTAGGACATGGGTGCTGGATCCCATGGAAGTGGTAACTATAGTATGATAGGAGGAATCATTATGAAAGGATGAAGGGTAGATAGATGCATAGAGGGTACAACATTATTAAAATCCATTAGAGTGGTAATATTATGAATAGTATTAATTCCCTAAGGATATCCACCTAATATATTATATAAATTACTAGCCAATGAGTGAGGATATTTAGGGTGGAGAGGTGCATCAATACATAATTATCAATTTAGGAAAATATCTTGTTTAGCAACATATGTATCTAAATCATAGTCTTGATCATTATTTTTCATCTTCTGTAATGTGGCTCTTTATATGGTTTCCATTAGCTATTATATCAAAAAATGATTCAATCAACATTTTATTTGCTAGCCATATTAGAGTTAAGATGAAAACTCCATAAAACAATATTTTAAAGGATATTAATTTAAATAGATAAAAGATCAAGGAAAACACTCTCAAACATGCAATATACCCCAATTGCTTGGACAATGCATATTTCCTAATAATGTGTGACACTAAAAACTAATAACATGTAATGAATGGATGTAGGTGATAATAATTAAATAATCCTAATTGAACTAGGGTTGTCCCTTTTATATAAAATTAAGAGTAAAACAAAATTATTTCAAAATTTGAATTAGAATAAATGATCATAAAGAGGGGTAAATTCAACTTGCTAATTTGAATTTAAATTTTAAGTTAAGGGGTAATTTATTATACATTTCATTCAAACAATCTAGTTTCTTTCCTCTAAATGTATTCTTCAATTCATACATTTAGTTCACCAACCATTTTTGGAGTAATGTCATAAGACTCAAAGGAAAAATATGAAGAATTTTATCCAAGTTTCCATTGTATGCACCCTATAAACTTTATATCATGAACTATTTGATATAATTTCTCAAATAAATTTGTTAATGAACTGTTTGATATAATGCCTCAAATAAATTTTCAATAGTGTTTTTGACGTAGTATGATAGAAATAGTGTTTTTGATATAATTCCTCAAATAAATTTGTTAATCAACTGTTTGATATAGGGTGCATACAATGTAAACACTATTTCTATCATACACCATCAAAAAATACAATGAACTGTTTGATATAATGCCTCAAATAAATTTGTTAATGAATTATTTGATATAGGGTGCATACAATGCAAACACTATTTCTATCATACTCCATCAAAAATTACCATGAATTGTTTGATATAATCCCTCAAATAAATTTGTTATTGAACTGTTTGATAAAATGCCTCAAATAAATTGGAGGTGCCCTGGTAAAAATGTATGCAAAATGTGGAACCAAAATAGTGTATGTTGAAAATGCTTTAAAAACTTTCAAACAAATGCAGTTTGAATTCAACAAATTTGAAAAATTTCGCATTTAGGTTTTCAAAATTTAACAAAAAAATGCATTTTGAACTCTGCAAAATTCAATTTTCACGTACCTGGTGCTCGATATGCAAGTCGGGTTGATGAACTTTGGAGAGACGAAGTTGAGTTTGTGTTCACCAAAGAGATGAAGTCAGTTTGCTCATCGTTTGCAGATCACAATCTCGGTTCGCTGCATGCACAAGCATAGGGAAAGCAACTAGTAAAAAGACAGTGAAAATGATAGTCGAAAATGACTGTTTTTGTTTTTTTGTCTTATTTAAGGGGGTTCGGTCGAACCTATAATGAGGTTCGGTTGAACCATTGAGTTTGACTACACCCATTGAGTTTGGGGAAAAGGAAAAAAATGAAATTTCCTTCCTCATATAATTTGTAAACCAATATTGTGGTCTGACTCATCTATTGCCAACTAATCATATCTAGGTCTCTCTCAACCTGAAAAAGCATCCCTCTCGGCCTTAAGGCTAACTCTCTCCACTATTACAATCCTCAACTCTGCCTCTAAGGCCTATACCTGAGCCTGTAATGTGGCTATCCTCTGCTACGCAGATCCCTCATCTCCCCAAGCCCCTTCCTCCTCTGGCTCCTCATCTCCCATCCCCTGGATAATCCTCTCCCAAAGGACTCACTCTACCTCATCCATCTCAGCCTCCTTTGCATGCCCCTCCTATCCCCCTCTTTCGCTACCTCAACCTCCATAGCCTCTACCTTTGGGTGTGCCACCTCTAATGCAAGAATCTTTGCATGCTACTCCCCCTCTTGCACTACCACCTCTACTGCTATCCTCACCTCTGGTTGATCCTCCTCCATCCCATCCTCCTCACGAATCGGTGGTAGTTGTCCCACTGCTTGTCACCCCTTGTCCCTCCTCCCCCTCTATCGATCTCCTCCTTGTCCTCCTCACCCATCGCTCCCATCATCTCCCTACCCTCCTTTGTCCCCCCATCCACCATCTCTTCTCCCTCCATCCCTCTAACCCCTATCCCCTCATCGACCTTTGAGGACCTTGCCTCAGCACTCTACCGGCATTGGCTGCTATAGATCTATTAATGGTATTGGTATGTGGATATACCACTAGGCATCATACTTTGGTGTAATACCAACATCAACATCCCCTCTTCTCCACTCCTAGTATAACACCTACATGGAATCTATCTCTTGCTTCATTGTGGTCACAACAATCTAAGGTCCCTATGGATGCACCTCTCAAGAGGACCATGCAAACTCTGTCGTACCAACTAGAATACCCTACCTCTCCCCAAACTGCCATCTGACCCTCTGTGGGAGATACATCTCAATTATGTATTGACTCTGCATTATACGCCCAATGAGGTACCTAGGCTATCGACACCATGGCATGTGATCGTCCTCATTGATCCACAAATCATAATTCCTATAAGGCCTCCAAATGAAACTAACCAATGTGTCCAATTTGTGCCTCTAGTAACCAACATCTCTGACATGTGTTTGTGTCAAAGCCCCTTGGTACATATATGAATATGGAGGGTCAATAGCCAATTATCGTACCACTAGAGGTTGGAACACTGTTATGTGCTCCCATGCTTGTATTGTTAGCAATGCCACCCTACAACTCAGACTCTGTCCTCCCCTGTAGGCAATATCAACAGCTGGAAATAAAGCATTCCCAACAAATATGGCCCCCATGTGTACACTATACCAAAACAAACCATCGACTCGAGCATCTCTCCCCAACCTATAAGGAAACCATGACCCCTACGGTCAAGAATCATCACCTTTGCTATCAATTTGCATAAGACACAATCATATTTAGTCATATTGCTCCACCAGGGTCTCCCATTTGATCTCGTATGTCTAGATCTCAAGCTCTACATCATCATAACAATCATAGTACTCATACAATTCCTACAATCCTTGTTGCGGGGTCATAGTGTACCCACTCACCTCGAACTGGAAGTCATAATATCATGTACACATCCTCCAAGGTGGTTGTTGCCTGCCCTGTCGAAAAATGGAAGCTTCTAGTCTCTGAGTTCCATCACTTCGCCAATGTTGTCAATATTCCCTCATTTTCCCTAATCACGAGCATATAGGTAACATAAAACAAACCCAGGTCCAGCAATTATTGTCTCTCATCATCGCTCAACTACTCTCGTAGCCAAAAAACATCTGGCTTTGAATCCTGTATATAGATCAATGGTAAATGCTCCTAAAATCATCAAGCAAACCACCATGTCAATCTAAAACCTTCAGTTGGCCTATTGGACTTAAGTTGAACAAGTCAAATTTCCTAATCTGGGGAAAAATTTTAACCAGGAAATTGCATTGTAGTTTTATCAAATGTGTCATGCATATTATCCACTAGTTTGCAACTAGGATTGTGTTGTTTTCCTACCACATGTGTCATTCCATACAACACTTGTGTCACATTTTGTCACATGTGTCACTCCCATCCACATATGCTACTCAAAAATTCACTTGTGTCACATCATTTTAGGCATCACAATGTGAACACCCCTACCCTAACCCTAAATCAATTGCATTGTGACGAGATGATTGTAACAAACCAATTATCATCTGCATCGAACACACATGCAATTGCATTGCAAAATTATGCAACGCAATTGCCTACTAAAATTTTTCCCTATCTAAATGCGTGAAAAATGAAAAAATTAAAAGTCGGGTTTGTCATACGTACCAAGGCAAGAACTCCCTCAAGACAACAATACCTTCAAATGCAATATGTACTAAGGGAGGCTTCTGGAATAGGTGACATCTTCACTAGGAAATCACTCAAAGCTCCAGAATTTCTAAAAGTAAAATCCACAAATGAACCTTTTTCTCAATCAAATTTCTATTTATAGGTTCAAATTTAGGGTTTTGCACCTATCTTGTCTATTGGAGGATCCTTTTGATGACTTCAATCCTAAATTTGACCCCTTTATCGACCTTGAAACTCAATTCTATCTTCACCATTGGATTCCTAGCCATCAACTTGTCATATCGGGACAATTTTCCAAATTTTTTGAAATTTTTTAAAAAATTGTATAAATTTTCCCGAGGGGGCATCCCTGTAGCCTAACTTCATAGGGGCATCCTTTGACTGAATTTCTTTGACACAACATGATGAACTACATTATGTTAAAGAGGGAGAAAATGTAGACAGTAAAAAATGTCTAGGACCCCATGTGTGAGCATCAATTTTCTTAGTCATCGTCCTCCAATAATTAAATAATTTTTAATTATTTGATTATCCTTGATCATATTCCTCTATTAATTAAATAATTTTTAATTATTTAATTAATTCACTTTCTAACCTTTATTCTCCCTTGATCAATTAAATAAATTAATTGAGTCGCTAATATCCCCCTTTCTTCAATAATTAAATAAATTATTATTTATTTAATTATTTTCTTGTCATCTTTCGTCTATGGTTAAGTAATTATTTTTTAATTATTAAACTATTCACTTCCCCTTTAATTCGTCCATTGTTAAATAGTTTTCAAAATTATCTAATTGCCCTCCATGTGTCTCTTGTATTAAATAATTAAATCAACTTAATTATTTCATACCTCTTTTCACATTTCCTCTCATTTAATTAAAATAATTATGCAAATTATTTTAATTGAATCTCCACTTATCCTTTTTCTCAAATAAATAATTTGAATGAATTATTCATCCTCCACTTGGCCAAATATTCCTTTCTCATGAATTAATTATTTTTCAATTTTTAATTCATCCATTATCCTCCCACTTGCTCATTTTTCTTTGTCATAGCCATCTTCGTCATAGCCATCTTCATCATAGTTGTCAGTGTCATAGCCATCCCTAGCCCACCACTTTTGGTGCATCAATCCTCCACCATTGATCTTGGTATCTTTCTAGAAGATCGAACATGTCTGTTTGTTCGAATGGTTGTCTATAAAAGAAGTCATTGTCCTCTATTTTTACCTTAATAGCCATTATCTCCAACTTTCATGCTTTATTGTTTGTAGGTTTTTTCACAAGTTCTACTACAAATCTGAGGGAAAACTTGCAAAGGCAGCTTGAGGAGAGATAAGAGAAGTTATTCAACTTCAATGGGGAGTGTTTCATTTGTTAGCTTTCATATTGTTTTCTCCATTTGATTGTTTTCTCTTGTTTAGGTTGGGGTTTTAGCTTAGATTTGTGTTGTGGTTTTCACTTAATCTTTACTAACCTAGTTTTCCCCCATCTTACACCTCTTCTAACAATCTTTCTTGAGATGCCATGATTTATCGTAGTACCAACATTTTCCCTTACCCATTTTTCCTTTTGACATAGATCTAGATGTACCTCTTGAATAGATTCCATTTTTTTGTAGATCGACCTCTAACCACCATTGCTTTTGATGTGGAGATTTTTATGTTAGATTTCCTCTACACCTCTTTAGACAAAAAAGGTCCCACAACAGAATCAAATTCAAGGGTGTCAGTTGTGCTAAAGCTAATATAAGTGACTAAGTGATTTTAGAATTCATGCAATAAACACAATAACGTAAATGCCTTGTCTTCATCTTTGAATTTTACACCCATACTAGCCAATTGACATGTAAGAGTATTGAAATTTTTTAAATGATCAACAATTTTTATACCTTCATTTGCAAACTATACAGCTACCTCTTCAAGTAGATCTGATTTGTCAAGGACTTTGTCATATAAAGAACCTCCATTTTACTCCATAAGCCTATTGCAATTTCCTCTTCAATAATATTGAAAAGAACATCACCTACTAAACACAACTGAATTAAGCCAAGAGCTCTTAGATCAAGATCCTCTCAATCTGCATTAGTCATATTTGTAGATTTCTTTGACTTTCCTACTAAAATTTCAAGCAATCCTTGTTGCACTAACAAATCACGCATCTTGAGCTTCCATATCTCAAAATTATTCTTCCCTCTAAATTTCTTCACCTTGAACCTTGCATTTGAAACCTTTGTCATCTTATGCTACAAAATAAACACCAAATCCTAACATAGATGTTGCAAAATAATTGCTTTGATAACACTTGTTGGGGAAACAAAAACATAAAACCCACAAACTTAAATAATTGCAACACAAGTTAGATGCAAAAAATAAAAAAAATAATAAAAAGGAATAACATAACAATAGATAAAACATATATTTACATGATAAAACCTTGACAATATGCCAAGGTAACATCCACAGGGCAAAGTATCAGTACTCTTATTGCTCAGAGAAACTATTTACAACCTTCGCACAACTACTACTCTTGAATGAAAAATCATTACAATATAATTTATCCTTCAAGACAGCAAGATATGTATAATATCTTTAATCTATGTTAAACTTAGAAAAAAACTAACTTTGTTCTTTTTGCTTTGTTTTTATGTTTTTAAATTTTTATCTTTTGTTTAAAATCTTTATCTTTTCCAAAAGATAAAACTCCACTTTATTTACACCAAAGGCATATTCTTATTTGAAGTTTGAAGAGCTTCATTTGTCCTTCAATGACTAAGATTGGCGGATAAGCAATGCAAGATGGTTGCAGTGTCAGTGACCACTCATTTTCATTGAAAATTTTTTACAGTTTATTTTCCTGCTCACTATATTTCGGTCACCAGTTATGCACCCAATAAATAGGCATTAGATTGTACGTATGTGCTTTTATTATTCCTTCCTTGTCATTTTATTTTAACAAACCCTGAGAAAGTAAGAAAAAAATATTATTAAAAATTGCTAATAATGTTATTATCATATATGTAATTATTTATATAATATATATAATGATATTATATATGATAATATAGTTATATATAATATTAATATATTATAATAACATTATAATATAAATAAATAACTTAGTTACTATTATCAAATAATACTTATAATATAATATTATAATTTATAAAATATTGTATATAATAATGTTATATTTTATCTTATAATAATTAATATATTATGTAATATACATACACATTATAAATAATATTATATATAATTTGATTTAATATATAATATTATATTAATATAATAAATAATTTGGTTTATAATATATAATAGTATATTAATATTATAAATATATTCTTATTTATATATTGTAAAATTATAGAACATAATTAATAATATAAAAATTAAGATTATATCTTATTAATAATTATATTAAAATATATATTATATAGTATACATTTTATAAATAACTATATTATAATATAACTAAATTTATAATATTCTATTATACTTTTATCATTAATAATTATAAAATTAATATACTTTAAGTATATTATATATATTATTAATAACATAATTATAGTTATATTATATTGTGTGAGGAGATTTAGATAATCACAAATCTTTCTCATTATAACTATGACAACTCTTTAATTTAGCCAATCACGATAAAGAATAGAATAGAGATTTATTAGATAAAATGTGTTTTTTTTTTCAAATAATATTATTTCATATTTTCTATCAAAAATCATTCAATATAAATATAATATAATATATAACTAATACACAATATATATTTTATATATTACAAACTTATTTATATAAGCTAATTATACTTATTATATATACATTATATTTTGATTATTATATATTATATTCTATAATAATTATTATTAAATACATATCTTAATTAGCAAAATTATTATTTGAAATTTGCAGAACTTGTTTTGGCCATTAATAATCATGTAATAATAAAATTAAAATAATATACTAATTGAATATTAATATTAATAATATTGATGTTATTTTACTAATAACAATATAATATTAAGGATAATAATATTTTACTAAGTATAATATTTGAAAAAAATATTAATAATAACGTAATAGTGGAAAATGTAGCCACACCAAGGTGCGATTGCTAGTTTCTTATCTATTTTAGTTGTCGTAATCCAACAAATCCAATACGACAGCCCGGGAGGCCTTGTTTGTTGTGTTGACTAACTGCGATAGCTCCCATTTTCAGGCCAACGTAAGCTAAAAAGTTGTATCCAGTGAAAAAGGCAACGGAGACCAGGACGATCTGTTTTACTTTGGCCAAATCGAGAGTGGGCATTGCGATTGGAGCGACGATCAAAATCAAGGAGAGCACGAAAGACAGAGGGGTCAGAATCTTTTTGTTCTCTCTTCATTGTTTCTTCCGCTTTACTTTCACTGTGAGCACAAATCGTTTACTTCAAGTTCAAACCCTCAAACATGGAAAAAGTCGCGGTCAAAGGGGGTGGTTGATGGAAAGAAACGAGGAACCGGGGGAACCTATTCCTTTCATTTGTTCATTTGACGTTTTAAGGAAAATATAAATTGTCAAAAATATATGTTTACTTTATAAAAAAATTAATAGAATTTTTTTTTATCAATTTCATTAATCTTGTATATATATAAATTTATATCTTTAATAAAGTAATGCAAATAAACAAATAGAAGATTGATAGATACACTTTTTGTTGTGGTCTTTTTATTTGACCACCACAAAACTTCTACTTTTAATTATATTAAAATAAAAAATACAACCAAAAAAATGTTTTTTTTCTATTTATACAATAGTTATGTAACTATCATCACACTCAGTAAATGATGTTGCTATATATAAAATAAAAGAAAAAAATTATCAATTTTATTAATCGTACATATTAAATATGAAAGTATATAAATTTATATTTTTAATAAAGTAGGTAATGCAAATAAACAAATGGAAGATTGATAGATACATCTTTTGTCGTGGTCTTTCCTTATTTGACCACCACAAAACCCCTATTTTTAATATATTAAAATAAAAAATGCAATCAAGAAAATAATTTTTCTCTATTTATAGTAGTGACCAGGGCTTAAATTTGACGGTCGACCCTACGTGTCAAACAATTTTTTGTGACGGTCATTTATTTGAAGTTGCCTTTCAAATATTAAAGGTTATCTATTTTAAGAAAAATATATGTAGATTGAAAAAACATATATAGGAATAATTACATAGAAATTTTGACAGTTTAACTAAAATTTTAATTGTATTTTACAGCTAAAATGACTAAATACAGCCATACGGCCATCAAATTTAAGCCCTAATTTATACAATAGTTATGTAACTATCATCCCACTCAATAGATGATGTTGCGATATATATATATATATATAATGTAAAATTAGAAAAATAATGATAACTATTAGTATTAAATAAAAAAATAAAAAAATTTACTATTACAATTCATAGTAAGTTTCTAAATTCATATTAAAAATATTCAAGACAATCTTATTAAAAATATTCTAAAAATTAAAAACAATTAAATATATCTTTGAGAAGATTTTAAATTAATATGTATTTTTGTAATAAACATTATAAAATGATATATTATTATAACTAAAATATTATATTATATTTACTAATAATATTTTTTATGGTTTACTAATAATTTAAAATGTCATATATATAGTTATATAAAACTATAGCAAGTCAAATTATATAGTCTAATAAGTTTTAAAGTTGTACCATACGATCTAAAATTGAAAAAACAACCAAACAAACCATCAAATTTCAAGCCTAACGAAATTAAACCAAACCAATAAGTCGCTAAGGTGACTTTATTACAAAGGTAAGCCTAATATTCTAAAAGTCACATTTGAGGTTTATTGTACTAAAAACTAAACATACTAACACAATGACTTGAAACTAAATGCAACCATATATTATTTAAAATATTTTGTTTGAAAATAATTCATTAACCAAATAGACCTCCATCAAGCTACTTAATAACCCTCATAAAGGTGTAGCTCATGTGCTAAATTCACGAGTTCTCATATGACAACCTCTTAAAACTCCCAAATTGTTTAGAGAATAATCCATGTTGAATTTTATATACGTTAGATCTCTTCTTGACATTAATGTGGAGGCTTTTTAATATATGAATTCTTCATCGCTAACAACATCTAATAAAAGGAACACGGATAAAAAACTACTTCTTCTCATGTAAAGTGTCATCTCTTAGAGAGAAGATAGCTTGAGAAGTGAAAATATTTTGACCTTAAATGCCTCTATTTATCATTTGCAATCTCTATGCTATCTACAAAATGTAGAATTTGCTAGTTTCTAAAGGCTTTGTTCAGTGTAACATGGATGGCAAGAGTACAAGAACTGTACGTTAAAAATATAAATGTTAAAAAATAATAGATGTTAGATTCCACCAATAATACACTTATTTACAAATAGAATAAAATATCTTACTTGAAATATTTTGATGGGATAGAAAATAAAGAACTTTACCATAGTTGTCCTCATAAAAACTAATTGTGCATTACATCTTTACCATCCTCTTTTGTTTGCACTATTTTTTTTCATAAAAAGTTTGATCAAGCCTCTTAAATATGAGAAAAAAACCTTTTAAAGATTCCTTCAAAAATTTACTTCTTAATAGAAATTTAAAAGGAATAGAAACACAAAAATTTGACCTTAAAAATTCAATTAAACATTCTGCCCATACTATATGTGTGAATGGAAATACCATTCAACATATATAAACTATGAGAGTAATAGAAATTGATATAGATTAGTCAACAACGATGGAGGGTAGTCTAACTAGGAAACTATTCAAATATCATGATCTAGGTGTTGATCTCACCAAATAATACAATTTTTGAATTGATACCTCTCCACACAAAACTCTCTTATCTAATATTAGAGAAAAAATAAGACTTGCTATCACAAATTCGACAAAAATCATATAATACTCTAATGCCATATCAAAAGAATAAATAGATATTAAATTAAGAATTATAAAAAAGTTTATCTCCTTCTATAAAGTTTTAGAGATATAACCACTTTAAACAAGTGACGCAAGCGTCGAGTTCCTGCCGACAGGTAAAAGTCATGTAGCTTATAGATAGGAAAAGTTTCTAGATAGCAAATATGAATGTAAATGTATTGAAAGTAGCTAGAAAAGTTAGAAGTTATTTTTAGAAGCGCACAAATGCATGGAATTTTTTAGGTTTCATGGGAAACCTGGTCCATAAGGACATGTGAACAAAGAGCACGTGTGGATGGATACAAGGGGATTTTTTTTTTATGGGTACCATGTATACATGGAGTTTTTTTTAGCAATGAAATCTTGTTTTTTTTGTGTGTATATGTATACATTTGTGAGAAGGTAGATTCTTTAAGATCTTAATTAGGAAGCAAGAATGCATTATTAATTTCTATTAATTATTGAATGCAAACAATCAGAAAGATTTGTAAGAATGCACGAGACATTAATGCATACATGCATCCACGTGCAGATAATGCATATAGGAGTGAGAAGCATAGTTGGCATGTTAACGAGCCATAAAGCAAAAGAATTAGTTTGCATTTACAGTATTAAATGAAAGGGAACTAGAGAAATAAAGTGTTTATGACTAGGTCAATGTTTTATATTTTTATTTCTTGTTAGGAAACCTTTTTGATTGAAAAATTCATTAGTCATTTTAAATGGAACTAAGTTCTAATGCAGAGATATTTCTAAGGAATATGGAGAAACAAAGTTTACCATATTCCTTTTTTTTTTTGCTTGTATGTCCATCTGTAAACAAAATTATGTTTAGTGAACTGTTGCAGAGCACATGCTATGTTAATTAATACAATTGAGTTATTTTAGTCTATCATATGACAATATGTAGGTGCTAATAGAAACAATAGTGTTAGGTGGAAGATTGATAGGGATAGCTCATTTGAGTATAAACTTTTTGTAAGATTAATGAATGTTTTTTGTAATGTAGTAAAAAGATTAGTATTATACAAAGCTATTGATTTTATTATAAATAAGATTTAAATCATGTCTATGTAATATCTTATTTTTAATATACCAAAACTACACCATGCTTTAGATAAATTCCATATTAAAGTACTTTAAAATAGTGTTGGTGCAATCCTACACAACAGAACTTTAATATTTTGCAACAATAAGCCACTTCATTTGGTAATGGTAATTTGGATCATAGGTATCAGCACTATAGAATATTCAAAACTTTACTATTATGTATAGAAACCAAATTCCATTGATAAGGATGTAGGAGTTCAATAGGACCCTTGTGTTTAAGTGTCAAAGTACAAGTAGAATCTCTTCACATTGTAACATAGGTCTCAAAATGCAATAAAAAACTATTTTTAATTTTAACATTAATTATCAAAGACAAGATAATAAACCGTCGTAACAATGTATTCAATGAATACATCATACAACAACATATGTCTCAAATCATACATAATAATAAAAAAACAATCTATATAAAATTTTGGGTTTGTGTATCAAATTCGCCCTTAACAACATAGTGGACATGGTTGTTTAGTTCTATATACGTTAGATCTCTTCTTGACATTAATGTGGAGGCTTTTTAATATATGAATTCTTCATCGCTAACAACATCTAATAAAAGGAACACGGATAAAAAACTACTTCTTCTCATGTAAAGTGTCATCTCTTAGAGAGAAGATAGCTTGAGAAGTGAAAATATTTTGACCTTAAATGCCTCTATTTATCATTTGCAATCTCTATGCTATCTACAAAATGTAGAATTTGCTAGTTTCTAAAGGCTTTGTTCAGTGTAACATGGATGGCAAGAGTACAAGAACTGTACGTTAAAAATATAAATGTTAAAAAATAATAGATGTTAGATTCCACCAATAATACACTTATTTACAAATAGAATAAAATATCTTACTTGAAATATTTTGATGGGATAGAAAATAAAGAACTTTACCATAGTTGTCCTCATAAAAACTAATTGTGCATTACATCTTTACCATCCTCTTTTGTTTGCACTATTTTTTTGCATAAAAAGTTTGATCAAGCCTCTTAAATATGAGAAAAAAACCTTTTAAAGATTCCTTCAAAAATTTACTTCTTAATAGAAATTTAATAGGAATAGAAACACAAAAATTTGACCTTAAAAATTCAATTAAACATTCTGCCCATACTATATGTGTGAATGGAAATACCATTCAACATATATAAACTATGAGAGTAATAGAAATTGATATAGATTAGTCAACAACGATGGAGGGTAGTCTAACTAGGAAACTATTCAAATATCATGATCTAGGTGTTGATCTCACCAAATAATACAATTTTTGAATTGATACCTCTCCACACAAAACTCTCTTATCTAATATTAGAGAAAAAATAAGACTTGCTATCACAAATTCGACAAAAATCATATAATACTCTAATGCCATATCAAAAGAATAAATAGATATTAAATTAAGAATTATAAAAAAGTTTATCTCCTTCTATAAAGTTTTAGAGATATAACCACTTTAAACAAGTGACGCAAGCGTCGAGTTCCTGCCGACAGGTAAAAGTCATGTAGCTTATAGATAGGAAAAGTTTCTAGATAGCAAATATGAATGTAAATGTATTGAAAGTAGCTAGAAAAGTTAGAAGTTATTTTTAGAAGCGCACAAATGCATGGAATTTTTTAGGGTTTCATGGGAAACGTGGTCCATAAGGACATGTGAACAAAGAGCACGTGTGGATGGATACAAGGGGATTTTTTTTTTATGGGTACCATGTATACATGGAGTTTTTTTTAGCAATGAAATCTTGTTTTTTTTGTGTGTATATGTATACATTTGTGAGAAGGTAGATTCTTTAAGATCTTAATTAGGAAGCAAGAATGCATTATTAATTTCTATTAATTATTGAATGCAAACAATCAGAAAGATTTGTAAGAATGCACGAGACATTAATGCATACATGCATCCACGTGCAGATAATGCATATAGGAGTGAGAAGCATAGTTGGCATGTTAACGAGCCATAAAGCAAAAAGACTCAGTTTGCATTTACAGTATTAAATGAAAGGGAACTAGAGAAATAAAGTGTTTATGACTAGGTCAATGTTTTATATTTTTATTTCTTGTTAGGAAACCTTTTTGATTGAAAAATTCATTAGTCATTTTAAATGGAACTAAGTTCTAATGTAGAGATATTTCTAAGGAATATGGAGAAACAAAGTTTACCATATTCCTTTTTTTTTTTGCTTGTATGTCCATCTGTAAACAAAATTATGTTTAGTGAACTGTTGCAGAGCACATGCTATGTTAATTAATACAATTGAGTTATTTTAGTTTATCATATGACAATATGTAGGTGCTAATAGAAACAATAGTGTTAGGTGGAAGATTGATAGGGATAGCTCATTTGAGTATAAACTTTTTGTAAGATTAATGAATGTTTTTTGTAATGTAGTAAAAAGATTAGTATTATACAAAGCTATTGATTTTATTATAAATAAGATTTAAATCATGTCTATGTAATATCTTATTTTTAATATACCAAAACTACACCATGCTTTAGATAAATTCCATATTAAAGTACTTTAAAATAGTGTTGGTGCAATCCTACACAACAGAACTTTAATATTTTGCAACAATAAGCCACTTCATTTGGTAATGGTAATTTGGATCATAGGTATCAACACTATAGACTATTCAAAACTTTACTATTATGTATAGAAACCAAATTCCATTGATAAGGATGTAGGAGTTCAATAGGACCCTTGTGTTTAAGTGTCAAAGTACAAGTAGAATCTCTTCACATTGTAACATAGGTCTCAAAATGCAATAAAAAACTATTTTTAATTTTAACATTAATTATCAAAGACAAGATAATAAACCGTCGTAACAATGTATTCAATGAATACATCATACAACAACATATGTCTCAAATCATACATAATAATAAAAAAACAATCTATATAAAATTTTGGGTTTGTGTATCAAATTCGCCCTTAACAACATAGTGGACATGGTTGTTTGGTTCTAAAACTTTGTTTTCTAGTCTCCCCACTAAAATTTTCATGTTTGTGCTTTCATTTAACATATTGGTGTTGATAAAAATCACTAATAAAATATAGATAAATAATCATTAATTTGATCACATCTTAAAATACATAATCTAGGTAACGATAATATTTTGTGAGGATTTTGTCAACATGATTGAGCACCTTGCGCAGAGAATTACAAAACCTAGTTTATAAAATAAGTTATTTCAATAGTAAAATATTATTATTTTTTGCACTTGTTTTATTTTGCTTTTAGTTTCCCCATTTTCACAACTAAACTCAATTTGAATTAAAATAAAGAGCACATTAGCAAAAAATATAAAGTGAAAATCATTTGTGTTCTTCAAATCACCATATAATCATACATTAATTTTCAATTGAATCATAACCTTATCCCATTTTTGACATATAAAGCAACAAAACTAGGGCGTTGGCCCAATTCCAAAGAGTCCAGAGGCTGAAAACCAAGTCCAAAGATCATAAGCAAGACAATAAGAATGCTTATCTTGTTATTAAGCTTCAATAGAATCATATACATGAAAACCATATTTATTGTGCTAATGTATTTTTTATTTTTTATTTTGAAAATTTGCAATTTTAGATATCACATTTTTGTTATGAGTGGATTACAACATGATGAGTTAAATCAAAATTCGTATATTGCATCTAAACATTAAATTATTATAACAATGTAAAGTAAAATAATGTTACAGTGTTTGTAACAAAGCTTGAAGCATTTAAGTAGACATGGATACATGTAGACATTTATCAATGTGCACAGAATGCAGAAAAGGGTGAAAAGCATCCTTGGCACCCGAGCAAGCCTGAAAGCGTGATGAGACTAAAACTGCATATGTAGTATTAAATAAAAGAAAAGAAGAGAAATAAACTAGTTAGTATGAATGCATATATGAAAGGAAAACATTAAAATATGGACCCATGTAAAGACATATGCATGCACAGATGTGTAGATGTGTCCATTTAACTTGGTATGCTAAGAGGTATCTATATATGCCTGCGTCCATAAAGTTAGAAATGTCAGAAACAATTTGTAGTTTAAACAAGAACTAGGAAAACATTATTGACTGAAACAAAGCAACAATACATTAGTGTTTGTGGAACAAGTGTATAAAGTATATCTAATAATGCATTCGGTTGGATGGATACATGTAGAGATTTGTGAAATCTGAATATACATTATAGCCTTGGAGGAATGGTCATATGTGCTTTTAGGAATTTGTAACAAATAGGATTTAGAAAAGACATTTTGAAAACAACTCTTGAATACAATTGTATTTTAACAGTGAGAATCAATTTGCATTTACAGTATTAAATGAAAGAAAGCATAGAAGATTAACTATTTATTAGCAATACATATATGGAAGAAATGCATAAACGTATGGATGAAGACAAACATGAATGCATCCATATATGTGCACAAAGGTAGAGAATGTCAGAAACAAATAGCATTTGAAAGATATAGAAAGAACATTTATGATTGAAACAAAAGAATAATACATTATTGTTTTTTGACGAAGTGTATTAAGGATATATAAACAGGATATAGAAGAAAACATTTTCAAAGGAACTGTAGAGTACAACTCTATGTTGTCATAGTTATTTTCAAATCCCTCAGTGTTTAATTGCATAACCTTAATATTTCTTTCAATTTTCAAAGCCCCCAGTGTTTAATTGCATAATCTTGATATTTTGTTCATCTTTTTCATTGTTTGGTATGGTGTGAATTTTATTGTGATAGATGAGGGTATATTTGAGGTGTAGAGAGATAAAGAAATGTGAGTGTGAAAAAGAAAAATGAGATATGGAAGTGGAAGAAAGGGAGCGAGTCGAGAGAAGGGTGATATGGATATAGGGTGTATGAATAAGTTATGAAAAGTATTTGACATGGGAGGCAAGGTTATGGGATGGTGGACATGAGAATCAATGGGAATGTAGATGGTATGAATTTATTGTTTGCAAGTCATATGCTTACAATTAAATTCAAGAAATGAAAAATTGAATGAGAGAGCTGGATTTAGTGAAAAAAGGAACGCAACACATTGGTATGATGCAATAGAAGCAAATAACTGGATTTTGAAATGTATTTGATTTGAGAGAAAAGGACGTGGAAGGGTGGAAATGGAAATTAATGGAATTAATAGGGTATGAAGTGATTATTTCTTGCAACAAGGGGTGGAAGAATGCCTAGTTTGGTATTGGTTATGCTTTTAAAAATCATCATCGGGCTGAGTCCGTCAATATAAACAAAAAAAGAAGACCCATGTCGTATTTCTGACTCTCCCTCGTACTGAACAAGGTACTGAGGTCCTTGAGCTTCCTCGAAATGCGACAATAGAAGACAAAGTGGAAGTTCTTATGCATATACTATGGAAAAAATAAATATTGAAGATCATAAAAAAGATAACATGTAAATGCTGGTGTAGTGGAGAACATTAAATACATGGAGGGAAAAATACGTAGAGCTATTGAGATATGTATGCATGGATGCATCAGTAGATACATGTATACATAGAAAGAAGAATTACATGGAGAGATGGAGATATGAACACATGTATACATGGATGTATGCATATTTGGATATAGGTGCAAATGCATATGTTACATGGAAGGATGTATTCATATGCATATGCAAATATGGATGAAGGCATATATGCATATATGCATGTACAGACAATATGCATGAATATATGATGGCCATGGGTTACCAGGATACATTACATGGGTGAATGTTTACATTTGCAATAACAAATTTCCTTTATGATCTTATCCAAGAAGCAAAAAGTGTATTATTATTTTGTTTGAAGTATTGAATGCCAAAAATCTTAAACATTTGTTGCAATGCTTGAGGCATCTTTGTATACATGGATGCATGTATACATGTATCCATGTGCAGACAATGCAAAGAAGAGTGAAAGGCACACATGACATGTGAACGAGAAATTTGAATGGAAAACACTAAAATCAATTAAAAATACAAATTTGTGAAAGCATAGTGATGCTCAAGTAGCATTTATGCATGGATGGATGTATAGTTGTGGCCATGTAATTCAGTACACAAAGAACAATTTTTAGATGCACGTGTGCTTAAAGCGATAAATTCTAGGAACAATTTGCATTTGAAACATATACAATATTGTTTTTAGAACAATTGTATAAAGAATGCCTAATGATGCATATGAATACATGGAAACATGTAAATATTTGTTAAATCTAATTACACATAATAGGGTTGAAGAAACTGTTATACGTGCTTTTAGGGATCTGTATTAAACAAGGTTTAGAAAAGACATTATGAAAATAACTCTTGAATACAGCTGTATGTTATGAGTGTTATTTTTAAAGCCCTCAGTGTTTATTTGCATAACCTTGATATTTTCTTCATCTTTTTCATTGTTTGGTATGGTGTAAATTTTGTTGTGATGGATGAGGGTATATTTGAGGTGTAGATATATAAAGAAATGTGAGTGTAAAAAAGAAGAATGAGTTATGGAAGTGGAGGAAAGGGAGTGAACTGAGAGAAGGGTGAGATGCAAATAGGGTGTATGAATAAGTTATGAAATTTATTTGAGGTGGGAGGCAAGGATATGGGATGGTGGATATGAGGATGAATGGGAATGTAAATGGTATGAATTTATCGTTTGGAAGTTATATGCTTACAATTAAATTCAAGAAATGAAAATTTCAATGAGAGAGGTGGATTTTGTGAAAAAAGGAACGCAACACATTGGTATGATTGAAGACAAGCAAATAACTAGATTTGAAAATGTATTTGATTTGAGAAAAAAGGATGTGCAAGGGTGGAAATGGAAATGAATGGAATCAATAGGGTACGAAGTGATTATTTCTTGCAACAAGGGGTGGAAGAATGTCTAGTTTGGTATTGGTTATGCTTTTAAAAATCATCATAGGGATGAGTCCGTCAATATAAACATAGAAAAAAGACCCATGTTGCATTTCTCACTCTCCCTCATACTGAACAAGGTACTGAGATCCTTGAGCTTCCTCGAAATGCAACAATAGAAAACAAAGTGGAAGTTCTTATGCATATACTATGGAAAAAATAAATATGGAAGATCATAAAAAAAGAGAACATGTAAATGTTGATGCAGTGGAGAACATTGAATACATGGAGACAGAAATACGAAGAGCAATTCACAGATATATGCATGGATGCATCAACAAATACATGTATACATAGAAAATAGAACTACGTGGAGAGATGGAGATATGAACACATGTATGCATGAATGCATGCATATTTGGATATAGGTGCAAATGCATATTTTACGTGGAAGGATGTATTCATATGCATATGCAAATATGGATGTAGGCATATATGCATATATGCACGTATGGACAATATGCATGAATGTATGTCAACATATAACTTTTCATTTTGTTATATTGGAAAACTAGTACTATTTTGATAAATCAACATTGGGAAATTAGCATTTAGTTGTTTCTATTTATCATAATAGCTTTATAAACTATTGTTGTTATTGAAAAGCAGTGAAATGCGATCGCATAGTTTGATTAAATAAATTTAAGCAAAGGCAGAGTCTAGAAGACTAGTGAGTAGAGATACATAATCCATGACTACAAATTAAATGCATTGAAATATCAAGAAAATGTGAACACATGGAGGGGTCAAAATAATTGAAGCAAGTGCATTAAATGCCATGTAACTGGTGGGGAAGGCACTGGAATTGCTTGATGGCCATGGGTTACTAGGATACTTTGGCCATTAGGGGCCATTTGGCTAAAGACAAAGATAGATACATGGATGCATGAGTCCATACACGCATATATACATGTATCCATGCAAAATATTGATAGATACATATATAGATGTATGTGTGTATGCAATTCACAGGTTCATATATGCATAAATCAATGTATACATGCACCCATAGATACAGTCATACATATATAGACAAATGCATGTAGAGATATGGCAAGATATGCATGAATCGATATATGCCTGGCTGCATCTATGGATACATAGATACATAAAGAAATGGAGAAAAAAGACACATTTATATATGCATAGTTTGATTAAAACTAGTGGCTGAAGGTACATAGTTCATTCAGACAAAATTAATGCATTGAATGGCATCTGACCAAAGGGGAGACTGTTTGAATTGCTAAGAAGTCTTCGAATATATAACAATTAAAATACATAAGTATAAGTATCGTTGGGGACATTCCACATTTTGACCTTTCAATCAAAGTCAATTAACAAAGCAGCAGTTAGACCTAAAGAAACTTGAATGACTATGAGGATAGAAACTATACACTTTAAATGAAAGTCAAGTTTTGCATTGTTACAATGTATTTGTATAGTTTGATTATAAAATCATAGTTTAGATTATTTTAAGTGTTATGCATTTGAATCTTTTCTTGAAATACGAAGGATTCATCTGAGTCTTGGAGGCAATGCACAGCTGTCCTATAAAGAGAGCTTTGGAACCAATGAGCTGTCATATATACATGTGTGCATGAGTCCATAGATGCATATATACATGTATCCATGCAAGCTATTGATAAATGCATATATACATGCATGTGTGTATGCAATTCATAGGTGCATATATACATAAATCGAGGTATACATGTACCCATAGATACAGTCATACATATATAGACAGATGCATAAAGAGATGACAAGATATATGCACAAACCGATATATGCATGAATGCACTTATGGATACATAGATACATTATGAAATGAAGAAGAAGACACATTTATATGTGCATTTATTTTGAGAGTTTGAATCTGAATCCATATGCATACTTTGATTAAAACTAGTGGTTGAAAGTACACAATTTATTGATACAAAATGAGTGCATTGAATTGCATGTGACTAAAGTAGAGACTGTTTGGATTGCTAATTAGTCTTTGAATATATAACAATTAAAAGAGCTAAATAAGTATAATTATCCTTGGGAACATTTCACAATTTGACTTTTCAATGAGAATGAATTAACAAACTAGCAGTCAGACCTAAAGAAGGTTCAAGGACTATGCTGATAGAAAACCATATTTTGGACAATGGCTAGACAATCTGTTGAAATAGCTTTTAAAACTTTGAAGCAAATGCATTTTTTCGTTCTATTTATTTTCATTGTACATGTTAAATGGAAGTTGGGTTTCAGATTGTTGTAATGCATTTGGATACTTTGATTATAAAATCATAGTTTAGATCATTTTTAGTGTTATCCAATTGAATATTTTCTTGAAATACCAAAGATTCATCTGACTCTTGGAGGCAATGCACAACTGTGCTATAAAGAGAGCTTTGAAATGAATGAGCAAGTGAGGCACAATTTTTTTTGGTCACATTGCCAATCTCACTGTGTGCTTTAAACCTCCAAAGCAAGAGAAAACTGAGGGAAGAAAGTATTTATTGCCTCAGGTAACTAGTTGCTGGTTCTAGATACTGTAATTATTGTCCTCATAGGCACACATGCAAAGTATGGAACGATATTGAAAGCAAGTGAACTCTCTAATAATCCCATGAAACATAGTCTCTATATGCATCCATGTATACAGGATTACATGTATATATGTGTACATGTAATTATGTATATTTTTTTGTATAGTTTGAATTTGGAGAGATATTCTATATATTGGAAAATTAGCATTTATCTATTTTTCTATTCATCCGAGTAGCTTTGTAAATAATTTTTGTTTTTAAAAATTTGGGAAAATGCAAATGCATAAATTGATTAAATAAATTTAAGCAAAGGCATAGTTTAAAAGTTGGCGGCTAGAGGTACGTAATGCATGAATGCAGATTAAATGCATTAAAATATCAGGAAACTGCGAGCGCAAAAATTGATTAATTAAAATTAAGCAAAGGCATAGTTTATCAGGGTGGCAGGTAGATGTACGCAATGCATGATTACTGCAAAGCGGTCTCATAAAGAGAAGTTTGGAACGAAAATTATGTTAACATGTGTGGTAATGACAGTTTTTCCCTTAAACCTTGTTATATATTCGAGGAGTAACTAGCAATGCAAACAGTGTTCCTTTTAGTCAAATGCCATTCAATGCATTGAGCTTGCATCAGTGGATTATGTACCTTCAGCCACTAGTTTGAATCAAAGTATGCATATGGATTCGGAATGAAAAGCTCTTTTCTGTGAACGTATTTTTAATTTGCCTATGCATTTGCCCAGAATGCTTTTAACCGGTAGCATTGGCCAATCACATTTTGCTATTGAACATATTGCTTGTTTTTTTGTACAGTTTGCATGTGAAGAGCTATTTTATATATTGCAAAAATAACATATATCTATTTTTCTATTTGACTGAGTAGCTTTATAAATCATTTTTGTTTTAACAAATCGGGAAAATGCGAATGCATAAATTGATTAAATAAATTTAAGCAAAGGCATAGTTTGAAAGTTGTTGGCTAGAGGTATGTAATCCATGAATACAGATTAAATGCATTAAAATATCAAGAAAATGTAAGCGTAATGCAGGAAAGCAAATTAAATGCATTAAATGACATATGGCTGGAGGTGAGCATGCTGGAGTGGCTTGGTGAACATGTATGGACAGGGTACTTTGGTCATTTAATATAGAGTTAAGTTACTTGCTATGCATTTCTATTACTTTGTGTGTGTTGTTTTTGTGTTCTGTAAGCCTGTGCTATAAAAACCTAGATTTTGCAATTGCTTTGAGCTTTTTTGCTATCATGAAAGCATACAGGAAAGAGGAATTTTGTGACCTGTTATAGTTAATGTCCTCCTAGGCACATATGCAAAATATGGAAACATATAGAATTTGGCATGAACAATGTTAGAGGAATCACATGAACAATAGAACTATTCAACACTGAACTCTATGCTTGTAATAATTATTGGAAAAGCTGTAAATGCCATAGATGAAACAATATGAATAAAATTCTAGTTTCTGGTTTTCTTGAAATGCAATGAAAAAACTGCTATAAAGCCATAAGACAAGGTTGTGTAACATATTGCCATTCCTGTATCTAATTTCTTTGGACATGAATGCTTAACACAATTGATTGCAATAGTAACGTGTCTACAAAAGTGGGACAATATAGATCATAACTCAATAGTTTTTAGTGTGAGTATATATGTATCCTGACACATATAAGCTTGATTTGGCATTCATGAATACAACTGCTATGTACAGTGAAACAGCTAATTAGTATTACTATATGCAATATCCATATAACATAATAAATTGGTACAAGGCTAGAGTGGCAGATCCATAAGTATATGGACACATGTATACGCAATTGCATATAGGAATACATAGAAGCTTAAATGAATACATGAACGCATGAATATGTGCATGTGTGCACATGGACATAGAGGCATATATACATGTAAATATGCATATATGCAGCATAAGCAACATATGGATTTGTGTATACAGGAGTGTACGCCATACATTAGAATGCATGATGGAAAAGCGACTATAAAGTACAATGTATTAAAGCAGGCGCAAGAATTGGTTATAGTAATAGCATAAAAATGATAAAAGCTAAATGAAAATAACCATCTATTGTCTCAAGTAACTTGATAATGGGTCTACAGTCTGTAATCATAACTACTTCTACTTGGTCACCATAAATTCTTGGAAACGTAAGAATCACAAAGCAAATATTGGAGAAGCTAGGAAGGACAGAATGCAAAGTGGAACATTTAAACTATATAGTTTGAATGGCATTATGCATCGAGGGATAATAATTATTGAACATATATGTCAGATGTACATAGAGAACCATTGTCTTGGTAGGTGCAAAAAACAAGATTAGAGTTTCAGATGTCCATATTCTAAAAGACTTTAACATAGTAACCTATAGAAGTGTCTAAATGTATAATAGTAATAGAGTATTTTAAAACCAAAATTGTGTTTAACATGTGAGACCCAGTGAAATGTCTTGGAGCGTGGAAAGGCGAAAAAGTAAAACTCTGAACAATGTAAATCTGTGCTCCTCTATTCCTAGTTTCTTGGAGCGTGGATAGGCAAAAAAGTAAAAGTCTGAACAATGTAAATCTTTGCTCCTCTATTCCTAGTTTCCTGTAAAGGCAACAAAATGCTATGTATTAGAAACATAGTTTGTATGGATAGTGATTTGAGGTACTCGTTCAAAACAAAGAAATTGTACATATGAATGACTTTATTACCTTGTGGTGATGTTTCCTGTCTATTTGTCAATGCAAATGGCTTCAACAATGGCATTGTTTTGGTCAAGGCTAAAATGTCCTTCAGCACTAAAGTCCCGTAGGATGAATATCACTGCTGACTTGTCCTTGATATAGTCTTCATAGTTGAGCCTTTGCAGTGTGGGCAATAGACGGTGCATGGTGGCCTGGTCAATTGAAGACTGAATTGTTTGATTGTCATAAGTTGTTATGGTAGTTTTAAGTTGTAAACAAAATGTATAATTGACTTGTTGGTTGCACTGTTTACAGTGAGCAGTTTTCTCTTGGAGTGTGCCATAAGCAGTAAATTTGAATTTGCATTTTGGACAATATGCATAAAATGGATTGGAAAATGCATTTGCTGCTTTTAGAGTACCCGAAACCTATAGAATATGGTTCAAAACTATTAGAGGATACAAAAATTTTTTTTTGGATGCACTAGATTTATTTAAAAAGAATGTTGTTACCTTGAAAGTTGAGTGTAGTAGGCTGTTGAGCTTTTCCAAGTTTCTTTTGTCATTCAAGGTACAAATGAATGTTGATCGACATGTATGAAATGTGTTCTTTTGGTCAGTTTTTCTCACAACATTCTTGAAAAGCATTGTAGGTGTTTTATTTGTATGCAACTGGTCTTCGAGTGAAAAGTATTGTTGCTCATATGTTGACCGCAATAGCAACTGCAATTCAATGAGAGGATTATATTTTGTTACGGAAATTGTTATAGAGGCCACTGTAGAACATTAAAAGCTTGAAACTGAAAGAAGTGGTAAAAGTTTTGTAGACTAAAATACCTGTGCCCTGTCTATGTCAGTGTGGCCATCTTTGATGTCAATTGCAAATTGGGTACCCATTTTCCTGGCACCGACTACCAACGCAACTATTGTTCCAGCTGGGTACTCATTAACAGTTGTAAGCAATTGGCTGATAGTCGTACTTGGGATAAATTTGTACTCCTGACAGAGGCGAGGGATGTTTTCAGTGGTGCTAATGTCTATTAAAATCAGAATGCAATCATAGTCACCTCTGTCATAATCTGTTTTAGGTGTAACTTGGAAATATGAGATTGAAATAGCTGATCTCGGGACTATTTTAGGCTCATGTTGGTAAACAATATTTCCACTAACATTTAACGTGATTGTCATTTCTACTTTGTGATCTGTCAGATCAGAACATAGCATTTCCCGTGTTTTGTTAGCCTTGTCCAATGTTGCTTTGTAGACAACAAGGACATCACCTTGGAAGGTGTCTCCAGCTCTTCTTGCATTTAGCTGTTCGATTGAAACAATCCTAGGTTTCTTGACTCTTGTCCTACAAGGAACAAGGATAATGTCAATTGAATGCTAATTTTATATTAGCAAGTTGGACAAATGGAGGTACATTGTAGAACAAAGTACTTTACCGTTGTGTTGACTCTTCTTGTGCAATTTGCACCTGTTTGGCTTGTCTTTTTGATACATCTTTTGGTGTCCTGCAAAGAATTGGAACAATGTTATTTGAATATTTGTGATTTGGGTGAATGAATTTGAAGGAATAATACTATGAGCACTTTACCGTTGTGTTGATTCTTCTTGCGTGGGTTACATTTGCTTTGACTGTCTTTTAGTTTCATCCATAGATCTCCTGCAAATAATGGATATAGCATTGGAAAAGACATTGCAATGCGTAAAACTGATATAAGGCTATAAGTTCTATAGAGTTGAATTTTTCTATTGTGCAATGTGCAATTTTAGGAAAATTGGATTGTGATCAGTCCAATATGCTTCTGATATATAGATAGAGCATATATTTGTAGTCGTGTTGGACCAAATGTGATCAATGACTGAGTTGCCCATGCTATGTTGTTGGTTGAAGACAAATTGTATGTTGTTATGTTGCATATAACTGTGAAGCATTTTTTTGTTTCTGCTCTCTGAAGACATGTCAACATTAAAATCGCCTAAAATGTACAACATATTTTCAGAATTTGTGGATCCAATAATTATTTGCAAGATTGTGATTACTTCATCTATTGCAGTTGCAGGTCTTGCATAAATATTGCAAACATTGAGTTCATTGCTAGATAGCATTATTGTTAATGTGATAGCTTCAATATTTGAGGTTTCATGGTGTGTTGTTTTTTACAAGAGCAAATGTTTCTTGGTTAAAGTTGTTATGCCATGGATGTTATGTATAGAGGAGCAATCAAAATTCTGTAGCAAGCTATTTAGCTCAAAGGGATGCATATGTGTTTCTTGGAGACACAAGATATCAGATTGCATTATGCTATAGTCATTGACAATGTCTTTTGCATGTGCTTTCAAGCTATGAGTGTTCAATGTACATAGAAGCATATGTGATTTTCTTTTTGAACATGTGCTTAGATTATCAAGTTGCCATTGTGCACATGTCTGAAGACGAGACATTTCTAGTTGTATTTTGTCTTTAACTTTGAAGTTTTTTGAAGTTAAAGGTTGTAACAGGAATAATGATTCTACTGAGTTTGTTCGTGATAGAGCTGTATAGGTTAGTCCATGTTGTCTAATGCCTATGGGGTCAAAAGCCAAGGCCTCCATTATTAATCCTTGGGACCGATGTATGGTTCGTGCACATGCTACTTGTACTGGGAATTGTTTTCTAGTTGTAATTTTCTTGTTTATTGTTATTTTCTGCATTGGCCTAGCAATGCGTTGTATAGGCACCCAGTCTTTGTCAATGATAGTAGAATAGCAGTGTGCTAGTTTTGTGCGCTGTTGATGTCCAATTGATGGGTCATTAAATTTAATCCAGACAATATCAATATTGTTTTGTGATGTATATGCTTTAAAAATTCCATCTGAACCGTTGACAAGGCCATCTTGAACATTGTAATTTCCTACATAAAGCTCAACAAGAATGTTTGGTTTCAAGCATATTTGTGATGGGAGTGTTGTTGTGTGACTGTACACTCATATTGCATTAAGGTCCTCGTTAACTTCATCTATCGCATCCAGCACAATCATTTGGGTTGGAATGATTGATAGCATTTTGTTGTTATGTGCTTGAACATCTATTCTCCTATAGAAAAGGTGCGGAAGCAATGGATCTAATGGTACAGGACGAAAGAAAATTTTGTTGATATAGTCTATGTCATGAGTTGTTTGAATGCCTACTCGTAGTCTATTAAGGATTGAAATAAATATTTCATCTTTTTGTCTCATGGTAGTCACTAATGAATAGCATTTTATGTGGTCTTTCCAGAAACTATAAGGCATTAATTCAATTGGAGTAGGCCTATTTTTGAAAACCACAGAGTCAAGGACAGGTTGTGCCTAGTAAAGGTCACCACAAAATATGGTGTCAAGGTTCCCAAAGTATGCAGTAGGCATTTGCATTATGTCTCGTAGTCTTCTATCAATATACCATAAAAATGTTGAGCCAACTAATGATATCTCGTCTATAAGAAGTATGCGCAATTGATCATAGTGCTTTGACATAGTGTCAAGTACTTCAGTGTTTAGTGGCAGGAATTCTGATGTATTAAAAGGTATGTGAAATGTTGAATGTAATGTGAATTCGCCTATGTTATATGCTGCTTTACCTGTATATGCAGTTAATAAGCCCTTGGGTTTGTTTGGATTATTGTCAACAAAATTGCTGTACATGCGAATGAGAGCTTGGTAGATGGATTTTGCCGTAAAAGTCTTTCCTGTTCCAGCTCCTCCAGTCAAAAACAAGTGCAATGGATTTTGTGGATTTCTCATCTTTTTTATGAGAACATCCTTAACAATTGCTTGTTGTTCTTTAATTAACATTCGTCTTAATTTGTAGTATTCATTGTTATCTGTAATCTGTGGGTGCTTTGTAATTTCAAATCCATTGGAGTACATGATCTTTGGGTTAGAATGACCTATGTTTGGAAGGTCTGTTTGAATGTCATATAGTTCTTTATGGGAAAGCTTTGTTTGCATTGGCAGGTCAATGAGCTTTTCATCTTCAAGAGACTGAACATCATTAATAGCTTTGTCAATGTCACCCCATGCGGAGTTTGTGTTGTGGATGAACTTTGCTCTGTTTGTTTGAATGGTTTGTCCATGGTACATGTATGCATGTTCCCAAGAGTCAAAGTTTTGTTTGAGTGTATGCTCATTAATGATAAATGGAACATAGAGAACCAATTGCTCTCTACAATGATTCTCTATATCAAAGTGTTTGTTAAAATTGATATACCGTATCACATTGGGTTTGGCCTTTGCCTCAATTGCAGTACCGTATTTATTGTATCTTGAAACGAATTTTGCAAGACATATGTCCATCATTGTTTCAGGGCATTTTAAATAGTAGTCTATAATAGATTTCGCAAGAACGTTTTCTGATTTATCTGGCTCATTGCTCAATTGTTTAACAGATTTGAGTATAAATGTGCGATCATTGTCAGATCGTGTATCAATGAATATACATTTTCTTGAACTGTAATTTAATGGCAATGACAGAACAATATGTGAAGCTTGTTGTGATGACATTTGCTACAAGTTAAGCATGGCATTGCCAAGTTTACTCACCATTCGGATTGCATCAATATTGTCTTGCTAGTGGTCTCTACGTATTCTTTTGAATGCATATGTCATTGACTTGTCTACTTTTGCAATATATGAGCTACAGTACATAGCAGCAGCATATGCATTCAGGACAAATTGTGCATCTGTATTAGCCTTCCAAAGATCTGGAATTTTCCTTGAAAAACTATTGTTCCATATTTGTGATGGTTTTCTCTGTAAGAAAAGCATAGGCCTGTTTAATGTTGAGCTTAAAGCTTCAATGTATTCATTTTCACTTAAGTTTAATTCTTTTAAGAACATTTGAAAAGTGAATGTTTTGTCATAGTTTGCTTTTTGGAGTTTTGAAAAGATTTTAGTGGCATTTGCAGTTATCGCTTTAGTCTTTTGGAGTATTAGTAAAAGTATAGTTGACTTTTGCATTGGTGGGAAAGGAAAATTGTACCTACAAAATTGTTTTCTTGATCTTCTACATTTCTTTGTATGATGGTGCTTGTGTAGCATTTGCAAAGGAGGTTCCAAATTTTCAGTGTCGCAAGTAATATACTTATCAACAAAAGCTATGATGTACGTGTTGTTTTTTTCTATGTAGATTGGTGCATTTTTAACCCATATGAGAAAATGATCATGTTCATTTCCTCGATTTTGGAACTCAGTGACTGAGAAGTAATCAATGACATTTCCAAAGAAGGAGTCATCTATAAGTATCAATTTTTTTATTGCATTGATTCTATGTTTATAGTAACGTGCACAAGTGATAGGGTCTTTCTTGATTAGTTCAAATTTGTCAATGTGTGTTGGGTGATTAGATTCTTGATGGTTTTGTGCTGATTGGTGTAGATTGTGCAGCTCTTGTAATGTTTGAATTAGTGGATCCCAATTTTGCTCAGCACTAGAGAAAGTGATGAAAAATGTCGGTGGTCCTAGTTGTCGAATCATAGCAAATACATTTTTCTTAAGTTGTGAATAGTCTGGAGAGATTCTTATTCTTTTGAAATCAACGTATCCAATATCTGATTTTAGGATTTTTTCTAGGTTTGGTTTGTGTTTAACGTCTTTCGCAAATAGCTTTCGCCCTTTTAACTGGCCCTTGCGGATTCTTACTGTCATTGTAGACAGTACTTGTTGTATTAGTACCTTTATAGCTTTGAAAAAAATGTTTGTTGTATGATATGAAAATTGTGTTTGTGACTATAAGAGCTCCCAGCGTACTATTTTCTGATACATAAAGTTTTTTACAATGTCATTATCACGTGGTTTGCCAAAGAACAAAGTTGGGAAATTAATTTCTTCAGCATAGATGTCCTTAAATATTCCAATTGGATACTTGTTCTCTGTAGGTGCAATTTCAATAATCTTGTCCTCCATGTTATGGATACATCTAGACTCAGTGAATCCATGTATCAATGTGTCTGATGGGTTTTCATTTTCCATTTCACTGTCTGATTCTGTTTCACTTATATTTTGTGGACTATTGTCTTCGTTTTCTTCAGTGCATTTGAGAACTTCTTACCAATCTTGGTTTATGTAGACTTCGTGCATTTTGTATAATGGTGTACTCGTTAATTGAGTCAAAGCTTGCATGATGACATTTGGGCGCACCATGCCTTTTTGAAATGCATTTTTGTATTTCAAGTGTCTTTTCAATGAAACAACAATTGTTTGTGTGTTGTTAATTGATTGTGGTAATGCTTTTTGTACAATGTTCATGTCAACAAGGAAATTTATAATAGAACCTGTAATAGAACCTGTTAGGCCTATTTGAGACCTTTTGAACCCTAGTTCCCAAATTTGTGCAAATGCAATTCTAAGTGACACAAGTCGTTCTTCTAGATGAGTTAATTTTTGTACATAGCACAATGGTCTATTAGTTCTTATTTTCTATGGCATAGCATACTTTGGAATAGTGGACTATTTCAATGCAAAGTAGCATACGTTGCATATGAAATCTGTGAATTGTAAGGAATCTGATTGTAGCAGCTTGCAATATAGCTATTTTTGTTTTTCTTTGAAAATCCTGATGTCCTTGTACAGACAAAGCACTTGGCAAATTGCACATGGGTATTTTGGCGTATCTTGTATTGCTGTTTTATAAATTTCTATTGGTGTCAATGTTTTTTTTTTCTTTGGCCTGCTAGGTACACTTTCTTTTTGTTTTTCTTTTCTAATCTAGTTCTTTAGGTGATTAAGTCTTATTGTTGATTTATGTTTTAAATTGTCTGCTTTGACAAATGGTATCAAATTTTCCTTGTTTTTAGGCAAAGCATGTGGCTTAGTCAAGTAAGTATTTTTGTATTGTGGACGATTTCTGATCAACTTTTTGAGTCGGAGTAAGCTTGTAGAGCATGGGAAAGTTAGATTTTGAGCTTTCATTCTTAGAAGCGGCTCAAAATGTCCATCCAAAGGGTTTGTATCATGGAACAGTATAGAGACTGATTTTGTATATCTAGAATCATTGAAATCCAAGTACTTGATGTTGTCAATGACCAAAGGCTTATCTGTATTTTTAACCATTTGGATATCCAGTGAATGCAAAACAAGTCACCCCACAATCCACGTTCGCTATGGTCTATGGACGGTCGTGCATGGCTCGCACTCACAAAAGGATATGAATATCACAGTTAAAATTTCCTGGGAATTGGACATTCCGACAGGTGACTAATATCTTTCTGTGGACGTTCATTTACTTGTCAAACCAGGGGACGTAGACTTTAAATGGCGCAGCAAAATATATGCACTAGGAATTTGTTTTAGTCAAATCTTAGCAAAAATACATACTGGAAAGAAATTTTATCTAAGCTACAGAATGGTAATGCAGAATTCTTTAACTCAACTATGCTTGATTAAAACAGAAACTGTAACAGCTACAACTGAAGCACAAACCATGAACTGGCCTTATGCTACAGGAACAGTCACAAGGATGGACTCTCTATGCTGCAGGAGCAGTGTAAGACTAAGTTTGCATAAAAACTTCAAAAGATGAAAGCTAACTAGATATCAGCAGAAAAGAACATCTAACTAATTAACTACAGATACTTACTAAGTGGGCCCCCTTAGCAAGCATCTACTGATTACACAGATGCTGAACTCAGAACTTCATCGATCTTTATTCATGAAGATTATCTTGTTGGTGTGAAAACTAACAACAAACTCTGCTTCTGGTCAAACAGATTATGTCTTTCATTATCATACTGATTCTTACATGATCTCTGCTACTCTGTTTCTATCTTACCTAAAAATCATCTATTACTCATTCTATTTCTCTTCTATCCACTACCTCGCGCAGGAGGAGTATCTTATTTTTAAATTAAAAGAACAACTAACTAACTAACTTCATCAAAGAAAGGCGTGGAAGTAAAGTATATCCCTGAATCAAGGAACAAACTTCATAAATGAATTTATGTGTTCAACCCGATTCAGAGAGAATCTAGCTCCACTCTCTCCATATTGACTTTTCATTAAAAATCTTTCCAAATCGGTTTCGGTCAAAGAGTCTTTGGCGGAGCTTCCTCAAAGTCGTGCAGGAAATGGGCTTTACTGCAAGGCCGAGATCGGCTGCGCTTGACTCGATCCTTCTTCAACAACCTGCGAAACAAAAGGTAACAGACGCGCAAGAAGAGGCATATGGTACATACACGATATCTATTCATTAATCACACATTTCAAATCTACTTCACCATTTAAAAATTGTATACGATATACCAGCCATTTTTGGGAGTCAACGGGGCAATAAATGCAATCAAGTCAACACAATAGGCTGCAGGAATATAAAAGTGTCTTGCTACAGGATATCCCCATAAAAGGTTTCAACAAAGTTTAAACAGCCATGAAATAACAAAAATGAAATCATTTAAAAGTTTATCATAACATCAAATTATGAGCATATTTTAGGCTCATCACTGCCCCCTACTTAGCCCAATGCTGGTCCTCCAGCATTAACTTTCCTAGTGATTTCTCTGCGAAGTCGATTAGTGGGCGCATGACTCTGGAATGGATGTCCAAACCTGTAATAGAATCCTCTGAAATCCTGGCACCTTTCATATCTGCGGTCTTCTAATTCACTGTTAAGATTTGTAGCCTGATGAGGATATAGGGGCCACGATAGCACAGGGGGTCTGATGTTAGTGGCACCACAATTCAAATCTTGTTTGAAGTCCCAATTGAATATATCTACTGGTTCATTTGAGTGTAGGCTGTAAAGTTGAGGGACCATGTGGTTCGACTTTCTTAACCCAGTTAATTTTTCCATCTTTTCTTAGTTTTGGTATATGCTAATCTCAAAATGAATATTCTTGTGCACGGAATTCATCATATACTTGCTTCTGATGTCAAATATTTTTGCTCTGGCTTAAACATTATTAATACCATATGTCAATGCAAACCAATCTTTCAGCATTGCATGTGGGTTTGAACTTTGAGAGCGTAATGGGACGGGCTCTGTTTTCTCAATTTCCTCATACGTTTCCCACTGTCTGCCATAATTCACCTCATTTGCTGCCCATGACATGAATGCTCTCAAATGAATATCACCAATGTATGGAAGAGGATTCCATTCTATTTCAAGTGGTATTAAAAAGCCATGCAAATAGAATTCACACAGAGAATTCCTTAACCAGTTAGGGGCTGCTTGATATGCTTCATAAAATTCTTTGGCAGAATGAATTATGGGGTCTTGGTTTCTGGAAATTCTCATCAATTGAAACCATAAAAATTGTTCTTTGAGGCATAGAGCATAAACTCTGGGTGGCGGTCTGCATTCCATAATTTGACCGGTTACCTTTAGCATTTCATCCATTTTTGCTTTCAATTCAGCAATTTCCTGTTTCTGATTTTCAATTTTCTTTTTCAATTTCTTCTTTTCTATTTGCCACAGACTTTGTTGCATATCAGTCTGGGCAATGTGTCGAAAAGTCACAGTTTGCAGTGTAACTGTTTCCCAATTATTTTTAACAAATTCCAGAAATTCAATTAAAAAGGTCCTCCTATACACAACAATGGCTTTACACATTGCAGGATGAAATATAACTTCATTAGGCACATTTAGTTGTTCAGCCTGTTCTTGTTCTTGCTGCAGGATAAATTCTTCTTGTTGCTGTGGTGAAGAAGTCTGAGCTTCCTCCGAGAATTACATAGCAGCATTAACCAGATCATCAAGACTTGGCAACTCATGCCCATTATGCCCTGCTTCTTTTGTCTCTACTTGTTCCTCTTCAGGAATGACCGAACTCTGAGCAGCATTCTCAGATTCAACAGATCCTTCTGAAATTACAATCACCTCAGGTTGCGGTGAAACAGGGGAGGCCCTAAATTGTTTCCTTGTGGAAACCCTTCTTGGTATTGATGTGGCTGCAGGGGGTGTTCCGGTAGCTTTTCTTTTTCTTGTTTGTTCAGGGGGCTCTGCCCTACCAGAGGATGATGGTGAGCTGGTAATATCAACAGCTGTTGCTGTAGGAGAAACTGCTGCAGGGGAAGGTGCTACAGGAGAGGAGCATTTCCTTTTCTGAGAATGAGGGTCAGATTCTGGGGACCCTTCTGCCTTTGATTTTCCTTTCTCCCTCCTAGCGGCAGACCTAGTTTGTACCCTAGCAGAAGATTCAGCTGTGACAGCTACAGGATCGGGTGCTACAGGAGTAGATGACCCTTGCCCTGTTCCACTAGTAGATGCAATTTCTTTCTTCTTTCTTTGAGGCCGTGGGGTAATTACCCTAGGGGGTTGTGGAGGTTGTAAACTCTTTTGGGCAACAAATTGTTGCCAGGAGAGAGGTGAAACGTCTCTCAAAGAGTGCTCAATAAGCAATTTAATAAGGCCATGATGAGTGACAGAGTTATCTTTCCCCTGTTGAGTTCCATGGGCACTTTGCTCTAAAAATTTTAACAAGAAATTCAGAACATTCATAGCCAACCCATGCCTTATATGGCTTAATAATTTAAAATGATGCGAATGTAGATAAGAAAAACGGCCTTCACAAGTTAAATACCTCATTATATAAGTGGCATACTCTGAATATGGAAGAGGTAGTGACACTCGCTTGCATCCTTGCTTGGAGATGTCCAGCGGTCCATCAGCAGGCATTGAAAATTCAGCCCTTGTAGCTGCAGCATCTGAAGAAAATTTTTCTCCAACGGCTGGGATCCCGGTTACCTCAGCAATTCTGTCTTCGGTTGCAACAACTGTTAGTCCCCATACGATGGCTTCCCCTTCAGAAAGTGTTCTCAAAAATTCTGTCGCAGCCTCCTCATCAAAATCATTTAAACTCAGAAAATAATTTAACCATCCACAGAGGCTAAATGCTTGGGCTGTCTGTGGGTTTTGCAACAACAATTCATCAGCTATAGGCTCATGTCGTACCAACTGACCACCCATGTCTGCAGTTTTTCTAGCTGACTCAATTTCTTGCTGAAGATTCAAATTCTTTATTTCTTTTTCTGCTCTGGTTTTTCTCCATCAGGCCGCCACATTTCTTTCTTTTTTCCAAAAATGAACTTTCTTAAACAAGCAGTCTTAATCGTAGTTTGCAAGAAAAAGATGCATTAAAGAAGGTCATGCAATCACGTTTGGAAAGTACCAAAAATATATTAAAGAAAGATTATTTTGCAGTTATGGCAGCGGCGAAAAGACAGGCTTCAAACGATGAATTACCCCGCCCCCTACTTAAAAGATGACATGTGTCCTCACATGTACTAAAAAATAGGTAGAGATTCAGGTGATAATGACCGGTACATGCATAGCAGTAATTGAATGGAATGAAATAAATCAAATATGCGATATGAAAAGATATGGCGTACCTTTAGTAATTGCACGTACGTGTGAAGAAAGATGACGGCGCTGCATGAATTGACAAGTTGGAAAGATATCTGAATTAAGGTTGATGTAGACGGATGAAGTGGACGGATGACGTGGGCGGATGAAATGTACGAATGAAATGGATGGATGGGATGGATGGATGGAAGATAAAGAAATGAGGTGGGGGCGATAAATTTAAATGGAGAAAAGGGGTTTTCTTAGAAAAAAAACCTTTATTATGGGCATGCTTTTTGAAAATTAGAGGAACGCTACAGGAGAAAGGCCAGAGCCTTCAGCTGCAGGAAGAGTAGCAGGAGGAACCTGAATGAACTATTTCATGAAGTCTTCCTTGGAAACTGGCTTATGGTACAGTCGGAGTCGGTGGCCATTGATGAGCAATTTGAAACAGACTGGATCAATTGTGACCAACTGCACAGCTCCGTTGTCAAACACATTTTCAACCTCATAGGGGCCAAGCCAGCGTGTTGTGAGTTTACCTTGGTTTTCTTAGTACCTGGAATCATATAACAAAGCCCAATCTCCAGCAGAAAATTTTCTGGTTTTGATGTGCTGATCATGCCATCTTTTTCTCTGCTGTTGGATTACTTCTGTATGCTGCAGGGTGGCTTTTCTCATTTCGTCCAAACATTTAGCTGCAGGAGATGGTCCTTCTGTGCTTCGGATAAGTCCATGTTGAGTTCAAGAGCTGTCCTCAAAGTTTTATGTTCAAATTCAATGGGTAACATAGCTGTTTTCCCATAGAGCAACTCAAAAGGTGTAAACCTAGTTGTTGTTTTCCATGTAGTTCTGTAAGCCCAAACTACTTCAGGAAGTCTATTACTCCAGTCTTTCTTATGAATCTGCACTGTCTTTGTGAGGATTGCTTCAATTTCTCTGTTTGTTACCTCCGCCTGACCATTGGCTTGAGGATGATAGGGGCTGGACTTCCTGTGTTTGATCTTATAGTCATTCATAAGTGTAGTGATCAGATTTGACGTAAACTGAGCTCCTTGATCAGTTACAAGCTCTCTGGGAATCCAAATCTGGTGAAAATTTGTTCATACAAAAATTCAGCAACTTTGTTATCTCGGGCATTAGTCATAGCTTTTACCTCGACCCATTTTGTGACATAATCCGTGCAAACTAGAATATATGACTTTCCATTTGATGGTGGATCAATTGGTCCCACAAAATCCATCCCCCATTTATCAAAAGGGGTGACTATTACCTGCGGATATAGTGGCATTTCATCTGACTTAGTTGGTCTTCCCATACGCTGGCATCTGTCACACTTCCTTGTATAGGCCACAACATCCTTATGTAATGTTGGCCAGTAATACCCTATTGTAAGAATTTTCATTGCTATTCTTTTTGCTACAAAATGCCCTCCACATGGTTCATCATGGCAGGCATGCAAGATATCATAAGTCTCATCTTCTCTTACACATCTTCGCATTACTTGATCAGGGCCAGTATAAAACAGACAATTGGCAATCTAGGTAAAGTTGAAACTTTTCTCTGTCAACAACTTCTTTTCTTTTGGGGAAAAATGAGCTGGTATTCTGTTTGCTGCCAGATAATTAGCAATATCTGCATACCAGGGTGTATGTGCAACAATGGAAAATAAGTGTTCATCTGGAAATCTATCATCAATGACCTCTGGAAATCTATCATCAATGACCTCTTGTTCCTCAGATGCAGCTGATTGAAGTCTTGATAAAAAGTCAGCTACGACATTAGCTCTTCTTGGTTTGTCAATGATTGTGATATCAAATTCTTGTAACAGCGAGAACCATCGTGCCAATCTACCAGAAATGTAGGTTGTTCATCAATTGCTTGATTCTAACGCATGGTGATTAATGGAAAAATATCTGATAACACAGCGACATAATGCCTGTTTATTCAAAGCATATACCTCGCAAGCAATTCCTTTACGTAATATGAGTATAGTTAATTTCCGGGACAGCAGAAGGTTTTCTTGATAGAAGTAGATAGCATGCTCAATTGAATTTTTTTTTGACTTAAAACTGCTCCTATACCAAAATCAGATGCATCAGTATGTATGTGAAAAGGCAAATTCCATTTTGGACCGAAGAGCAGGGCTTTGGTAGTAGTCGCTGCAGGCTGGAAGGATTTTCCGCAGGGCCACCGGTCCACTCAAATTGGGAATCCTTTATTAACAAAGCATAAAGTGGACTGGCAATTTTACTAAAGTCTTTTATAAACCTTCTATAATACCCTGCATGACCAAGAAAACTTCTAACATCTTTTTGTTTTGCAGGAGTTTGTAAATTCTGAATAACTTCAATTTTAGTAGGGTCAACCTGAATTTCATTCTTTGAAATATGATGACCTAGAACAATACCTTCTTCCATCATTAGAAAGCACTTTTCACTGTTTAGAGACAAATTTTGCTCTCTGCACCTTTTTAATACTTTTTCTAAATTCACCTGTGCTTCTTCAAATGTGACTCCATATGTAGTGAAATCATCCATATAAATCTCCATACATTCATGAGATATATCAACAAATATACTAATTACTGCTCTCTGAAATGTTGCTAGTGCATTGCATAAGCCAAAAGGCAAGACCGAATAAGCAAATGTTCCCCATGGACAGGTAAAAGTGGTCTTGTCTTGATCTTCAGGGGTAATTTTTATCTGATTATACCTACTGTAACCATCTAAGAAGGAAAAATATCTTTTACCAGACAGTGACTAATGGAGAAACCCATTGGCTGTTAGAAATTGGATAAATAAGACCAGCATCTAGCAACTTTTGAAGTTCATTTTTCACTATTTCTCTAAGTGCTGGATTTACTCTTTTCTGAGGTTGTCTAACTGGTGAACAATCTTCTTTGATATATATCCTATGAGTACAGACTCAAGGATCTATTCCTTGCATGTCCCCATATTCCCATGCAAAAGCTTTATGATGTTCTTGTAGCATTTTTAATAAGTCATCCTCTTGAGACTGAGACAACTTGCTATTAACATTCAAACAATGATCTAGAGACAATTCTATCCGCGTAATGAGATTACTCATAGAATCAACAGGTAATGTTTTTACCTCTTGTGGAAGCAAGTTATGAAAAATTGTCAGAAGTTTAGGCAATGAACTCTCGGAATCTAGCTGCTGTAGGAAACATTGATGGTGACTGTCACTTAGATCAGATAAATTATCTGTATCAAGATTGAATTGCAGAATTTGAAGAAGCAAAGCATCTTCACTTTGAAGTTGAGAGAATGGATCATTTTGAAGCATCATCAATTGAGCCAAAGAATTGGCTTCTTCAGTTTCTTCTCCCACATCTGGCCAAACAGGTTGGGACAAATCTGGTTGAGGTTTAGCAGGCGGATACAAAGCCAATTTCGTTGTGGACTGCCCATCAGAAATGGTCATATCTCCAGAACAACATCCTATAAAAGCATCAGCAGTTGCTAACCATGGCCTACCAAGGATAACTGGATACCCTCCTAAAGTTGCCTTAACTGATAATATTTGCCGTCAGTGCCAAGATTCAAGAGTGACAGTGCATTCTTTATGTCCATCGAGGTTTGGCCATTTGTCACATAATTGCAGAACTATAGGTGTAGACCACAATGTTTGAAATATTCAAGGAGTCCATAGTATGCTTTGTTATTACATTAATTGCAGCTCCTAAATCAATCAAAACATTTTTTACAACTTGGCCATTTATATGTATCTGTACTACAGGGCTTCCAGGGTCAATATACTTTGGAATGACTACATTTCCCAACATTATATCAGCCAATTTCCCTAAGACATGAATTGTTTGGGGATCCTTTTTCTTTCGTCCAGGCTTCTTCAAACAGGTTTCTTTAATAGCTTTTCCAAAATTAGGAACATCTTTAATAGCCTGAAACAAAGGGATTTGAATTTGCACATTCTTGAGCTGATCTAGTATATCAAAAGTGGGTTCTTCCATGAGTTTAGATTCAGTACTTTGTAACCTCTGAGGAAAAGGTGGTTTATCTTGTCTCTGCAGAACAGGTTCCATAGAAACTGTATCGGGTATAGGCATGTGTTCAGTGGAAACAGTAGGTGCATTAGATTCTTCAAAGGGTG